>VBSM01003168.1:488961-510377 GCA_008086735.1 Cheirogaleus medius
AGGAATAAAAAGTGTCATTTAACGATAAAAGGGTCACAGCAATTCAAAATACATAAAGCAAAACTAACAGAACTAGAAGGAAAAATAGACATATCTACAATTGAAGATTTCAACACCCCTCTCTCAATAGTTGGTACAATGAGTAGAAAGAAAATCAGTAGACTATAGGAGACTTGAACAACATTATCAACCAGCTTAACCTGATCAACATTTATAGAATACTCCACCCTACAACAGCAGAAACATATTTGTCAAGTGCTTGTGAAATATTTACCAAGATAAATAATTTTCTGGGCCATAAAACAAGTCTCAAAAAATTTGAACAGATTTGAATCATGCAAAGTATGTTCTCTGACCACAACAGGATTAAATTAGAAATCAATAACAGGGAGATAGATGGAAAATCCCCAATATTTTGAAACTAAAAAATACATTTCTAAATAATCCACTGGTTAAAGAATAAATCATAAGTGAATTTAGTATTTTTAGCTGAATGGAAGTGAAAACTTCACGTATCAAAACGTGGGATGCAGCTAAAGCAGTGCATTTATTAGTAAATGCTTGTGTTAGGGAACAAAGAAAAGTTTCAAATTGAGGACCTGAACTCCCACCTTAAGAAATTAGACAGAGAGTAGCTAAGTAAGCAGAAGAAAGCAAAAGGTAAAGAGAAGAGCAAAAATCAATGGATTAGAAACAGGAGAATAATAGAGAAAATGGATGAAAACAAAAGTTTATTCTTTAAGTAACCTGATAAAATGAACACACCTGCAGCCACACTGACCATGAGAGTGGGCACAAGTTTTCAACATCAGGAGGAAGGAAGCAGCACCACAGAGCCCACAGGCATTAAAAGGACAACAGAAACAATTTGATGCCCATACATGAGACAATGTGGATGAAATCGGCAAATTCCTCGAACGCACACAAAGTATCAAGTCTCACTCAAGAAAAAACCCAGATACCCTGAGTGGCCCTGCGTCTATTAAATATATTGAATTAGTCATTTAAAAACCTTCCGACAAAGAAAACTCCACGTACAAATGGCTTCACTAGTGAATTCTACCAAACACGTAAGGAAGAAATAACACCAATTCTATACAAACTCCTCCAGAAAACTGAAAAGGCTGGAACACATCTCGATTTATTCTGTGAGGTCGGCAATAGCCAGATATTGAAACCAGACAAAAACTAAAACAGAAGAAAACTGCAGACCGATATTCCTCACAAATACAGACGAAAAGTTCTTAAATAAATTTTAGCATATCAAATTCTCTCTCACACACACACACACACAGAATAATGCACCTTGTCTACACCGGGCTTATCCCAGGAGTGCAAGATTGATTTAACATTTGAAAATCAATGTAATTTACCATTGATTGATAAATTAGATAATAAAATTAGGAGTGTTTGTTTTTTAGAAATACACTGTAGTAAAAATGAAAGGGAAGTCACATGTTGGGAGAAAATATATACAAAACATATCAAAGGACTTATTATCTAAAATATATAAAGAACTCTTACAACTCAATAATAATAATAAACTCCCCCAAAGGAGTAAACAATTGGAACAAACGCTTCACCAAAGAAGGAATATGGGTGGCAAATAAGTACATATTATAATAAAACAACGCTCAATGTCATTAGTGGTTGGAGGAGGGGAGTACACATTCTAATAGCAAGATACACTACACACCTGCTAGAATGGTTCAAATTTTAAAAACTGACTGTCACAAGTGTTGGTAAGGCCGTGGAGCAAGTGGAACTCTTGTACGCTGCTGGCAAGAGTGTAAAACGGTGTAACTACTTTGGAAATCAGCATGACAATTTCTCATGAAGTTAAACATGCACGCATCCTGTACCCAAGCAATTCTACCTCTCGTTATTTATCCAATAAAAAAATGAAAGCACGTGTCCACATAAAACCTCATATAATAATGTTCGTCGCAGCCTTTGTGATCGCCGAAAACCGTCAACAAAACCCGAACATCCACCTGCAAGAGAGTGGATGAGTAAGTTCTGTGTGAGCCACGGAATACTATTCAGCCACGAAAAGGAGCGAACTCCTGACACCTGCCATCCGCAGATCGCGCTCAGAAGCATCAGGTGAGCGAGAGGAACCTGATACAAGGCTGTCTGCTGTACTATTGCATTTCCGTGACCTTCCGGAACAGACAGAGCTCACACGACGGCAGAAAGCAGAGCAGCATGGGCTGGGGCGGGAGGGGAGGCAGGTGTGGGGACCGGGACCGACTGTGCCCCGGGACTGGGAGAGACCTTCCAGGTTGAGGCAGTGTTTCACGCCTTGAGGGAGGCATATGACACGGGAGGACACGTGTGCCAAAACCCATCAAACCATGCTCTTGAGATCCGTGCGCTTCACTGAATGTAAATTTCATTTAAATGCATACCTCGTCGAAAAAGCAGAAAAGCTGATTGGAAGTGCCGCGCCGGGGAGTGTCTGCTGGCGTGGTCTTCACCGCAAATGATCTGGCTGAGCCGGATCCCCGGGGTCATCCGGGGTCAGGGGGTTGGGTCTTTCCCCGATTCTCCCCAAAATGACCTCCTCTTCCTGCCTTTTGGGCATGAGGCCTGGCTGCCTGCGTCCCGGCAGCCGCGAGGAGGAAGAGGGCAGGGACCCGACATTCGGTGTGTGCCCCGCCTTTGGGGGGGTGCCCCCCAGTCCAGAGGCCTCTGCCTTATCTGCTCTCAGAAATAAATCTCAGGTTTTCAGCCGGGCTTGGGGAGGGACAATCTCCCAGCCGTGGGAGTGGAGGAGGAAGACCACCTGCCCCCGTTTGAAATAACCCTCCTTCACGCCCACCAACTGCCGCCAGCTAAGCTTTAGCCGGCTCTAGCCCACCTAGGGGTTATGGCTTATCTACCAGATTTTCAGTTTCCAAAAGGTTGCTCTGGCCTCCTCTACTCTTTGTGCTTGAGGGTGAGTGATCTGCACCATCATTTCAGTGGGGCTTCATGAAGAGACAAGTGTCCAAGTGTGTGTCTGTGTTGCCATCTCTTTCCCAGAAGGCCCAGCCTTTGCACCTTTTAACCTCGTGGTTGCAACGTGGCTGCTCCTGCTCTGGGCATCAGACCCACATCCCAGGCAGGAAGAAGGCTTTATGCCACTGACACCTTCCCCTTGGATAGGAAAGCAAGCTGGCAGACTTCCTCCTGCATCCCACAGCCACTCCTAGTTGCAAGGGAACCTAGTAACACCGTTACTAAGGGGGCATGTTGCCACTCCAACAAAACAGGTTCTGTTTAAGGAGGAGGGTGGAGAATGACACATCCTGCTTGGGCCATGCACCCATTCCTGAGCCAGTCACAGGCCCAGTGGGGACGCGGTGCCTGCCGGGCTGGCCCAGGTCATGGCGGCTGGGGCTGGGGTCAGTGTGGCGTCAGTGAGGGGACAGCTGCTCCCGCGGGGAAGACACGGTGCTGCCCGAGACAAGGAGGGGCTGGGGGCAGGCGGAAGGCAGCTGCCCAGAGTGCAGGGCCGGTGCTCCTTGCCCCTCCGCTCCCGTGCTCTTCCTATTCCGGTTCAGTCCCCGACTCCTCTTCCCACTCTCGGCGCCGTCCCTGTCCCCGCCCGGGCCCAGGGTGGGGGACGGGAGGGGAGGTCTGCGCATTGCTGAGTCCTGTGGAACGGTGACCGGGGACCTCGGGGAGGATGATCTCATCGCTGTCTGCGGGAGGCACCGGCTGCGATGCTAACAATAGCCGAGCACGACGCCGGCCTGATTGCAGAGGCTAAAAACAGCAGCTCGCCGCGAAGCCCGTCAGGGAGGAAAGGTCCACGAAGGCAGTTTGCAGGGGCCGGGGAGGAGGGGGACGGGGACAGAGGGCACCGCCCGAGCGGCCTGAGCCTGGGGATGGCCGGGCCGTGGGCTGCCCCAGTCTCCAAGAAGAGCAGGTCCGCCCTGCGCCACCCGCCCGCCCCCAGGTGTGCAGGGCACCGGCAGTGACCCCAGGGCCGGCGGGGACACCCGTCAGCACCCTCTCCTCCCCAGCCAGAAGGCCCTGTGCCCCCGGAGCTCGGCCCAGCCACAGACGGAGAGAAAATGACCCGTGTGTCCTGAGACCACCGCCCGCCATGTGACGGTCACAGAACCTTCACCTCAGCCCTGCCCACCTTGCAGAGGAGGAAACTGAGGCTGGAGGAGGTGGGGGGAGCAGGCTGGGCTGGAGAGCTCGTCTCTGGTCCTGCTGCCGGAAGCCTGGCCAAAGTGCCCGGCTCCCCCAGCATCTTCGTCTCCTCCGCAAGCCCCGTGGTTGGGCCAGAAAGGGGGGCGACGTGCCCACGGCCACGGCCACGCCAGTGACGGGCAGGACCGCCCACCGCGCATGTCTTCTGCCCCTTGCTCACGCCAGGGCACGTGGGGGCAGCCGCGGGCGCGAGCCGGGCGGGCAGCCGGAGGAGGAGCGCGGGGACAGTCTCGAGGCCACCACGCAGGCACACCGGCCACCGCGGGCCGGGGAGAAGCACCGAGGCCCGGCCTGATCCGCTCTGAAAGGCCAAGCCGCGCACAGAGCTGCTTCCTGCCCCGATGGGAAGCGCGGCTTTGTCGCCATCTGTCACGAGTGCCAGCGCGGCCTCGCAACCCCAGCGGCCTTTTCCTCCGCGTTGCAGCCTCGCAAAGGCGAGGAGGCAGCCCCACCCGCCCGGCGGGAGCTCGTTGTCTGCTGAGCTGCGGAACCGAGTTCAGACTCGCGCTGCTGGGACTGGAAGGTAATGGCACTGCCGTTCCCGCCCACGCTGGCCCAGCACGGGGACCCCACGGCCACACCAAACACCCCTGCACCGCGGCTGCCCAGCCCCCGCAAAGCCATTTCCGTTCCTCCGGGAGCAGAGGCCTCTGAGAGGGCGCCGAGAGGTCACGTGGTACCGGCAGGTCACGCGGGCCTCGGAGCCGGGACCCCGGCCGTGAGGACTCGGAAGACCCAGCCTCGACCTTGAAACGGGGACGGAAAACCGCGTTCATTGCCACGATACGGCCGCGGGGCCCACGGCCCAACACTCGGGGCTCGAACCCCTGCTGGTGCGGCTCACAGAGCGGCAGGCGGCTCCTCTGCTGTGAAAATCCACCCCGCAGTGACCGCCGGGGCCCCCCCCACAGCCCCTTCCCTCTCCCTTAGGAACCGACTCTGCCTTCACGGGGCCACCGTGAGCACAGCTGAACGGCTGTGTCCCAGCCCTCCTGTGGCCCCGTGGAGTCGCTGGGTGTCGCTCCCAGGGGCCGTTGTTAAAGGAGGCGACCACCTAGGAAGGGGCGGGCGCCTCTCGCGTCTTGGGCTGTCAGTTCCTCACGATGAATCCCAACCTCCTCGGGCGCCCACCGTGGTGGTTCCCACCTGCCTGCTCACGGGCCACCCCGGGGACCGGCTCTGCCCCACTCTCTTCCCAGTTCTGCTGACCCTTTCTGTCCTGCCCGGCACACAGGTGCGACGGAGCTCCTGCAGCCGTCTTGTCATCACGAGGTAACCTTGGGGACAGAAGCCACGGAGGTGACGGACAGAAGGAGCCTGCGTCCTGTTGATTTTGTGCACGCGCCATCCCAGCCCCAGACTGCCGACCCCAGGCCTCTCTCTTGGGAGGTAAAAAAAAGAAAAAAAAGAAAAACCCTAATTGGCTTGAGTCCCTGGGGCTGGTTCTATTGCCAGCAGCTCAACTCAGTTCCTGCAACGCAGCTGCAACAGGAACAGGGTCTGAGCTGGCGGGGGATCGGGAAGGACTTCTTGAGGATCGAGCTTCGAGCTAGGGCATGAACAGTAAGCGAGGGTTACCAGGGTGTCGGGAGGAGGGAAGGGCGACCCAGGCAGAAGGAACAGCATCGGCCAAGGCCGTGTGGAAGGTGGGAGCCCAGCCAGGTGTGGCGTGACCGGCAGGCGCGTCTGCAGCCTCGCGGGCAATGGGCAGAGAAGAGGGAGAAACCAGCCAGGCGGTGGGGCCGGCAGATCCCGGGCCTGACGCTGTCCGCTTGGAACACGAGGTTTCTCTGTTGCTCCGGACACCTGACGGCCTCCACAGCAGGTGGCCGCGGGGGCTGCCGGCTCCTCTGCAGCGGAGTCACTCTAGCCACTGCTGTGCCCGCGTGGTGTAGACACAGTGGGCGGGGCTGGGGTCACAGCAGCAATCTCGGGCCTGGCCCGTCCTCACCTCCGTGCACTGGGCGGGGGCGTTTCTCCCGAGCCGCGGCGTCGGAGCTGCCGAGGTTTCCGGCGTATTCTTCCCGGCCTGCGGGAGGCGGGGCTGGCTCTGACAGGCAAAGTGGTCTGGCCCCGGCCGCCCGGCTGCGAACACACCGGCAGGACTCGGCCCAGCCCACCAGCCTCCCCCGGGCCCCCAGGCGTGGCACATGCACGGGGGCCTCTGAAACAGGCCAGGGTCACAGGCCCGGCCTGTGGGGCTCCTGGGGGGTGCCGCAGAGGGGTTGGGCTGAGAACCGCGGGAGCCTGCTGGGGGCAAAGGTCTCAGTGACTCCTGAGGCCGCCTGCGTCCTTCTGCACGTGGCCCTCGCGACAGCACCTCCGCCTCCTTTTGGTGGCCATTGAGTGGTGCATCCGGTGGCACATGTGGCCCTGTGTCCTTGCACGTGGTGGTCTTGGTAGGGGCGCAGTCCTACCGGACGCCAGGGCCGGTGTGCCGTTGGCGTCCCCGATGCCGCCCAGGAGCCGCGCTCCGGTGCAGCTTCGCACGTCCGCAGCTTTCCCGGCACGGGGACAGGGCTGCCGGGAGCGGAATGGTGCGAAGACGATGCCACAGCAGGGTGGCCGCCCAGAGACAGCTCCCAGTGGGGACAAAGTCCTGCCTGTGGGCTCCTGACGGTGTGCACTATGGGATGGAGGTGTCCCGGGGACAGGGCAGGGTGCCAGGCTGGAAGGAGCAGGGAAGGAACTGCCGAGTGGAAGAGGGCAGGGCCCCTGCCGGGAGCTGGGTTGAGACGCCCGTCCTGCCACCCCTGGTCCCTAGCGCCCTGCCCAGCCCCCGAGACTGTGGGGTGCCTGCCATGGCGCCATTGCCCGGCCAGAGACAAGCCCCTCGGTCCCCAGCCGCAGGCCCAGGGAGCTCTGAGCACCTCCCGGGCAATTTACCGGAACACGCAGCCAACTAATAAGTGGGTGACGGGATCCTTTGTTCAAAAGTTATCTTTAGACAAGAGCATTTATCAAGTTTAATTAACGTGTCACGGGCTGCAGCATGAGAGATGTCTCCGAACACAGCCCTGATAATACTAATTTTTCTACATTAACGCCAGCTCGGCGCCGAGCTCCGAGCAGGAAATAGACCGTCGATGCTAACACCACCAAAAACTAGAGCTTGCCCCCCCTGAATCAAAGTGAACGTGTGTGGACGCCTGAGTAGGAGCAGGAGGCTGAAGGCCCAGCAGCCGGGAGCTTGGCAGCTGGCCGAGAAGCTGGGGTGCTCGGGACGGGCCTGCTGGGCCGGGACCTCCCGCCTGGAGTGGGCTCCTCCGCTCAAGTGGATATCGTCTTCCTGATTTTACGGAAGTAGATGCTGAGGTTCAGGGAGGCCCTGTGACTTGTCTGGCCCAAGATCCATTTCTGCCCATCGCAGGAGACTCCGGGCGCATGTGACTGGTCGGTCAGTGAACACCGGCTGAGCGCGGACCGTGCACGGGCGCCAGTCCGGGTGCCGAGCGTCCGGCAGCAGACGACGCAGGCGGGAACACCTTCCCGTGGGGCTGGCACTCCGCTGCGAATGCAGAGAGTCAGGAGGAGGAGGAGGAGGAGGAGAAGCAAACAAAGTCTGCAGATACTGCTATTAATATACGCTAAGAAGAGACTACAACGGGATAATGGTTGACAGAGACGCAAGGGGGCGAGAAGCCATGTGAGATGCAGGGACCAGGGAAAGGCTTCTGCGGAGGTGACATGGGAGAGAAGGAGCCGGCACGAGAAGATCCGGGGCAATGGCATTCCAGGCAGAGGGACAGCAAGCGCAAAGGCCCTGAGGCAGGGGGAGCTAGGTGTGAGGAGGAACCACCGGGAAGCCAGGGTGGCTGGAGCGGAGAGGGCGGATCCTAGTCCCCAGCCCTGGGAAGAGGGAGGCTGGGCTGGGCCTGGCCACAAGTGTGGGGCGCACTTGGCCAGGTCCGTGGGAGGAAGCCACTCCTTGCTGGCCTTGCAGGCGTCTGGAGCCCAGCGGCATGCCCGCTGCATGGGCAGGGCCACTGTGCCGAGGCCCAGGCAGACGCCGGGCGGATAGTCGGCTGGGACGGAGCCCAAGGAGCCTACAAGGTAGCCAGGTGCCCATGGGGCCCAGCTGGGGTCTTTCAGAAAGGAGTGCAAATTTGAGGTATCCTCATTCACCCCCATAAAAGAGTCCACCCCCAGGGGTGCATTCTAGTCCCTAGAGACCCTCAGGCGCCCGCCCAAAGACGGAAGATGGGCCAGAGCCACGTGGTGAGGTTGCCCAGAACTGAGATCACGCTCCTGCAGAGCATGTGGCTCCCAGGGGGGAGAACAGGGGCTCTCCGGGGAGCCTGGTCCTCACCGAAGGCCAGGGAAAGTGAGATGCTCACCTGGCACCAGAGCATCACCACGGGCACAGGTGGGGGGGCCGCCCAACCTGGGCTGAGATCTCACTCCCTGTGGACCAGCTGTGTGACCTCGGGCAAGTCACCTCCCCTCTCTGTGCTTCCAGGATCTCATCCATAGAATGGAGAGGAAATCCCTGGCTCTGGAGATCGTTGTGAGGAATCGATAGCCCGAGACACGAGAGGTGCCAGCCCGGTGCCTGTCCCAGAGCCCTCAGTCAGTGGAGGCCACTGTTATGTGCACACAGAACCTGTGTACGTGGGGGCGGGGCACTGGCGGTTCCTCCGGGGATCCCGTGAACGAATCCAGGCAGGCTGAAGACGAGACCCCAGAGGGCCGCTGCACAGAGGCGGACCTCAGCTCAGTAGGGACAGAGGGACCCCACTAGGGCTTTACTGCCTGTGTGGGAGTGAGCTCACCGCACAAGAGGAGGCAAGCAGGGCCGAGGCTGGCTGCCTGCATGAGCTGACCCCAAGCAGAGTGGCCTCCGAGCTCCCGACTTAGGCTCTGGGAGTTCGAGCATCCTCAGTCCTCCGGCCTAGGCCCATTAGTACCAACTGGGGGCCCCCTCGCCCCGCCAAGGCTGTGGCACGCTCAGACCCCACATGGCCGGGGCTGCCGGCCCCCACGCTCGCCGCAGGCTCCAGCCCTGCTGGCGTGTGCTCTCCTTGTCTCGGAGGAGTCTCTGCCACGCCGGGCCCGGCCCTGGTGCCTTCGCAGCCCAGAGGGCCCCAGCCAGGGCCGCCCTGCCTCAGCCGGGGAGGGGGGGGGGCATCACAGCAGGACCAGCAGCCAGCACAGCCCGGCCGTTATGCTGGAGCCCCAGAGCCCGCCAGCTGGCTCCCTCCCTCCCCACGGGGACTTCATAACCAGCCTCCGACTGGTCCCTACCGGCCTCCACTGCCCGCCGTCCTGGGGTCTCCTCCCCTGGCACTGCCGGGCCACAGCGGCACACCAGGAACTGAGCCGGGGCCCACGGGGAGAGTCCACAGCCCCACCAAGGGCCCCCGCCCCAGCTCCCCACCCAGCGGCTGGCGTCTACACCTTCCCTCTGACGTCGGCTGATGCCTGGGCACGGCCCCCTCACCTCCCAGCCTCGGGAAGTGGTGCCAGGGGCCCACGGCCACCCTTCCAGCTGTCCGGGAGGGTTCCAGGGGGCACCCCAGCTCATCCAGAGTCCCCGTGTAGGCTGGGGTCTGGCACACGCCCCCTCCCAACCCCGGACCCCCACGGTGGGGGGTCAGATGCCATCCTATCCTGCATTTACAGACGGGCCCAGGCACAGCCGCACAGCCCACGGAAGCATCTGGAACGCAGCCTACAGTGCTCCAGGATCACTGGGGGGGAGCACATCTGGCACCACCCGCCTTGCGGGGTACTTTGGACCAGTCGCTGTCCCTCTCTGAGCCTCAGTTTCCTCATCTGTGGGTCGAGGGGTGACCAGCGCCCTCCCGTCTCCAGGTCTCGGTGTTGCTGAGTGACCGTCCCGGGCCAGCCCTCCTGAAGCCCGGGTCACACTTCAGGGAGCAGATGGAACACTGACCGAGGTTTGCCTGCCAGGGCCAGGGGAGAGCACTTTGCCCTCCAGGTTTGGAGCCTGAATCGATGAAGAGGTGAAGAAGCCAGTCCCTCCGCGAGGACGTAGCTCCACACCCCGATGCCGGAGCACCCCTGAAACCCCCTGGCGTTTCCAGCCTGGGGACCCCGGGAGGTTCCCTGCACCTCCGTGGCTCTTCCGTCCCTTCCCTGATGTCCTTGAGCCTCGCCGCAGTCTCTCTGTCCCTCTGGGAGATTGATGACAGAGCTGGCTCCCCATTTCCTTCCCCCGGAGGCACCGCCTAATGGCTCATGTGGCTGTCAGGGCCACCGATCCCCTGATAGATCCCCACCGCATCTTATTTGCATATTCTCCCGGCGCTGCATGCTGGGCAGCTCCGGCTCAGAGGCTGAAGGAGATACTGGCACAGTCTTGAACAGCTAAGTCCCCATCACCTTGGGCCTGGGCACTGCAGAGCCCCTCACCGGATTCCAGTCCCTCCCTCCAATCTCTCCTCCATCCACACTACGGCCCTCAGCCACCTGGCACCCTCCCAGAGCTCCCCACCGACCGTGGGAGGCTCTCTCTCCCTACTTCACCAGACAGATGAGGGCCAGCCGCATAACACAAAAGCTTGAAACAAGAGAAGCTTCGACAAGACAAAGCTCATTTCCCATGCGTAAGAGCTCAGAGGAAGGGCCTGTAGAACTGGAGTGATGCTGGTCACTCATCCAGGACACTGGCATTTATGTATCTGCTCCACCATTCTCAACACACGGTTTCTGTCCTCAAGTCACTCATGATCCAACAGGGCTGCAGGAGCACCAGCCATCACGTTCTCCTTGCAGATCGGCAGGATGAGGAAAAGTAGACAGTTAACAAGGGCCAGTCCTCCAGCTGAGCCAGTTCCCTTCAAGCATCAAACATCTCAACAACATTTCTGCTTATATCTTATTAGCCAAAACTTCAGGCTGAGGCCACATCTGCAGAGGGGGGCTGGCAAGGGCAGTGAACCCTCGAAAGCTTTGGTCCTCTTTGAGCCCTGAAGAATAGGAGAATGGATATTGCGGGGACATCTGGGGTGGGGCCCTAAAATCAACATTTCTAGCAAGTTCCCAGCCGATGCGTGCTGGCCCAGGAGCCCCTCTTTGAGAACCACTGGAGTGGCAAGCGCAGGCGGCGCTGGTCTGGCGGGCGGGGCGCGGTGATCGGGGCTTCCTGTCGCTATTTATGAAACAGATGGGCAGCACTGTCTAGTCTGCAGGACAATTTCACATCTCCTCCCGCCTCTCACGGCCCTGTTATCACCCTCTTTACATTTGCCCGGGGCCGTGAAAGGACTTGCCCGGGGGCTCACGGCCGGCTCGGTGAGTAGCTGGGGTGGATGGAACCCAGACCGTGTACCTCTTCCCGCTCATCTTGACGCCGCTACTTTTCCTGAGCACCCACCGTGTGCCGACCCAGGGTCACACGCCACATACACGGTCCCACGTGGCCCTTGTTCCTGCCTATTGCCCGGTGGCTGCCAGAGTCGGGATTCGAATCCACATTATGTGGCTCCAAGCCCTGGGTCACCTCCCCCAGGGCGGCATCGGGGAGCAGAACCGTCCTCGGAGACCACCGGAGCCAGTGGCGGGCAGCCGAGGGCAGCTGGCTGCCGTGGCCTTGTGGCCAACGTGGCCCGCGTGCGCCCTCCCAGCCCAGGAGGCTTCGCCCACGGTCCCCGTGAAACGGACTTTCCAACCACCTATTTCCCCCGGTTTTAACTCGCTTTACCCAAGTCCTCGAGTTAATTATCCCCAGACAGAAAATTACTGCCAACCCTCAGAAACAAGTCATTTTGGGTGGCACATCTCGTTGTCAGCATTGTTCACGGGTCTCCGGGACCACAGGGGAGATTTTCTCGGGCCCAGAACATAATCACAGGAAGCCACGGAGCAGAGCTGTGGCCGCGGCGTCAGCACGTGGCAGCTCCCGTGATCATCACCTGGAGGGACGGGGAGAAGCAGTCTCGGGGCTGCCACGGAGCCTCCACGTGGGTGGCCCTCACAGCCCTCCCACCGTCCCCCACACTCCCTGCTCATCTCTGGCCCAGACCCCAATGTGCTACCCTCCGATCCAGCAGCCCCCGGAGTCTCCGTGCTCCTCAAAGCCAGCCTCCTCCCCCACACCTCCTCCCCATCCTGCTCCAGACCCCAAACTCCTCACCCCGCTGATGGCGCAGCCGTTCTTCCCCCAGGCCAGCCCTGAGGCTGCCCCAGGGAGCAAGACCCAGGTCCTAGGAGAAGGAGGTGGCAGGTATTAAGGGAAGGTTTAGAATCTGGCTGAACCCTGAACAGCTTCAGGCACCAGCAGCTCCCAAAAGCCTTCCTGCTCTCAGAGTGGGTCAGGGGCGTCTCCGAACTCCACCGGCCCCTGCGTGAGCCCAGTCCCACAGCTCTGCTGCCCCGGAGTACACAGCCCAGGGCTGGTGGGACACCCGGGAAACTCACTGAGGCCAGGTTCCTCCTGGCTTCCTGCTCCACCACCCTCAGAGTGTGCCTCTCTCCTCCTGGTCGTACAATGGCTGCTGTGCATCCAGACATCACACCCTAATTGCAGGCAGAAAGAAGAGAAAAGCTAAAGCCTGGAAGTCACAAGCCATCTCCCTGGAAGTCTTTGCCTTTTGATTATAAAATGGAAACTCTCCCCCAGGAGGCTCTACCCACCTCTCACTGGCCGGAGCTGAATTACACGGCTGTGCCTGGCTGCAAGGGAGGCAGGGAACTTGAAAGTGTGGCTTTCCGGTCTCTCCACTAGAGGAAGGTGAGGAAGAAGGGGGTGGGACGAGGCCATTCAAGGCCATCGCCTCCGGTTCGAGCCCCTCACAGCTCCTGGTGCAGCCCCTTCCTGTTCCCCGCACTCTCTGCCCTTCGCAAATCCACCTTCTTGCTGCCTCCACTCTTTGAAACCTCTCTGCTTTTGCTCCTGCAGCTTCCTCTGCCTGGACTCCCCTGCCCTGACATCCTGACTGTGCAAACCTCAGACATCACGTAAGACTCAGCTCAAAGGCTGCCTCCTCCATGAAGCAGTCCCTGACCACCACGTTCCTGCCCCGACGTGGACCTCACTGCTGGCCGCCTGCACTCCTTCCCCGTCTGTGTCCGCTTCCCACGTCCCTGCTGGAACGGCCCCACGCCCGGCGCGGGGGCTGCTCTGTCCGCGCGACCCGGCCCGGCCTGCTGCCCCGAGTGCTGACCAGGCTGAGTCTGGGCCAGAACCGGCGGTCACACTTCCTCCTCCTCCCCAGCCAAGGCAGCGGGGAGGGAGGGAACAGGCTCCGGGAGGTCTGTTCGTGTTTTCATCTCGGAAATGAACGAGGACGGCTCTCATTAATCAGCGGGGACAGGGACAGACGCAGCTGTCTGCTTCCAGCAATGGCAGACACCCGGCAAAACAGGAAACCGGCGCCGACAGCCCCTCTCCTCCCTTCGTAGGTCCCAGCGAGCTGGAAGGACCTCAGGTGTCCCTCGTGGAGCAAGCGGGGAAACTGAGGATCCCAGGAGGCAAGTGACCCACCGTGAGTCACTGAGCAAGTCCATGCACAGCCAGGGCCTTGTCCTTCTGAGGCTGGGACCAGGCCCCTTTTGTCACCGGCGTGACTGGAGGAACGGCAGGGCAGGGACCTATGGGACCTCCTGCCTCTCAGGGAGCCTTGAAAGGTTCGATCCCCGTCAATGATTCTGTGGCATCCTGTTTTAAACCTCCTCACAGGGAGGGCAAGACGAGGCTGTGGCCGACGTCACAGGCTCCAAACATCATTGCCCCCCATTTCTCCCTGCGGCACCATGATGTCCCTGGTCAACACACCTGTGCGACGCACCAAGCCCTCACCTGTTCCCTGAGCCACTCCGTCTGCCATCCTGGCCCGGCCAGGCCACAGGTCCCTTCCTAAGGCGGTGGCTGCAGTGATCCCAGCATGTCTGACCCTCCGCACCCCTGTGCACCCCTGCTCCCTCCCCTCACGTGCCGCCCAGCCCCGGAGACCCCACGCCACCCCACGCCACCCCCTCATGGGGCTCCAGGCATGCCCCAGCCTGGGGGTCCTTGCTTTAGCAGTTCTGGCTGCCTGGACGCCTGTCCCTGGGCATCAGCAGGCCTCTCCCTCGCCTCCCGCAACACCGCCGCGGGGACAACACCGAGTCGGGTTCTCCAACCCCATGGCGTCGCTCCGCTAGGCGCCAGGGCAGGGGCCGCAACCAAACACCCGCCGTGGACGGAAGCTGCAGGGGAACGAGATTGGCCTCAAAAGAGTGGGGAGCCAGTCACGGGGGCACCCCCAAAGTCACCAGGCAAGTGTGTGTCATCTTGCAAACACTGTGATGCAACTTTCAAAGAAAAATGAGAGAAAAAATGAAAAGAGAAACCGGAAGCGGTGCGCCGATACACCAGAACGACAGGCTTTCGGGGCCCCCTCCCCCAGGAGTGAGCCGGACGAAAAGCTGCCACGGCAACCGTGCAAAGAGCACATCCGAAGAGGACGGGGAGGCCCGGCCCAGACGGAACCAGACGGCTTCGCGCTGCGGAACAACCGGCTGAGGACGCGATTCCACAAAAGCAAAACTCACGGCGGAGAGACGGCCACAGAAGGAGATGGAAAGGGAGATTCCAGAGCCGAGGGAACAAATGGAGCAGGATGCACCCTTACGGGCCTAGCGATCAGAAGCCGCAAAGAAGCTCCCTCCTTCCTGGCTTCGCTCAGACGTCCCCTCCCCCGGGTGGCCGTCCTGGTGGCCCTGCCGTGGCCACTTCGCTTCCTCGCACCCTCCTTGCTGTCTTCACTCTGCCGGTGGGCTCTGCGCCCCGCCGTGTCCCTGGGGGGCCGTCCCCTGTCCTGCCGCCCTCGCCCCAGTCCCGCCTTGGCTCGGCAGGCAGTCGGCGCTTGATAAACACGAGTCAATGAATAAACGGACAAACAGACACGGGTGAGAACGGAATTGCTAACAGAGAAAACGTGGAGGTGATCACAGCGACTGCAGCTGGGGAAGACAGAGACGAGAGAATTCGAGAACAGGTCACAGGCGTCGGGTACGGACACAGCACGGGGATGACACCGTGTCCCGTGCGGCTACCAGCAGCACGGGAATATGGGACGGGAGGGAGCGTTTGAAAGGAAGAAGCGCTCGAATACGAAATTGGAAAGCGCACTCCCGTGTCGAGAAAACCCGCGACCAGATGCGCCACGCAGATTTCTCAGCGAAGTTATGAATTTCAAGAAAACAGAGTCATTCGAGCGTTCAGGATAAAAAAGAAAATCGTTTGCAAGGAGGAGGAGAACTGCCTGCCTGAGGCCTCTCCCCAGCGACACTGCACGCGGCCGGGCAGCGCCGGGTCTGGAGAGGAAGAAACGGTGACTCGGAAACTCAATCCCCTCCGGGAAGGAGGCCGTCGGCAAACGCAGTGACCTGCGGGAAGGAGCTCAGGGAGCCACCCCCGTGCGACCTGCTTGGGAAGAGTTGCGAATAAGCTGCGATAAAACCCAGCCAGGTACAGAACGGGAACATCCGATCCCTCGGAAGACACACCTAACAGTAAACGATTACGGGAATCACGGTCACGGGAAACAATGTGAATGTTTTAAACTGAAATAATGTCAGAATAATAGAGATATAACCATAAACACCCTGCGCCGCGGGCGGGGAGCTGGCAGGGGCGCGGTTCCGACTCCTATGTCCTAGCCGGGGGCTGATCGGCGCCGCCTGAAACTGGCACCAGGTGAATGAAGATCTTCCCTCAGTCTGACCCTTAAGTACTTCTCGGAAGCATTTATTATCGTAAAAAACCACTTTTAAGAAATAATTTACTTGAAGGTTAACGATTGCTTCAATTTCTTCCCACTTTTACTTGGATGTAGAAATAAGGTACAGCAAGTTCATGAGCAACCTTTTCTGTGAGATGGCATTCTCGTAACCGCCTGTCCCCCCCTCCCCGGTTTGCCCGGGGCAGTCTCCCATCGTGCATCTGCCAAACCCCTTTGACGACGGGAGGCACCACAGTCACAGATTCGGGGGCCAAGGATATCCTGGGGGGGCATCATCCGGCGACCACACCTGCGGAGCCGGGGCAGGAAGAACGGCTGCCCCGTGAAGGTGACGCAGCGCCAGGTGCCCACATGCCGGGTGCCCTCGCTCCAGCTCCTTCACGCCAGACACCTCGGACGCCGGGAGGGGGAGGGGGCCAGGCTGTCCCGCGACGACCAGGAGAGAGTGTGGCCCTCGCAGGTGCTGACCCTGAAGGCACAGTGACCCTGCCCGCTGCAGCCGGGGCCAGTCTCCAGGTGGCTGCCCTGGGGCTGAAAACAGCACCTGCTCCCAGGCCGGCGGGAGGAGGGAGCAGCCAGTGGGCTCGGAGCCAGGCTGTGTTTAGTGCACCGGTGCAGAGACGCAGAGATCAATAATCCCACATCTCCACTGCTGTGGGGACGCGGGTGTTAGCAGGGGCCTTGGGTGTTATCTCAGACAACTTCCGACTCAAATGCATCCTTCTGGAAGAACTGGTTTATGCAGAAAGCATTTGCGGGGTCTCTTTCTGTAATGAAGTTCCAAGAGTTGCAACGGTGAATGTAGGAAGCACCTGGCCTACTCATCACCCTGAGGTTTGACAACCCGCACCGTGCCCCCGCCCTGCCCACACCTGGGCACAGGGGACCCCCCCCACCCCAGGGCCAGCCTGGGCCCTGCAGCCTCCCGTGGCCGCCCCATCAGGACCAGCTCCGCGCTGGGGGCCCCAGACCCAAGGTCCCGCTGTCCGGGAGAACAGGGCCGTGGCTGGGAGCCGGCCGAGCCCTGAGACCGCTGCGCCCCAGGCTGACCGGCCCGGGTGTCTCCCGCAGCAAAGCCTCCGACCTCCAGCGTTTGTACGGAAAACGATTTCCTGACCCAATGTTCGTGGGCCGGCCGAGACTAAAATAGGCCCTGGAGGCGATTTTTGTCCAGCACAAATGCTTGATAGGAGGACGTGAATCCAGGAGGCCACTTTCTCTGCACTGTCCCTCACCCCTCCCCCAACGAGGGCCCTGAGACCCCCTCCAGCAGGGTTGGCTTCGCCGGCATGTGACCTGCGAGGTCACCCAGGGCCACCGTTGGCTCCCTGCCCTGTGGCCGGTAAGAGTTCACAGCAAGGGCCACGCACGCAGCCATCCCACCAGGCATGCAGGGCCCGCTGTCTGGGAGGACACCTGCCGTCCAGGCCCGGGGACGGAGACGAGCTCCTCCCAGACCGGCCGGAGGGGAGGGGAGGACCACAGCTCCCGGAACACCAGCGCCTCGACCCATCCCTAAGCAGCCGCGCGAGGTCCACACAACCATCCCAGAGCAAAGAGCGCCGCTCACAGGCGTCGGGCGCAGACCCTGCTTCCAGCAGGTCCTCGGTCACCTCAAGTGACTTCCAACGGCCTTGGCGGTGACCCCTCCTCGGCCCCTCCTACTGAGGAACTGCAGTTCAGAGACCAAGGCCCTTGTCTGGTGCTTCAGAGACCATGACTGGTGGACGTGGAATGTTCCGGAACGGACGGAAGGCCAGAGCGGCTGGGGCAGGAGAGAAGGGATGTGTGTAGAGGCTGGATGAGGCCACGCCGGGTTAGGGTGGGCCCTGCTGACGCCCGACGTCAGACTCCGGCCTCGGAACGGTGAGGGGATGGGTCTCTGCGTCGCAAGCCCCCAGCATGTGGAGCTTGGTTATGGCGGCCCCAGGAAGTGACGCTGACGAGACACAGAGACGCTTGCCGAGCGAGTGACCTCCCAGAGAGGGGCCACAGGGAGGCTGCCCCCAGCCTCGCTGCCCGCCTTCTGCCCGCCTGCAGCACCCCTGCAGCACTCTTGTGGGCAGGAGACGGCTGGATTCCCGCCATACCGTGAAGATGCAGCCAGGGCCTGCCAGCGGGTGGGCTGTGGGTGTCAGAGGAAGGGAGGCGTCGAGAGTGACCCCAGACTGTGGTCTGAGCCACTGAAGGATGGAGCAGGTTGGCGGACCAGCAGGGGAAGAGGGGGACAGGGAATTCGCCCTGGACACCCAGGCAGGCACACGGAGCTGGCAGGTGGGCGTCCGGGTTCAGGATTCGAAAGAGGGGTCTGGGCTAGAGATGGATTCAGGGGGTGCCGAGTAGACGGTAGATCAACCGGGAGGCTGGAGGGAGCCCCCAGGGAGGGACGGGAAGAGAGGAGAGGAGAGGAGAGGCCCCAGGGCTGGGCCGAGAGGTCAGAGGTCACGGAGACGGGAGAAGCGGGGAGCCCCGAGCGGGCAGCAAGCTGTGCAGGCTCAAAGCCGGGGTTCAGGGAAGCGGGGAGGACGGTGACTCAGCCGCGGCAGCATGGAGCAAGGCGCAGGCCTGTCCTAGCTCCAGGCCCGGGGGAGGGGAGCGTGGGGGGAAGAGACCCCTCCCAGGGCCCCGGCAGACGCAGGGTCTCCAGGGCGGGTGTCAGCGAGTGCCAGATGCAGGGAGAGTGAGAGAGGAGGGCGAGAACTGGGAACTTTGCTGATGAAACGTTGGCTGAACTAGCGAACGAGCGAATGGGCCACAAAGCGCGGAGTGCGGGGAATGAGCAGGAGCCGCCCAGCCCCCACGGCTCCAGTCCCCGGAGCCCCTCAGCTGGGGCCCGGCAGCTGTGCTGTCATTCAGACGGCTCTGTCGTTAGCCCACGCTGCTGCGCGCAGCTTCTCCTAGGAGACCACCGAATTATGACGCAAATGTCACACTGTTCCGTGGCGGAAGCAATCACTGTGGCTGTTTGTTTGTCTGCCGAGCGTGACTGCCCCCGCCTGACGGAGCAGCCCTATTCCAGGGTCACTTAGCATCCGCTGGCATTTACGGGCCGGCGGCGAGTGTCGAGGAAGCCTGACAGCGTTCTGGTGCAAGGTCGCTAACCTCACCGCCAGAAGTTGGGGCAGTGGGGGTGGGGAGCTTGCAGGGGGCCTCGGAGGCAGGGGTTGGGAGGCCTGGGGCTGGTGCCCGCGATTCTCACCATCCCTCCTTTTCCCATTGAAACAGCACTTCGTGGTTTTAAAGTCACTGTTGCATCTGACGTGACCACAGGGAGGACAAGGGGCAGGGATCTGGCTGAGCCTAGACCTTAGCGGGGGCGGAGGGGGCTCCTGGCGGCTTCATTTGCAGGACCCGGGATGTTCACCCTCAGGGATCCAGGGAGGAGGGAGGAGGCCTGGCGCCTCTCACCCGCTTGCCGATGGGCAGGGGTGCTGGCCCCAACGTGGGAACCGCCTCCTTTGCCCTTGAACTTGGCCTGCAGCCGCCGGATCGCACAGTGCAATGACAACCTAATAGCCTGAGCGACGCCCCCGTGGGGACTTACACGGGACAAAGCTGGTTCTTTAGTCCTCTTTAGCCCGGGGCCCTGGCGCCTTCTCCACAGCCAGACCCACGCAGGGACACCAAACCCAGCCTCACAGCGGCGGGGGCCGGCAGGACTCTGGCCGGCTTTGTGGACAGTGTACAGCACCAGGCACGCGACGGGGCCACGACGACGGTGGCTCCTGGAGGTCACGGGATGGAGGGCGCCAGGCCAGCTTTGCCCAGGGGAGGCTGGCACCCAGAAGCTCGGCCTCCATCCCGGGGAGCCCAGCCCCAGCCCTGTCAGAGAGAGGGAGGGAAGGAGGAGAGGGCCTGGCCCCAGCCGCAGCTCCGGGGCAGGGTGGGCTGGCTGGAGAGGGAGAGAAGCGCCTGTTAACGCCACGAGCTCCTTTGCCTTGACGTCATTCCATTGCACGAGGAAGCCCACGTGGAAAGTCAGGTGCTTGCCTGGGCTCACACGGCCCAGGACCCAGGCCTGAGGGACTGGCCACCTCCCACTCCTGAGACCCCACTCTCCCCCAGCCCAGATGTCCTGCACCTGCACGGCATCCCCGAGTACCCCGCAGGCCCCAGGCCGGCACCTCTGGGCGTCGGGACAGGCAGAGGCTGCTTTGCAAAGTGGGCTCTGAGCTTCCAGGCCACAAGGTCACGCCAACCCCCATGGCCTGGCATGGAGGCCACCATCAGGAAGCCCTTCCGCCTCGGCACCTGCCGCAGACCCTGGCTGAGTCCCCTCACCTCTCCCGGCCTGGGCCCTGCCCACCTGCGGGACCCGATGACGGCAGAGTCGGCTCCCGGGACGTGTGAGGACCCGATGACTCAACGCCGACAAGCGCATTGAGAGATGCCAGGTGCCGGGCAGATGTGGGGGGTTGTTGCTGCGACTGGTTGGTTGCCATGGAGACAGGCGCTCCGTGTTTAGCGGGTAAACATTCCCAACCCACTGGAGCAGCTGTTCCCATCTCATCTGACGTCTCCAAGACAAGCGCGGCCACGGTGCGCGGCGGTGGAGCCGCACGGCCCGACGGGCACCGGCGCCGTCCAG
Source organism: Cheirogaleus medius (assembly GCA_008086735.1). Taxonomy (NCBI): domain Eukaryota; kingdom Metazoa; phylum Chordata; class Mammalia; order Primates; family Cheirogaleidae; genus Cheirogaleus; species Cheirogaleus medius. Next base: position 509,449 of record VBSM01003168.1, read on the forward strand.
GGGAGGCTATGGTGGCTGCCCCCCACCCCAGAGCATGCACAGCATGTGTCCAGAACCTTCCTCCAGGACTGGGCCCCGCCCTGTTTCCTGAGTCCAGGTCAGACTCAGTCCTCATCTCTGTCCTCGTCTCTGTCGCCCAGAGAACGTCTCCCTCAAGTCCCCTGGGCCACGGGGGGCCCACACCAGCCCCTGAGCGGGAGGGCCACCCCTGCAAGGACAGAAAGAAAGAGGTCCCGACGGCAGAGCGGAGTCGGGCTGGGATGGATGGGTGGGGGGCGGGCACCAGGCTCCCCGGGGCCCTGACCACAGAACCTTCCAGATCCCGGGTGGTGGAAGTGACCACCAGGAGGGATACTCACACTGGACCCTCACCCAGCTTGCTCAGCCGTAAAACAGGATGATCCACGTGCACAGGGCTGTGGCAGGGGTGGGACCGAGGCCGTGGCACGAGGCGCTGGCCTGTCCGTGCCACAGACCAGCCAGACAAGGGTGGTTCTGTGAGCCCTGCGAGGCTGCCGGTGGAGATAGAGCATGGCCAGGCCCACCCGCGGACCCGGTCAGCTGTGTATTCCAGACGTGCCCCCGAGCCCTCGTCAGCACCGGAGCCTGCGGTGGGGGTGCTGGGACTGGCAGCAAGTGGCCAGCCCGGCCCGCGACAGGAGGCAGAGGACACCCAGACAGGCACCCGGAGCCGGCGGTGGACAGCAAGCTACACACATTGACGATGAGGCCAAGATCAGAGGAGCCACTTGGACGGTGACCGTCAGAGGCCACAGAGACCCAGCCAAGAAGCAAAGAGAGAAAGGAATAAAAAGAGGAAGAGGAAGAGGAATGAGGGGGAGAGGAGGAGGAGGAAGAGGAGGAAGAAAATGCACTGGCTCACGCCTGTAATCCTAACTCTCTGGGAGGCCGAGGCGGGAGGATCGCTC
>VBSM01003168.1:510477-521156 GCA_008086735.1 Cheirogaleus medius
GGGCGGGTGCACTGATGCGCCCGTGTGCAGGGAGGAAACCGGAGCGTGGACGGAGAAGCACACGGCGCCACTTCCCAAACTCAGAGGGGCAGGACCGACCCTCACCTTCTGCCTGTGGGGCCCGGCCAGCCTCCCCCTTGCCCGTGACTGGGGACAGAGCTGAGGGGACCTCTCCATAAGACAGGCCTGGGCTCCAGTTTTGGTGTTCTCCAGCTGTGTGGCCTCAGGAAAGTCTCTTCACCTCTCTGGGCCTCAACGTCCTCATCTATAAATTGGGGATGTGCTGTCCTGCCTTCCCACGCGGCTGTTGATACAGGACTCCCTGGGCCGGAACTTGGACAGCGGGTGGTGCCGGTGCCCTCAAGGTCGGCCCGTTCTGTCCAAGCTCCTCCCTTACCCTCCAGCCATGTTACCTGAGTATGTCGGTCCCCTGGGGGTAGCTCTCTGTCCTCCACACCCTTAGGCCCATCTCCCAGCCCACCCGGCAGGCCCACCCAAGCCCCATCCTGCCGGGGCCCCACAGACTCCTGGCACCTTGAACCCGGCAAGGCCCATGGAGACACACCCCTCGTCCACCCTGTCCCTTAGGCAGGGCCCACAAAGGCAGCTTCCTTTGCACCGGTGTTCACCTGCTCCCAGCCCAGCCCTGGGCCTGCCCCACCGCAGCAGATTAATATGCATGTATGCTAATCAGCAAAGCCTGGCAATTTGCATGACAATCAGGGGGGACCGAGTCCCCCCTGCTGAACTGCTTCCAAAGGCAGCTCCCGCCCTGGTTCCTGGCAGGGGAGGACGTGGTGGGGCTTCTGGACCCCCAAGTGCTGGACAGGTGGCCCGGCCCCCGGCCTAGGCAGGGAAACGCGGGTGTGACGCGCACCTGCCTGTCTCCAGAGCTGCCCCCGCCAGGGGCTGCATCGTCACAGCCACCTGGGGAGCAGGGGAGAAACCAGGGCGAGGCACCCTGGGCCTACAGCCCTGGGGACACAGACGTGCCTGGGTGCCATCCCATCCCCTCGAGGGTGCAGGGCCTGGCCGGGCTGGCCCTCCTTGGGCTCTGGCGGAGTTCACAGCCCCTCACCGGGGCTCCCCGTACCTTGGCAGCTCCGCAGGTGGCGCCCCTGCCTGGTGGGGGGATCCAGGCCGGGCCTCTGGGGGACCCCCAATCCCCGCACACACAAGGCTGGCTCTGCTCTCGAATGCTCGTCAACAGCGCCGGCAGTGACAACAGCGACCCTCGCACACTGCCCTGCTCTTAGCTGTGGTCCAGCCCCTCCACGTCCCAACCGCGCCCGCCAGAGGTAGGACAGTCCAGGGCTCATGCGCCAACCCAGGCCCTGCCCACCATGCCCACGACCCCGCCTCCCGCAGACCCAGTGTCCACCTCATGCCCACTCTGCGACCACATGAATCTTCTAGCTCATCCGACAGCCTCTGGCTTGCTGGGGGAGCCCAGCAGCTACCTGGCGCGGAAGCCTCCTCCAGGTGAGGTGCAGAGCCCGCCCGGCCGGGGTGCAGCAGGAAGGGACACGCACGGCCCTGCACCTTGAACCACGTGGGTGTTGGTGACCTAATAATGATGACAGTGTTGGGGCTGGGCACAGTGGCACACACCTGTAATCCCAGCACTCTGGGAGGCTGAGGCAGGAGGATCGATTGAGACCAGGAGTTCAAGACTGCAGTGAGCTGTGGGCGCACCACTGCACTCCAGCCTGGGCAAGAGTGAGACCCTGCCTCTAAAATATAATAATAATAATAACAATATTGGGAGGGACTATATAAAATTGCTGGTGTTTTTATAGGCCAAAGATGACCCTATATTGGCAATTTCATATAGTTCAATCTAAAAATAATGACTAAAGTGCTGTGAGTCCCAGGGTCTTCCTACATATTTGCCCTTACAATACCCCCAGGTGGCGATGACGAGGACGTCGGGCTTGAAGAGGTGACTCAAGATCACGCTGCTCATATGCACCTATCAGAAAGGCTCAGACGGAAACAGTGACACTAAATGCTGGTGAGGATGTGAGGAAACTGGGTCATTTATACACTCCTGGTGCGAATGTTACGGTAAAGCCACTCTGGAAGACGGTTTGGCAGTTTCTTTAAAATCTAAACATACAACGACCCTATGACTCAGTGATTGCATTCTGGGGCATTTATCTTACAGAAATGAAACCTTATATCCTCACAAAAAACCACACACAAATGCTCCTAGCAGCTTTATTCGCAATCGCCGAAGACTGGAATCAGTCCAGTGGCCTTTAGCGATGAACAGTTCAGCAGACAGGTGCATCCGCCCCGTGGAGCGCTGCTTAGCACGGAAAAGGAACTACTGACACGCCACCAAGTTGGAAGCCTCTCCAGGGAATTATTCTGTGCGTAAAAAAAAATAATCCCAGAAAGTACCATGCTGTGTGAGTCCATTTGCACAACATTTCGAAATGACAGACTTCAGAAATGGAGGGCAGATGACCGGTCGCCGGGGACCAGGATGCAGGAGAGAGGTGGCAGCCATGGGGCTGGGCTCTGCAGCCCTTGCGTGCAGTGGAGACACGAACCCACGCAGATGATGAAGCTGCACAGAATCTGCACACACCACACACACGCACACACACAGGACTACAAGCAAAGTGGTGGGTCTGCATAGCATGGGTGCATTGTGTCCGTGTCAGTATCCCGGTGGTTGTGACATTACACCATAGTTTTGCAAGATGTTGCATTGGGGAAAACTGGGCAAAAAGCACAAATGATGCCTTCATATTACTTCTCCCAACTGCATGTGAGTCTACAATTATCTCAATTTTTTTTAAGTAACATTTAGAAAAAAAAAGGTTGTGACAGCCCAGAGGAGCCAAGGAGCCATGACAACTAAATGTCATGCGAGATCCTGGGACAGAAAAAGGACATTAGGTTAAAAATTAATGAAATTGAATAAAAAGTATGGATTTTTGTGCATAAGAACATCAGCGATATCGGTGCATTAACTGTACCAAATGTACCGGCCATGCTGATGTAAGATGCTAATAACAGAACTAGGCGCAGGGTATGCGGGAACTCTCTGTGCTGCCTTCTTAATTTTACTGTAAATCTACAACTATTCTAAAAAAATAAAATCTATTTTTAAAAAATTTGAAGATGCCAAATAACTACTTTATGAAATGTTTGGGAGTACCTACCAAAGTTAAATTTGCTCCTACCCTCTGGCCCAGCAATTCTATTCCTAAATATATGCCCACAAGTAATGAGATCACACGTGCACCCAAAGGTATACAAAGGACTATTCATAGCAGGCTTTTTTCAAAAGAGCCAAAAACTGAAAACAAATCCAATGTCCTTCAGCAGGAGAAGGAGTGAGTAAATCATGGTGTATTTATACAATGGAATACTACAAATAAAAAGGCGCGAGAGGCCGGGTGCGGTGGCTCACGCCTGTAATCCCAGCACTCTGGGAGGCTGAGGTGGGAGGATCGCTCAAGGTCAGGAGTTCGAAACCAGCCTGAGCCAGAGTGAGACCCCGTCTCTAATAAAAATAGAAAGAAATGAATTGGCCAACTAAAAATATATAGAAAAAATTAGCCGGGCATGGTGGCGCATGCCTGTAGTCCCAGCTACTCGGGAGGCTGAGGCAGGAGGATCGCTTGAGGCCAGGAGTTTGAGGTTGCTGTGAGCTAGGCTGACGCCACGGCCCTCTAGCCTGGGCAAGAGAGTGAGACTCTGTCTCAAAAACAACAACAACAATAAAAGAAAAAGGGTGCAAGAGAATTCAGACAGAAAGGACTCCAGCCCCTGTGATTCCAGTTGTCTGAAGTTCAAGAACACACAAAACTATGAGTGGTGCCGGAAACCAGAAGGACACACCCACGTAGGGAGGATATTGAGGGAGGAAGATGAGGACATCTTGACCGGGTGGCAACCATGTGGGTATCTGTATGTGTAAACAATGGATCCATCCATTCCAGATGTATGCACTTCGATGTATGTTATAATGAAATTTTTAAAAACTAGTAAAAATAAATTTTAAAAAGATCACACATGTTATGAACGGAATGTTCACAACCCCCCAAAATTCACATATTGAAGCCTTAACGCCCAATGTGACGGGGGTCCCCCTTCCCCCTTCTTTCCCCCTCCCTGTGAGAGCCCAGCAGGAAGGCGGCCGTCCACAGACCCCAGGAGGGAGCCCTCATCAGGAACCAAATCCACAGCCCCTCGATGCTGGACTTCCAGCCTCCGGAACTGTGAGAAACAAGCCTTTGTCACTTAGGCCTCCCAGTCTACGGTGTTTGGCTGTGGCAGCCCCAGCTAAGTCTACACAGCAGGACAATGGCAAAGCCAAACACGAGCCCAGAAGCCTGGTCTGCTGAGCTGCGACCATGACTCCCCCACACTCATTTTCCCAAAGAGGATTCCAGAGACCTGGGCGCAGCCTCCCCGAGGGCCCGGCTGCTCTGGGATGGGATCGCTCCTAGTGCCGGGGCCTGACCTGCACGTGGGGGGACGTCCCGCGGCGTCCCTGGCCTCTGCACAGTCATGCCGGTCGCTCCCCTCCCCCCAGGAGTGACAACCAGAAACAATCCTAGACATTGTCAAGTGTCTCCTCGGGGCAAAATCACCCAGTTGAGAACCGCCACTGCACAGGAAGTTGGCACAGAGCCGGGAAGTCAATGCCACAGAGGAATAATAATTAAAGCAATGATAACAAATGCAACAATAACAGTGATTGTAAAAACAACAATAATTTTGATAATCACGATCATGACAAAAGCAATCTCAGAGGCAATAAAAACAGCGCGCAGTCACGCAATGCAACAGTAGCGTAATAAACAGCGTGGTGGAGGTGACCGTCACTCACGAACACAACCACCGTGGCGGAGCCTGCCCTGGGGCTCCAGCGTCCCGCAGCCCGCGCTCAGCCCTGCCCTGTCTCTCCGGCCCGTCTCCCTGGGGAGGTGACCTCACCCTCTGTTAGGACACGACCCTCCTCTACAGGTGGCCGAGGGATCAGCTGGGGTCATCCAAGGACAGCACTTGGCCAGGGCCCAGCACCCAGGGTAGCACGGTAAATGACACCTGAGACCTCCTGGCCACTTCCTCCCGGGGGGGGGGGGGCTCTGTGTCCAGGGGAGAGGAGGCCTTTGCCTGGCCTGCGGACTGAGCCTGGGGTGTCCAGAGAGGATTTGGGGGTTCTCTCCGGGTCCCTGCTTTGTCTCCAGGAGGAGCTCAGGACCCTGCAACTTGGGTGGCAGTGAGGACTCTGCCCGCATGGCTGTAGGGCTTGGGCCAGCGCCCCTACCCCACCCCAGTCCCCCCTCAGCCTCCAGGCCTCGGACAGCTCCGTGGGGGAATGGGGTCTGGTCTTTAGGGTGACCTCTGGCTGGGGAGCCCCCGCCCCTTCTCCCAAGTCCTCTTATTTAAGAACACGACTCCCCGCCCCCCTTACCCCTGCGAGCCCAGAAAGGCCCGTGGCAGGTTAGTGTAGCCACGAAGCCACGGAACGGGGGAGGTTGAGCTGAGGGTTCTCCGTGTCCCTGATAGATGAGCCTCCCGCGAGCAGTTTCTGCGCAGGAGGGAAGCAGAGAGCTCGCCATCCAAGCCGCCGGACGCTTTGCGATGACGGGCGCCCTGCTGATAACCAGGCAGCGACGGCAGGACCGCGGGGACCAGCCCCTCCGCCGACGCAGCACTGCAGCGGGGGTGGGGCATGCCACCCCAACGGGACACTCCAACGGGGAGTCTCCATGTAGCATCTCGATGTCACTGTCCTTTGTCAAGGCCACCTTTCCTAACAGCCTGGAGGAAGACCGGGAACGCGTCAGCACACGCCTGACACTGGAATGGGGAGGAGAGCCGGGCGTGCGAAGGTGGCGGGGCCAGCGGGAGGCGGGCGGAGGGGCCGGGTCCGCAGGGGCTTCGGGAAGCACGGGCGAGGCCGAGACAGCTCGGATCCCCCTGGTGGGACCCCCCCGCTGAGCACCTGCAGGGCCAGGCAGGCCCTGTGCTAGTCAGTGTTTGGCAGTTCTAGGCCAGAGCCCCTTCCCTGGCTGCTCCTGGGCCCACGACTTCTGGGGTGTCCTGGGAGGGGCACCGGGCAGACCTGGGCGAGAGAGGGGGGCGAAGGCCTCCGACCCCTCATGCCTCCCGCATGGCTTTGACCACGGACACGGCTGAAGGGCGAGGCCTCTCTGAACGCCCACCAGCCTGTCGGGGAGCCCAAAGCGGAGCCTGGCCCCGCTGGGGAGGGACTGCTGAGGCCTGGCCCTGCACGGCGCATGGCTGGGCTCACAGGGTCTATGTGAGGGGGTGGGGCTGCCCCGCGCTGAGGGCCTGTCCCTGAGACCTGAACCTCTGGGCCCCCCAGCGCCCCGGCCCGACAGTGCAGGATGCGTCCTGGCAGCTCCGTGCGCCCCGCAGCCTGAGGCTCCCTGTCCCTGTCCCCATCCCCAGAAGGGAGGTTGGAAAAGGCAGCTCAGGGCATGAAAACACAGTGAGGTGCAGACAGGGCTGGGCTGAGAGCAGAGGGAGCCTGCGGGGAGTCCTGTAGATCACCCCAGTGTAGAAACAGGGGTGCCACTGCCCCGGCCACCAGGCACACCTGGGTCTCCTTTGCCACCTGCCCTTGTGCTGCGTAAAGAAAGAGTGGGCAGGAGTGGGCTCTGGTTCTAGAACCTTCCACCCCACACACCTGTACACACACACTCACCTGTGACCTGGGAAATAAAAGCCAGGTCAGGAAGCACTAAGGCTCAGGTAGGGAGGTTAGGGTGGCAGCCAGGCCTTGAGTCCCCGCCCCGCCCCCTCGGGCTCTGACCACATGGCCACTTCCTGTTTCCCCAGGACCCAGCCCCCTGCACCTGCCCACCCACTGCCGACGCTGCCTCCCCACTCCACACGGGGACGGCACACGCACACGCCACACGCACGCACACACCACCCGCACCCCATGCACGCACCACGCTCGCACATATGCGCCACACACACACACAAGACACAGCACAGACACGCGCTCACACACGTTCACACCCCAGATGCACACGCCACGCACGGAGGCGCACGCTCTCCCCACTCGGCTGCAGCAGGGAGGGGCGGCGCCGCGGCTGTGCCCGGCAGGCAGCTGAGAATTAAGATGACATGACATCGCTCTTAGGAAAGGAAAAGGCGCCCCGAGTCCCTTCAGCCGGCAGGGCCAGCCCAGCCCAAGGCTGCCGTGTGTCCCCCCCCCCAGCACCCCAGGAGGCCCAGACGTCCCTCCTAGTGGAGCAGCCTCAGGGGGTGACCTGCGCCCGCGGCCAGACGCCTGGCCGGGCTCCTCCTCCCTCCTCCTGCTTCTCCAGGCCCCGGGAGGAGGGGACAGGGCAGGGCGCCGTCCCTGCCGTGATCGGTGTGCCCACTCTGGACGGGGCAGCAGCTGCGGCGGCCAGTTCGGGTTTTACTTCCTTGGAACTGCAGAGGGGCGGGGCAGAGAGCACTGACGGACGGACGGACGGATGGACGGACCGTTCCTGGTGGGGGTGGGGCAGCTGTGGGCCGAGGAGGGCTGGGGGCTCCCAGGGGTGGGGGCTCCGCTGGCCGATGCCCACCCGCAAGTCTGGTTACGTGTTGGGATCCAGTGGGATTCCAAGCACAGGGGCCTGCGAGAGCGTGTGTACCTGTGTGGAGTGTGTGTATCTGTGTGTGTGTGTCTGTGTGTATCTGTGTGTATGTGTGTATATGTCTGTATGTAGTGTGTGTATCTGCATGCATCTGTGTGTGTCTGTGTATATCTGTCTGTATCTGTGTGTGTATCTGTGTGTGTCTGTCTGTATCTGTGTGTGTATCTGTGTGTATGTCTGTATCTGTGAGTGTATTGTATGCCTGTGTGTAGTGTGTGTATCTGTGTGTGTAGTGTGTGTATCTGTGTGTATGTCTGTGTGTATCTGTGTGTGTATCTATGTGTATGTATGTCTGTGTGTAGTGTGTGTATCTGCATGTATCTGTGTATGTCTGTGTATCTGTATGTATGTGTGTATATATGTGTGTAGTGTGTGTATCTGTGTATCTGTGTGTGTCTGTATGTAGTGTGTGTACATCGGTGTGTACCTATGTGTAGTGTGTGCATCTGTGTGTACTGTGTGCATGTCTGTGTGTGTCTGTGTGTGTGTGTGTATCTGTGTGTGGCATGTATATCTGTATGTAGGGACTGTGTAGTGCATAGTGTGTGTCTGTGTGGGGTGTTTGTATGTGTGTGTGGGGTGTGTATCTCTGTGTGTGGGGTGTGTGTATCTATATGGTGGCGTGCATCTGTGTATCTGTTGTGTGGGTGTCCGTGTGCATCTGTGTGTGGGGTGTGTGTAGTGCACAGTGTGTGTCCATGTGTGGAGGTGTGTCTGCGTGTCTATGTGTGCATGGTACGTGGAGCGCGTCTGCAGGTGAGGGGTGCGGGTGAGGGGCACATCTGCAGGTGAGGGGTGCGGGTGAGGGGCACATCTGCAGGTGTGGGGTGCATGTGCCTGGGGTGCCACCTCCCCAGGGCCCGACAGGAGAAAGTCCCTCGGCACAAGTGGTTGGGCTCTCACCAGGTTGGTGCTGTGAGAGCCACTGCTCACGACGCGCCCCCCTGGAGCCTAATGACGGCCACAGGACACCAAAGGCGGGGAGCAGCCTGCCTCACTGGCAGGCCACGCAGGGCCCAGGGCTGTAGGCGGCGTCCTGCGGGAATGAGGAGGCTCCCGTGGCCCCGGACTCGCTGCGCGGGGTCAGCCATGCGCCGTAGCTGGCTGGGCCCGCTGTGCTGTGGGCAACGCTGTTATCACTCACAATGAAGGACACGGGGGTGGACGAGGTGGCTCCTGGGCTCCTGGTCCTCAGCTGTGTCCCTGGCCTGCCCCTTGGCCTGCCCCTAAGTGACCCCGGGCGGCCCAGTAGGTCCACAATCTCCGACAGCCACACTGCGCCCGCTGCGCACATCCTGTTTGCATGGTTGCTAGGAGGTTGTCATGGCGACTAATAGGGGATGAGGGAACCTGGCAGCTCAACACATCCCCTCCGATGGTCAGAACTGGGCCTCTCCGGCAGCCCCTCCTGGGATCGGGGCGCCCACGCGGGGGCTGGGGCGGAACAGTTAGGGACGGAGGCAGACGGGCAGCAGGAAGGGCGCGGGGCTGGGAGTGGCCTGGGGCACACGGGAGCCTCAGAGGATGCCGACCCCCAGGCTGTGGAGTCCCCTGTGCCAGCACTGGGGCTGCCTCATGACTGTCACCTCCCCCAGCAGCCCCTTGGCCTTGTGCCAGGATGGCTGCGCTTCCCTGGGCCACAGAGGCGGAAACAGGCTGTGAGGGGTGAGGTGCCCTGACCCCACAAAGACCTCCTCAGGCTGCCACTGGGGTGCTGGGCAGGGCTGGGCTGGGCACCTCTTATCCTGGGTACTTGTCCACCAGGCGTGCGCCCTGCCACCTCCATCTGAGAGACAACGAGCCCCGGGCACAGAGAGGCCAAGGTCACACAGCACAACAGGGATGGCGGGTGTGCAGGGGACCCCCCTGTTGCTGGCAGGGGCAGCTGAGGTGCCCGTCCCTAGGGGCTGGGGCAGAGAGGCAATCCAGGACACACTGACGAAGAGGGGGTGATGGAGACCGTGCAACTTAATCCTAGGAAACGGAGCGGGGTGAGGAGCCGCCGGCAGGGCAGCCGAGCGGGGGCGGTGGCATGGGAATGCCGGGAAGCGCAGAGCTGTCCTGGGTCTCAGAGGAGACGCCCCTGCACCCCTGTCACTCAGCCCCTTTTTCTCTTTGCTGTCTCAAGGCAGCCCTTGAGGGGGCAGACAAGGGAGACTCCCCCATCACAGATAGGGAAACTGAGGCCCAGAGAGGCCAGAGGACTTGCTGAGGTCACCCAGCTCCCGAGTGGCAGAACTGGCCCCAGGTCCCGGCTCTGCTGCCTCCTGGCCCCGCGGCGCTCCGCTCCACGCCGGTGGCCACGCACTTGCTCAGACGAGAGCCTGGGCTCTCCGACCTCGCCTGCGCCCAGCCAAGCAGCAAGGGGACCCTGGCCAAGTGCGGCGCCTGCAGGGGCAGATGCTCCAGAAACACTCGGGAATGGGGACAGGAGAGCGGAGATTACCACTTGCGTTTGCCAGATGGGGAACCAGGGCTCCACAAGGGCAAGGGCACGGGAGTCAGCCAAGTGGCCGGAGCAGAGGCCAGGGCCACAGCCCACAGCACCGCCGGGCCTGAGCAAGTGGGATGGGGGGAGGGCCCGAAAGTCCAGACATGGGCGGCCGAGGGGCCCAGGGCGCAGCCCCGAGCCATCGCCTCCCCCACCCCTGGACTGCAGGGGGGTGTGCCAAGGGTTCTGCTGCCTCCAAGGAGGCAGCCGTTGCTATAGTGACCACCGTTACCTGGCAACTGAGCCGCATCATCCTGGGCACCTGCTGTCTCTCTTCTGGAGCTGCTGGCTGACTCTGGGGACAGAGGCCCTTGTCTCAGAAAACTCACCTGTGGGGACAGGCCAGGTAGGCATGAGGGGACGTGCAGAGCCCCCGCCCCCTGGGGTCTGGAAGAATCAGAAGTGGAGTCATCTCATTAAATGCTTTCACTTTTTCAAAACTGGGAATTATTGTATTGATTTACAGGATAATAAAAATAACATTGAAAAAAATTTTAGGCCGGGCGCGGTGGCTCACGCCTGTAATCCTAGCACTCTGG
>VBSM01003168.1:527055-539767 GCA_008086735.1 Cheirogaleus medius
GGGGGGGGGGGGGGGGGGGGGGGGGGTGGATGGGTGGATGGATGGACGGGTGTGTGGATGGAAGGGTTTCTGGGAGCCTAGAAAGCCCATTCAGTGCTCCTGTTGGGGACGAGGGACTGGCCATCGTGTACTCCGTTTCCTCTCCCCCTGCTGACGCTGACAGCTCCAGACTGATTGCGGGTGGTGGGAGGAGATGGTCAGGCTGTGGTCTGAGCTAAGAAGGGCGAGAGCTGGAGCCGCTCTTTGTCCCAGATTTCACAGCCCAGCCTCCCTTGCTGGGGCCCTGGCGGTGACAGCATGACCCATGGGAGCGCCTCAGAGCGGACAGCCAAATGGCGCCAAGGGCCGGCTGGGCAGGGAGGGGGAGGGGCGGGGAGGGGGGGGCCCAGGCCTGGCCTCTGCTGAGCCTGGGAGGGGAGGACACAGACACACCCCAAAGTGTGGGCCTAACCTGGTTGGAGTCTTTAAAAAGATCTTTCTAATCTTTCTAGAGTTTTGCTTTTCTAGAATGTCTTATAATTAGAATCACACCGCGTGCAACCTTTTCAGAGTGGCTTTCTTCGTTGTATTTAAGATGCATCCACGTATTTTTGCCATGACTGGATCGCTCGTTCCTTCCTCACTGAACAGCATTCCCTTGTAGGTATGTCCTAGAGCTAAATCATCTATTTGTGTATCAAAGAACATCCCGGAGGCACAACACCGCCTTCTGCACGTGTGCACACTCGTGAGCACACACACGCACACGCGCACGCACGCACACACCATCCAGCCAAGGGCTCAGGCCACAGCCACCCTGCCCCTGCCCTCAGAGCAGCCCCCTCTGCCCCATTCTCAGGCAGAAAAGGCAGGGTTCCTTGTGCCCATTTCACAGAAAGGCAAACTGCAGTCCCACAGACTGAGCGGCTTGGTCTGGAGCCTGGCTCCCCTCACTGATCCACAAAGACCAAGAGTCGCTTCAGAGGGAAGCGAAGCTGTCAGCGTCCTCCTGGGGTGCATCCCCGCCAGACCCCTCGGTGCTGGAAAGCCCCCCACGTGCACGCTGCAGGGGTTTCTCCAGCACCTGCCACGCACCCGCACCTGGGGCACAGGAGGAGCAAAACCCATCCGTGGGCTTGCGGAGCTGGCGCCCGGGAACAAGCCCGTCGCTGAGCGTCTTGATGACACAACGGGAGTCTCCTCCCACTTTCGAGGAGGCCAAAGGGAAATGGGGCAGGTGCCTGGGGGGCTTCCCAGAGCAGGTGCGTTTGAAACTGAAACCCAAAGGTGAAACAGGGGCAGCACGTAGGGGAGGGGTGCAGTGGGGAGGGGGAGGCAGCTCCGCCCAGAGGGGACGGAGCAGGGGAAGGCCCAGGAGGGACGGAGAGTTTGGGGACCAGGATGCTGGGGGAGCCCCTGGGTGCCTGAGGTGGGAGAGACGAGGAAGTCACTTTCACACGTTCAGCTGCAGGTTGTGAACATCCGTCCCCATCGTGACGCTCTCAAGAGAGGCTGCAGTGGAGGTTTAACTCGCTTACTCTGCATGTGACGCCAGACAGTCGTCCTTGCACTCCGACGTGAGACTGCTGCTGGCCCGCGGGGTAAATCCACTGCAACGATAACGCATGTTTATTACCGATATTTTGAAAACTAGAAAGAAGAGAAAACTTTCCATATTGTTATGACCCAAAGATTATCCTCCATAACAAGTGAGCGCACTTCTTTCGGAACTTAGTCTCTGCATTTTATATCATCTAGATGATACCCCACGTAACAATTTGAACCTTAGTTTTTTTAATTTAACACGATTGCATAAGTATTCTCCCATGTCTTTAAAAACTCACAACAAACCTAATTCTGATGGGTCATCGCGCTCCAGAGGGAGGGCGTGTGATCATTTCACGATGCGCTGTTGCGGGCCACTTACACGCAGGCGTTTCCTGCTGCTCTGAGCGGTGCTCCAACGGTGTGAAGGCTTTTCGAAATTTCCGGAGACTCCCTGAGCATGAGTTTCCGGCAGAGGGATCACGGAGTCAGCTCACTGCGGGAAACGGACAGCCAAACCGGCCTCCGGAAAGTTGGTAGCGGTTTCCATTCCCGCTGGAGGGTCTGACCCACCGCCCTGCGCCCGGCATTAGAGGTAAATGTTTCCTTATGCACCTGCGGTGGCCCCAGCTTGAAAGGGCAGGGGCTCTGCCAGCTCCAGCCACTTCCCTGCTGCCCACAGGCCACACAGCCGGGTGTCCCTGCCGCCCCTGGGATCGCCTGCTCTGGGCTTGGCTGGGGCTGGTGGCCGTGGCGCGGACACTGCTCAGTTTGAGGAGCCACAGACCCTGTGGCCGTGGCCAGCAGCTTCCTCGCCTGCAAACGGAGAGACTGGGAGGGTCACTAGAGATGTGGTGGGGACAGCAGGCGCAGGCGGTGGCCAGACGCTGCACCGTCGTCTCCCACGGCCTGTCTGCCCTGCTGGCCGCCGGGCGGGGCCTCTCGGGAGGACACGCTGTCCCTGGTCCACTCCTGCCTCTTCCCGGAACAGCAAATCAAGTGCTCCGGACTCCTGGGCATCATTAAGAACTTAGCTCTTTCTCTTTGCCTGGAAAAAGTTTCCATGTAACCAGGGAAACCTTTTTCAAATCACTCGTTTCCGCCGACAGCCGCACAGCGCGGGGGCCGCGGAGAGATGAGGGCAGGGTTTGTCCAGGTCCACGTGCCTTGGAATCTCTTCCCATCTTGGAGGCCCAGGCCAGGGTCGCACACAGCAGGGGCCCTCGGGAGGGGAGCCGGGCTGGCTCAGCTGGCCGGGTTGGGGTCAGGGGAGCCCCAGGAGGCCGAAGCTCCCAGCAGCCCTAGCTCCTCCGCTCTCCCACTCACCGGCTCTACCCCAACTCAGGCCCTCTGCGTTGGGACTGGGCCGGGACTGGGGACAGAGACATAAATCAGACAAAACTCTCTCGCCAAGTCACTGCCAGGCCTGGAGGGAGACAAGGCTCCTGAAACACGCAGTGACAGCCACACGGCCGTGGAGAACGTATTTCTGAGCACTCGTTGTGGGTTACAGACTGCGCTGGGACATTTGCACTAGAACATTCTGAGAGCTGGGGGTGGAATCTGTCCCAGGCCGTGGAATCTGTCCCAGGCCGTGGCTGGCCGAGGCAGACAGAAGCCCAGCAAGGGCCGGGCATTCACCCCCCCAGGGTCACACCCGAACTCTCCGGCTCCACGATGCTCTGATGGGGACAGGCAGGGAGGCCGGGAAGTTCCCTCAGGGTCACAAAGGCCCCCTGAGCCCTAGGGGTGGTCAGCCAGGGGACGTCGTGACAGCGCCTGTCCTGGGGTTGGGCAGGGCTGGGCTCTGCTGTGTCCTGTGCAGAAAACAGCTGGGAAGAGGTGGGGGCAGCAGTCACCTCTGCAGCCCCCCCCCCCCCGCCATGGGAGCCCGCTGAAGGGCACTGTGACCCACCCCTGGGCAGCTGGCAGTGACCCATAGAGGGGTGAACGGGGCAAAGCCCCTGCCTTCGGGGGCCCCCGCCGGCTGGTTCACAGCCCCACTTAAACCTGTCCTCACCCAGGGCCACGGGAGGTGGCAGCCAAGGGACATGGAGGCAGGAGAGACGTGGACACCTCTCAGGGGCAGCTGTGTTCCTGCGCCTGGTCCCGCAGGACAAGACGGAGATTTCTAGGTAGAAGAGGAGGTTGGGGACACAAAGACGACCCCAGACCCAACGCAAGTGTTGATACCAACACCAGCTTTTAAGGAAAATGGAGTAAGAGCCAGCAGGTTTCTTCCCTAACTGACTCCAGTGTGTTCCGGACCCTTTTTCCTGCCTTGGTTCTAGTCCACACTGAACCTCTGAGCCTCCAGAACCAGCCCCAGGGTTATGGACCAGCCGAGGCAGCAGAGAGTAGGACAAGTGGGGCAGACGAGAGATCTTTCTCCAGCCCGAACCCCGCAAGGAGAACTTGGGCAACTGCTGGGAGTAGTGAGCCCACCATCTCTAAAAGCAATCAAGCTGTTCCTGGATGCCCAGCAGCCAGGGAGCCCAGGAAGGAGTCTACAAGTGTGCAGTGCTGTAACAAGGAGCACCCGAGGCCCCTCCTCTGAGGCCCCCATGGGCCGTGCTGCACACAGGGTTCAGATCCACCAAGTCCTCCAGATAGACGGGGGTGGGGTGGGGGGCCGAGCCCACTAGACAACACCAGGAAAGGGCTAAGCACCTGCTGTATGCCGGGCACTGTGCCAGCCAGGAGTTTCGTTCTCATATCATCTCAAATCATCTCAGCTTACTGCAAAGTGTTTACCACTCTCCCCATTTAGCGAGTGAGGAAGCTGGGGACCAGGGAGTACAGGACTTGCCGGGAAACACACAGCTCCCTGGGGGCAGAGCCAGGATTTGGAGCCAGAGCCAAGGTGACCCGAAGTCTTCCTTCACCGTCACTCAATCGAGAAATATTTATGGTACCTTCCACGTGCTGGGCCTTGGTCTGGGGTTTGGGTCACAGTCCCAAAAGACAGTCTCCAACGCCATGATCCCAAACATTGAAATCGTGAAAGATCAAAATCCCTAAAGTCTAAAATCCCTAATGTCTAACCGAATCCCCAAACCATGATGACAGATTTGGAATTAGGGGCGATCGAGGCTTCTGAAAGCGAATTCCACGGTGTTACCAGAAAAGTTTGTTTTTGCCGTTCAGCCCAATGCATTTGGCAGAAAGTTCAGATGAGCGGACCGGTCACCCGATACGGCCACCACAAAAACGTCAGTTCAAAACTCGTCATTTGCCTGCACTGGCACCCCTTCCGGCTGCCGACACCCCGGGGGCTTTGAATGAATTAAAGCCACGTTTGCCTGAAGCCAAGGAAGCGACTGACCGGCCTGAAAATCATCGTGTGCAGGTGGGACAAGAAGACACTACGGGACAGCTCTGCTGTTCGGCCACCATTCCCGCTCCCGCCAGGCGTGCGGTCTGCGTGAGTGTACCGGAACGTTCCGCGTGCCCAAGGCAGCACAGAGGCGTGACACGGAACGTGGAAAAACCTAACTGGGAATGTTCACGTCAGTGCGTATCAGCTCATAGAAGAATTTCAAAAGGAAGATGAATGTGAACATATTCCCCAAGGACAGCCATACCCTAAAAGAGAAGAATCAGCTATTCATGGAGACTCGAGACTTCAAAACGCAGTCAGTGACTGTGGGAGCCAGCAGCTCCGTGGACTGTCCCCGTGCAGTCGCCCGCAATCTATCCCTGCAACACGCCTGTTTGCATGTTGATTTTCTGTTCAGTATTTTTCTTTTTTTTTCTTTTTCTCGGTTGTTTGCCCCCTATTTTAAATCGTCAGCATTGTTTTTATACAATCTGCTATGTTAAGTATTTCATCTTCGTGTCTCTTGCAATACTGGAAGTCTAGATTGCGTAGAGACTTTTAGAGAATGCTAATCCTTTTTATGTACTTTTTGCAAATTTGACTCTTGGGCTCTTGGGGTGACTGCACACGTGGCGGTGACCCCGCACGGTGTTTGATGGATCTCGTCAAAAGACGTACGTAGGCTGTGGGTCACGCTAATTCATAGCCGCAGTCACAAAGCTGGGCATGCAGTTACCAGCCAAGATACGCGTTCATACGTCTCTTTTTGACCGATTTCTTCACGGATACGGGTCGTCTGCTCGTGACTGCCGTGCCCGTGCGACTTCCGTTGGTGCACCTGAGTGTTTACGCTCACAAAAATATGTGTGTCATTACTATCGTATTGTGTACAGTGGCCCGTGTTCTGTTGTGTTTTTATGTTTCTTGAATAAATCCCCTCCTTAAAGTGTAAGTAAGTATCTTACACTTCTAAATTATTTTTTCAGAATTTTCTTTCTGGGATTTTGATCTTTCAGGACGTCAGCAGTCAAGATGGTAGCATTCGAGACTGTGCCTTTGGGCTCACGGTGGGCTCCCGCTGTCCAGACTCGAGGTGCCTGGGAAGCCAGACAGGCCAGGACCTGCCCAGCCTTCCTCTGCCTTTCACGTGAGCATTTCACACACGTGCCTGGGCTGTTTACGTCTTTATGTTTAATTTCATTCAACAAACTTTGACCAAAATATTCACTCTGGCCTGCACCCACTCAGTGATCCGGGCCCAGGGGTGGGGGCTGGGGACTCACAGTTAAGTCAAGTCGGGGACCCATCTGTTGACACGACCCCAGCCCCAGAGGGGACAAGAGGCCGGGCCCTGGGAAAGAGGGGGCCTGAGAAGGGGCTGCTGGGGCTGGAGCCAAGGCTGGGGCACGGGGCACCCCCCCAACCCTGGCACCTTCCCGGGCTCCATACCCACATGGGACGGATTGTGCCCATTTTGCAGCTGAGAAAAGTGAGGCTCAGAGAGGCCAGGTAACCTGGAGTCCCAGAGAACATCAGTCAGCCCTTCAGGTTCCAATGCTGTCACCCCACCCCTGAGAAGCCCACGGCCAGGGGGCCTCCGTCTGCTGACACCTGGCCTGGACTCCTGGCCTCCAGAACCGCGAGCAGATACATTTCTGTGGTTCTAAGACACCCAGTTTGTAATCATTTGTTCTAGCAGCTCTAGAAAATGAATCCATCACTACACGAAATCTGCAAAAAGACGACCCAGAGCAGCTGGTGCCTCATTCATAGCACACGGGGAAGCACAGGATGCCACGGGGACTTGTCCCCCCACACCCCGCAATGACTCCGCTCATCAGGACTGAAGGCCCAGCAGGTAGGCCCAGACCCTCCCATCTTCTGTGCCCTTCTCCGGCCTTTGGAGAGTCTCTCGCCCCAGCCATCACTGGCTCATCGTGGCATCCCACCCCCTTGCGAGGGGAGTGTGTATACCAGCTGACAAAAAAATGTATTAAATGCGTCCATGTCATTGCCACACATGTGACTTCCACCCAAGATTGAAAAAATGGCTCCATGGGTTTCAAAACTTAAGAATCTGGAAGGTCTAGGCCCAACCCCCGCAGCTGAGAGGGAAGGGCGGGCGGCGGCTGTGTCGGGGCTCACTCCAGCCCCCAGGGCGCCCCCCAGTTAGTCTCCGGTTTCTGCCCATCAAAGCGAGGTCAGATCAGCAGTCAGGGTGGGGCAGGGACACAGGGAGGCCCGGGTGGGGCCCACACCCTCGCTGGTGGGGCGCAAGCAGGTTTCCAACGAGCCACAGTCTTGACCACCTCCTCCCCTTGTCTCCCGTGTGACCGCAGAAAACCCAGTCACGTTTGGAACACGCGACCCCCGCGGCCACGTCACCGCCTGACAGATGTTCATCAGAGTCGAACGGGTTGTGGGGCCACCTTGCTGCCTGAAGGAACCTGTGGGAAAGGGGCCCCCTCTTCAACGGGAAGGGCGGGGCTTCATGTGTCTCGCTTCCCGGACCGGCCCGTGCAACACAACACATACGTGTGATGCCCGTGCTGGTGCCAGGCCCTCCCTCAGCGACTCACCCGCTCACTCCCCCTCCGTGCACGGGCTGCCCACCAGGTGCTAGACCCTGCACCGTGGATCCGTGGCCGGAGCCCGACGGAATCCCCATGGCAAACGTTCAGAGTCGATGGCATTCGCCTATTCTGCGAGTAAGGAGCCCGCAGCTCAGAGAGGCAGGTCTACGGCTAGGAGGCAGCAACACAGGTAAACGAGGAAGGAGGGAAGGAGGAAGGAACTTACAGACCGACACCCCTCCTGAACATCCTCAACACAATGAGGATGCAAACATCCTCAACACAATGATAGCCTGGCATCCAGCAATATATACAAAGGGTGATGGATCCCAACCAAGTTGGATTTTTCCCAGAAATGCAAAGTTGCTTTAATCTTTGAAATCAATCAATGTGATTCACTTCATTAATAGGATAAAGAATTTTTTAAAATGTATGATTTCAGGCCGGGTGTGGTGGCTCACACCTGTAATCCTAGCATTCTGGGAGGCCGAGGCAGGAGGATCGCTTGAGGTCAGGAGTTCGAGCAAGAACGAGACCCCGTCTCTACTAAAAAATAGAAAGAAGTTAGCTGGACAACTAAAAATATATAGAAAAAATTAGCCGGGCATGGTGGTGCATGCCTGTAGTCCCAGCTACTCAGGAGGCTGAGGCAGGAGGATCTCTTGAGCCCAGGAGTTTGAGGTTGCTGTGAGCTAGGCTGACGCCATGGCACTCTAGCCCGGGCAACAGAGTGAGACTCCATCTCAAAAAACAAAAAAAATTATGATTTCAATAGATGCAAATATGTTTTTTAATTTTTCAGAAAATTAAGACTACTGATAGAAGGGAACTTCACCAACCAGAGAAGAAACTCCAAGAAAACCCACAGCTAACATCACAGCAAAGGGTGAGAGCCCGAAGTCTTTCCCCAGAGGCCGGAAACAAGACACAGGGGTCAACTGTCCTGGCTTCCATCCAACTTCGTCCTGGAGGCCCTACCCCATCTCCCCAGTGATCGCTCACGTAGAAAACCCTAAGGGTGCTTCAGACGCCACCCCGGGCCTGGCTCCAGCAGGGGAGCATTGGTTGCGGAAGGGGGCTCAGGGCAGCCCTGGGAGGCCCAGCGATGCTGAACAGGGGAAGAGCTGCAGGGGCCACCTCCACCCAGAAGGCCACCAAGCATGCTGAGTCATTTTAAGGGAAACCGGGCCTGGGTTTCGTGCACAGGCGAAGCTTACTCTGGTTGGGAACCGTGAAAGCAGCGATTGAAGACAGATTACTGGCGGGACTGCCAGGTCGCCAACCGCAGCGTGGATCCCGCTCACTGGCGCAGGGCTCTGGCTGAGTGCCGGAGACCCTCTGCCAGGTTCTCAGCGTGCTCACCGGAGGGCGGGGGCAGGGCTGGCTGCGAGTGAAAGCCCTCAGCCCAGGCTCCTTTCATCCCCAAGTTACAATGGCCCCAGGGCGGGGGAGGGGCGGCTGTGCTACCAAAGCCATTCCCACGGGGAGGGGTGGGTGACTGTCCCCCAGGACCAGGGTCTCAGGAAGCGGAATCTGGCCCACGTCACTGGCGGGCCGGGTCCTGCTGAGTTCGTCCTCTCAGGCGCCGCTGCCTTGGCCCAAGACCCTTGAGGGCGGGCAGCAGGCCCCGGGCAGGGCCCGGCAGGGCCAGAGGCTCCGGACTGCGGGACAGGTGCTGGCCCAGGAGCCCAAGCTCTTTGAGAGAAGCTTCCGCTGAACCCTGGGAGGAGAAAGGGGCCTCGGGCCCAGCCCGGAAGGTCCCCAGGGCAGGCCGGGCTCCCATCTGCATCCCAGCGCCAGGCTCAGAGCCCGGCACCGACAAGCGCTGTCTGAACGGAACCTGTGACCGGGGGGCCCACGGTCCATGTGCTGCCACAGCGCCCCTCCCCCACCCGGCGTCAGGACAGCCTGGCACACAGCAGGCACTGGCCACGTCTGCTCACTTGGAGAGGAAGGGAAGGAAATGAAAGGTCGGGCCATCGCTGGGGCCAGGGCAGGGGCCTCACCTGAGCCTCCCGGCGGCTTCCTGCAGCCTCACGTGACCTGAGGAGCAGACACACACTGAGGTTTCCTGCCACGCCCGGGGAACACGCTCAGCTCTCACCCGGTGGCTAGGAGGAAGGCGCAGATGCTCATGGTCACCCCGAGAGCCGGGACAGCCACTGGCATGCTCTCTGGGGAGCCCAGGGGTCAGCTGCCTTCTGGGTCACCTGGGTCACCTTCATGTTAACCCCAGTCCCAGCCCCTCAGAGGAGAAGAGCCGAAAACTCTCCAGACGCCAGCCACGTAGGCTCCAAGCCGGGGGTCTGCACTCAGCCCAGGCTCTGTCATTACTCTATGCGAGGCCCCGGGCATGGTTAATCACCTCTCTGAGCCTCAGTTTCCAATTCTGCAAAGTGGCAAAAATAATATCTATCTGTTGCAGCCAGGGTCCCCGCAAAAGCAGCATTTATCCCAGGTGGTTTAAGCTAGGGGACTGCTCACAGAGGTGAGGCGGGTCAGGGAGCGCCAGAGAAGACCGGCAGTGGGAGGCTGTTACCCCCTGCCCCGGGAGCTGGAGGAATGAGGGGAGGAGAGGGTGTCTGGGGAGCCCCCAGGAGCTGACGCCTGGAGGAACCTCCCAGCAGGAGGTGTGGCCCCAGACGGGGAGAAAGACCTCATCCTCTCCTCCCTCTGACCTCCAGACATGGCCTCCCAGTGGCTAAGCACAACAAGAAGCCACACAGCAGCGTCGGTCATGGGAGCGCAGAGCAGGTAGTGAATGGGCCCGGGCCGGGGCGGGGGGCGGGGGGGGGGAGCAGCGGGTGCCACACATTGTTCTAAATGCCCAGTGGACAAACCAGGGGTGGGGAACCTGCGGCCTTGGGGCCACACGTGGCCTTCTGGATCCTTGAGTGCGGCCTTTTGATGGAATCCAAATTTTACAGAACAAATCCTTTTAGTAAAGGGATTTGTTTATCTGATAAACTAAACAATAAGCAATAACCAACTGTAGAGTATAATGCCAGGTTCAAGCACTGGGAAGGAAAACAAAGCAGGGAAGGGAGGAGAGACCATTTCAGATAGTGTCAACCTAAATAACAAACAGAGAGAGGCTCGCTAAAAGAAAATGACACTCTGCGGGCAATAGGAATTGCAGCGGAAATGCGGTGTCGTAGTGAACCACGCGCAAATGCAGGGAGGTGAAGGAAGACAGAGGCGTTTAGAGGACAAATGAGAAGGATTACAGAGCTGTTCTGAGATAATTAGCCTTGGCTACAAGGACCCATAACAAGGGTGACACCAGTCTGGGGCTGGGCAGGCGGCAGCTGGGCAGATGTCCTCGCAGAAGTATTTTCTGTGCAAGGTTGAGATGGCCTTTGTGTCAGATTGAAGTTTTTGCAGCATCTTTTGTGATGGTTCTTGTTATCAGGCACGTCCTTTGGGAACCCGCCCCCCATGGCCTTCCCCAGCTCTATTTGCTGTTGTTTTTCTAAGAAGTTTCCAGGACACACTCAATACATAGTTTTCTTTTAAAACACTCACATCTGCTAAAAGCAGCATCTTAGCTACTGTCAATGCTTTCAGAAAAAAAATGTAAGAATAAAGAATGAAATGACCTCCAAATCCAGAGCCAGGTGAGAGGTCAAAGCAGCCTCCCGGCCCTGCACCGCCGGTATCGCCCCGACGTTCCTCCCACTTCGCAGAGATCGGGCTGGAATCTTAATCGTCGAGATTCGGTAACACGGATCCCCGAAACGCATAGACCTGCACGTGCCTGCCTGGGCGCCTGGACGTCGGGCGGTCTTGCGCCCTGTCCCTCTCAAAGTGTCAACACCGGGACAGCGCGCTGTGGGTCACTCTGGCTTGCCGCTCAGCCTCTGCAGTTAAGGCTGCACCACCTACAAGCTGTGTGCCCTTGAGCAAATTACTTCTCCTCTCTGGGCCCCAGATGCCTGAGCTTTTAACTGAGGAAGATGAGGACACTCACTCCATAGGTTCCTCATAGGAGTTAAACAGGACGACACGGAGGAAGTCCGGAAAAGCCCCTGGGATACTGCAAGTGCTTGGTCACAACCACTGGGGCTGTCATTATCTTTGCGGCTGGTGTTATTCTGCGTGGTCCTTTAAGCCCCGGGTTAGGAGCTCTGAGGGTTAGGGGCCCATACATCTAACAGTAAGTGATCCCCACTCTCCCCGCCGGAGCTTGCAGGGGCTGCCTGGCGACCTCACACTGGATCCTGGGTGTGCTGGGAGACCGCAGCAAGCCCAGCCCCGCCGTCTCACTTCCTACCTCAACGGTAAGGGCTCGATGAGCCAACGTGTGCAGACAGGTGCTGACTCACTTCCCCTGCCCTGTGGGAACCAGGCTCACTGAGGTCAGAGGTCAGCAGACCACGCCCACGTGGCCAGGTGGGGATGGCCCTGAGACGCTGGGCAGTGTCGCTGGGCAGTGTCGGGGCGACAGCCTAAGCCACCGCCACCTCCTCCCAGACCGGGCTCCATCCCCGCCAGGGCAGCTCGTGTTCTGGCAGGAAAGAGACACAGGGCTTGTTCCATAGAAGGAAAAATTGATACACTGGACTCATCAGAACTAAAAGCTTTTGCTCTGTGAAAGACCCATTAAGAGGATGAAAAGATAAGCTAAGACTGTGAGAAAATACTTGCAAACCACATAACCAACAAAGGACTAGTATCTAAAATACATAAAGACCTCTTAAAAATCAACATTGAAAAAAACCAATCCAATTAGAAAACAGGCAAGAGACTCAAAAGACTTTTCACTGGAAAGGATTCAGAGATGGCAGCTAAGCTCGTAAGATCTTTTCAGATCTTCAACATCATTGGCCATTAGGGAAAGGCAAATTAAAGCCATGAGCTATCACTACATGCTGAACAGAACGGCAAAAATAAAACATAGCGACAACACCAAATGCTAGCGAAGATGCTGAGAAACTGCATCAGCCACACGTCGCGGGTGGGACTGTAAAGTGGCGCGATCACTTTGGGAAACAGTTTGGCAGTTTCTTAAAAATCTAAGCATGCAACCACCATATGACCCAGCAATTGCACTCCTGGGCATTTTTCCCGGACACATGAAAACTTATGTTCGCACAAAAACCTGTACACAAGTGTTTATAGCAGCTTTATTTGTAATAGCCCCAAACTGGAAACAACCCAGATGTCCCTCGACAAGTGAATGGTTAAACAAACTGTGATACATCCATACCACGGAATAAAAAGGAACAAACTATGGATACACAAAACAACTTGGAAGACTCTTCAGGGAATTATGCTGAGTGGAAAAAAAAAAAAA
>VBSM01003168.1:539867-555854 GCA_008086735.1 Cheirogaleus medius
CCCTGGGCTCCGGCTCCGGCTCTGCGCGGTGGCGGCGGCGGCGGCGGCGGCGGCGGCGGCGCGGGGACCAAGGTGAGCGGCTGCGACGGGTCCAGAGGCCCAGCGAGGAGGGGCCGGAGTGGGGGCCACGCGCGGCCCTGCGCACGGCGGGGGCCCGGGCGGCGCCAGCGGGGTGGCGCGTGTGTGCGGCGGCGCAGAGTGCGGGGCCCGGGGTGGGGTGGGGGTCGGGCGGCATCTGCAGGGCACGGGGGGCAGGCTTGGGTGGGGGCCCAGCCTCGCCCACTCCCAGTCTCCCGGGACCGCCCGAGCTCGTCCCCTCTCCCTGGCTCTCTCGGCCCTCGCCCCGCCCCCTTCTCTTTATCTCTGAGTTTCTCTCCCTCTCTGCGGGTGGGTCTCTCTGGGTCCCAGTCCAGCCCCCCAGTGCAGCTGCCTGGTCTCCAGACCTGCCTCCCCAACACCTCCCTTCCCCATCGCAGCTCTCCCCTCCCCATCCACTGTCCCCCTCAACAGAGCAAACAAAGATGGGGGGGGCCTTCCTTTCAGAGCCCTGTCCTGGCTCAGCCTGCAGCCCCCACCCCTCTGGCCTCTGGCCTGGGCCTCCAGCCATGCTGGGCAGGGAGCTGGCCCTGCAGAGCGGTGGGGGAGAGGCAGCAGGAAGATCCAGGGCAGAGGCCCTGGGGCTGCAGCACGCAGGGGCTGTGAGGTCAGAGCCCGGGGGACACCCCTTACCATCCCTGGACAGGTGAGGACACTGGGCAGGTCTGCCTGGCCAGGGCCCTGAACCTCGGGCCAAATCCGATTAATCACTAGACCTTGTTCCCGGCAGGCCTGACGCTTTCTAAGATTTTTTTCCATTAGAGCCAAGGGAGAGGAGAATATGCTGCCCTGGGGGAGGGTCCCCAGCCCAAAGGCCACAGGATGTGGTCTCAGCGACTGGGCCACTCCCTGCAGACAGCCTCCACTTCCCCCTCTGCCGCATGGGTGGGAGTGACAGCTATGGACGGCGGCCCCCATGGGGCGCACGGCTGCCCGGGCGATTAGCAAATGCTCTTGGCAACAGCGTGGCCGTGCTCGCGTGTCCAGGGATCCTGAGGGCCCGAGGCCCGTTGCCCGGGCTGGATACAGAGGGGAGGAGTGTCCCGGACCTCAGGCCCCTTGGACCTTCTGGCCCAGCCTGGAGAATCCTTCCTGGGGGTGAGCTGGGGGCTCTCCAAGTGAGATCCCGGACCACGGGATTACCCTCCTTCACCACGGTGCTTGATAAAATGCCGGTTCCTGGGCCCCTATGCTGGGCTGCTGATGAGAGCACCAGGAATCTGCATTTGACACGCCCCCCCATTCTGGTGCACATGCGGGTGTGAGCACCACTGGGTTATAGCGTTGGATGAGGGGACAAGGTCATCCATCTCCTTCTGGCAGGCAGCGAGGAGGACCCAAGAAGGGCCATCCTAAGGCTGAGGCTTTGCCCTGTCCCTGGGCAAGCCACCCCCCTTGGAAACTCCGTCCCCTGTGGTCTGGGACTCTGAGCCCTTTGTTTAAATTGCGGGGGGCTGGGTTGCTGTGGAGTCAGGCAGCCCTGGGTCAGCATCCCAGCTCCACCACTGGCTGGCTGTGTGGCCCTGGGCAAGTCACTTTGCTTCTCTGGTCTTCGGTTTCCTAATCTGAAAACTGGGAATCATAATATCACCCCCCAACCATGGGACAGTGACAGGGTTCCAAAGAGGTGCAATGCCTGACTCACACACACACACACACACACACACTGTTGTGTATCACGGCTCTTATACCTGTCTGGTGATGGGGACATTCGCAGGGACTTCATTCCCCACGAGCAGGGAAGGCGGTCTCTGCAGAAGCGTTTGTTAGCTAATGGATTTTTTGTTTCTAATGGACGGCTTAAAAGGCCTGGGGCCGGTCAGGCAGAGCTGCCTGGGCAGAGGCGAGTGGCCTTGCACGGTGCCAGCCTTCCTGCTCGAGACGGGCGCTGGGAGATAACCCCTGCTGTCACCGGCCTGGCAGAGTCGGGCGCAGACACTGGGAGGGGTGGGGTGAAGGAAGGAAGCAGGAAGGCCGGCCTCCCCAGGTGTCCAGATGTGGACGTTCCCGGACAGGAGCGCATTCTTCCGGGACATCTGTGAGAAGAACAGAGCTCTCGTGAGACTCCCAGAGAAGGGCAGGGAAAGTCATTCATTCACTCAGTCACTCATTCTCAAAGACCTTCTTGGGGGCTGGCAGACAGCAAGGAGGGGCCTGGAGACAGAAGGACCCACGCAGGAAGGGGCAGGCCACCGGAGCCACGTGGATGCAGAGCCGTCTGTTCCAATGAAGGTGTCAGCAGCCCTCGGTGTCAGACAGCAGGGTCAGGGCGTCCGGCCTCGGGACCCTCACCCGGAAGCGCAGGGGGCCCGCAGGGGTCTGGGCACCGGGCAGGACCAGCCATCTCCTGGGTTGGAGGTGAGAAGTGTGAGTCAGACTCTGGGCCGCTGTGAAGACGCGGCTTAGTGGAACAAAGAGGTAACGACACAGCCCTCATTTTGCTTTTAACCACAACTCTTTTATGTCTTAAAATCGAATCTTGATGGGGGAGCACCTAGGGGGATGGGGGCTTTGAAGTCCGTGGCGAGCATGTTTCTTGGTGACTTCGGGAACCTTTAGTCTCAGCAGACCCAGTGCTCTGTGGTCTGGAGGCCTCGGCTTCCGGCCCCCGAGCCCTCGCCCCAGGTGGCCCAGGAGGAGCCAGCAGAAGCCAGGGAGGGGCAGAGGCTGGGGCCAGGGCCAGGCCCACCTGCCTGACCTCCCTGAGCAAGGCGTGGACTGGAGCAACCAGCGTAGGTGACGGAGACACGGTCTTACAGCGCTATAGCTCTGTAGTCTTGTAGTGACAGGGTCTTGTAGTCTTATAATGACATAGTCTTGTAGTGATGTGGCCTTGTGGTCTTGTAATGACGTGGTTTTATAATGCCAGTTGTATGATCTTTTAGTGCTGTGGTCTTGTAGTCTCGTGGCGACGTGATCTCGTGGTGAGGTTGTCCCGGCGCGAGCCGGGCGTTACTGTCGGCATGAGTGTTGACGTCAGTGTTGGTGCCCGCGTTCTGGGGTGGCCCCGCGGATACAGGTGCTGGGACAAGTGCGGTGCCCCCTCGGGGCCTGGCGGAGGGGAGGCCTCAGCTGGTACCCGAGGCGCGGGGGCAGCAGTGGCGTCCGCTGTGGCGTTATCACACGCTGGGGCGGGGGGAGGGGCAGGTCTCTTTTTAAAAGATCACCAGGAAAACATGTGTATCCATTTCAGCAGAGCGGGTGCGCTCTGCTCAGTTCCGACGCCAGAGCGTGGGCTCGCCTCTGGAAGGGGCTGCTGTCTTCTGAGCCCCGGCCATGAGGGGTCACTCTCTGTGCCTCAGTTTCCTTCCAGGAATTTTGCTTTCTGCCTTGCATAGCTTCTAGGATGGGTAGGGGAAAGCTGTGAAATGATAATAGCAACACATATCCAGCCCTGTGTTGCACCCGGCAGGCATCTGAGAGGTGTACCTGTTTGCCCTCGTTTGACCTCTGCAGGCCCTGTGAGGCTAGTTGCTGTTACGGTCCCACTGTGCAGCTGAGAAAGGGGAGGCACAGAGATGTCAGCATCTTGTCCACGGCTGCATTTTTGGATCTGATTTAGATGGTCTGAAAGCCATCCACTGTGGCCATTTCTTGGTGGATAAACATGCAGCCCCTGCTTGATTACTTTCAGTGATGGAGAGCTCACCACTCTATAAACCCCTGCGATTATTAATCTAGGACTTGCGTAGGTGGTGGTGGTGATGGTCCCTGGTACAATAGACTCAACGTGGAAAGGAAAGACAGGGAAGAAGATCCTGAGCTTGGCCTTGGCCTTGCTGGGTTGAAGGGGCCAAGAGGTCCACCCATGGAGTGGTGGGGAGGATGGCAACAAGTTCTGCATCATCCACAGTTCTGACCATCTCAGCCCTCCCACAGAGCAAGCCTGAGGCTGGGAGAGGAGAAAGTGCTCAATAGGGAGGGTAAACAGTAGGCACTCAATAATTCCTACAGGTGGACCAATCCTACTTCTAAGGAAAATTTAGATTATAAAACCAATGTGCGCATATTGTATAAAGTCTGGAAAATAGACTGATTTTACCTGTAACCTTGCCACCTGAGCATCGTCGTTTTTGTGTATCCATTTCCAGGCTTTTTTTCAATAAACGCGTCCTGACGTAGAAGTAGTTTTACGTGGTGTCATCACACCACGCCTGCCGCTTTCTTTGCTGGATGTGACATCGTGAGTGTCTGTCCTGTTCCTGAGCAGTCCGGGACTTCCTAGGCAGCAGTGACGAGTTTCTAGTGGCTGCACAGTGTCCTGCCCCAGCGATGTCCTGTCATCTGCCTTGGAGATCCCCCTTCCCGTGGGGCCTCCGTGTGCACAGTGATGTGAAGGGCTGTGTGACCTTGGGCCGGGCCCTGACCCTCTCTGTGTCTCAGGGTCCTGCTCTGATGAGAGGTGGGAGCCAGCACCCCCTGTCGCAGGGGTCGGGGGGAGTGAATGAGGGATAGGAGGTGAGGTGGCAGGGGCACGTGGCGGGGGCTTACAGTGTGCTAGCCACTGCCACCGTGGTCGCAGTTACTGTCACTATTTAGGTCATATCTCCCCAGTTACACTGCGGGCCCACAAGCAAGAGCCAGAATCCGCACTCCTAGCCCTGCTCACTCATGTTCCCTGGTTTGAGTCCCGATGTCCGGCTCCCGCTAGGTGGAGTGAGTCTGTGTGGGCGGGGTGCCGGGAGATTCTTCAGTTAGCCGATCTCTTCTTGTCCCCCACGAGTGGGCATGGTCGCTCCTTTGTAGAAACAGGCTCAGAGAGTGTGCTGGGCCTGCCCAACATCACACAGCGGGAAGGGGAAAGCCAGGAATGCTTCCTGGAGGAGGTGGCAGTGGCACTGGGCCAGCAGGATGGGGTATCTACCTGGGCCAAGGAGCAGAGTGTCGGTGTCCTAGGCAGGGTGAAGAAGAGGAGAGGAGCTGTCCATGGGGCACGGCGGGCTGAGCCCAGCACCCAGCACCCAGCGCAGGGTGGAGCAGAGTGGGGGTCAGGGCTCAGGGGGCGTTTGCTGAGCTGACCTGAAGTGAGAGCCCGGCAGACATGAGCTGTCTGGCCCCCCGGCCCCACCCTGCACACTGTCCCCGGCCACTTCCTTCTGCCCGGGCAGGAAGGGGTGCTCTGTGGGCTCGCAGGCTGCAGGCACCTTCCTGGGGACGGCTCTGTGAGCCACGATAAAATATTCATCAGCGGCAGCTGGGCTTCCCTGCGCAGGGTGCAGTCGGGGGCAGCTCCCACCCAGGGCCTGCAGCCTCGCTGTTCTGCTGAGTCACGGGAGCCCAGCGAGCCGCCTGCCCTCGTGCTCCTGGGCCCCTCTGCCCTTTGGCCACGTGGGGGCCTCGCAATGTGTAAGCCATTCGGCCACCCGCAAGGCCAGGGCACCGTGCTCAGTGCTGAGCGGGGTTTCAGAGCTCACCTGGGCAGGCGCAGGCTCGGCCAGGTCGCAGGGCAGAGGAGCCCAGTGGGCCAGGATCCCACCCCGAACCCACCCAGGCAGCGTCTCGCCTCCTGAGTCCTCTTGGCACCCGGCAAGGTAGGTCCTCTCTGCGTCTTGGGTTAGCAGGAGGGACACCGAGGTTCGGAGAGGTGGGCGCAACGTGTCGGGTCTCACGGCTCTCAGTGGCCGAGCAGAGATTTGGCCCTCGTCTGTGAGACTACAAGACCCTGCTGTGTGCTCCCGGCCCCGGGGATCCCAGCTCAGTTCCAGCCCGGAATCAGGACCGGGCTGTCTGTCCGCTCTGATGTGACACAGTGCTGTGACTTCGGGTTTGTGCTTTTGATTTTTAGAGTAGCAGCAACAACAAAAAACAGTAGCAGATGGCTCCTTCCTACTGCCGCGTGGTGTGGGAGGAGGAACAGGGGTTTCTTTTGTTCACTCATTCATAAAACACATTCTGGGTGCACTGGCCACAGGCCAGCGTCCTAGGCTCCGGGGACCAGCAGGGGACACGTTGGGTGGACTCGTCCGAGGGGAGCTTATGCCGTGGTGCGGAGAGCCCACGGATCTAGAGAGGGGTGGGTTTGTGCTGTGTGACCTCAGACAGGTTGCTCCACCTCTCTGAGTCCTAGTCGTGGATTTGTGAATCGGGGACAAACTCTGCTTTCTCCCTGTGAGGAAGCGAGGCTCACACCTGTGTCCTTGTTCCTCCTCACGGCCTCACATCCGCAAGGCCTGGCCGGCACAGATCAGCCTTTGGAAGGGCTCCGGTTTCCAGAGGGGCCCTGGCAGGCTCTGCTGTGGGCCTGCCCAGGAAGTAACCGGGAGCCGGTGTCTGGGGCCTTGGGCTCTAGCTCATGTTAAGGTGGATGTCGTGTCCAAGGTGTGAGCTCTGAAGGGAGCCCTGGTCCCCGGAGCCCCTCGCCGGGCAGTCATGAGAGGGAGCCAGGCCGTGTACAAGCTCCTGGGCCCTCTGGGTGGCCAGGTCATCTCCAGCCCACCGTCCTGCAACCCCTCGCTGCTGCCTTTCTCCTGCCCTTCCTCTGCCTGGACCGCTCTTCCCGTCCTCCTTTGCCTGCTGGGCTTCTGGTCCCTCAAGCCTCTGCTGGAAGGTCCCCTCCTCCAGGAAGCCTCCCTGGCTGCTCCAGGCAGGGTGGGCTGGTGCCCTCCCGACATCCCCGTCAGCCTGGACTCTGCTTGTGTCTCTGAGACAGCACTTGTCGTGTGCCGCTTCACCACCCTGTTCTCTGGTCTCCCTGGCAGCCTGCGGCTCCGAGGGCTGGGCTCTGTGTGGTTCGTCTCTGGGCCCCAGGGCTCAGCTGGGGGGATAGGGTGGGGCCCCAGCAGTGCCTGAGGAATGAGGCAGACAGCCAGTGAGTGCCAGACATCCAGGGAACGCGTGTCAAGGGACAGGGGGGCCCGGGTGGGGAGCTGTCTGTGCAGACAGGGGCTCCGTTCCCCGCCTTCCAGGGTGGTGGGCGTTCAGCTGGGCAGGAGGAAATCAAGATTTCCGGGGCCTGGAGAGAGACTGGGGGTGGTTCCCTGGGGGTCAGGAGGGCTGCCCTTCCGGTCCCAGCCTCTCCCCTTGCAGCTAAGTGACCCGAGCGACTCTACCCCTTCCTGGGCCTCGGGAGATGCCATTCACCCCTCCTCCGTCCTGCAGGCCCGGACACGGGCAGCGGGCAGCTGTGTTCTCAGGATGCTCCGGGCGGCGTCTGACAAACACGCACAGACAGGCGCAAGAGAAGACTAGGATGACATGCACCAAGATAGGGACCGGTGACTTCTCTGGCAGTTTGTTTCTTCTTCCATCTTTTTTGTATTTTTCAAAGTTTCTAGAGTCCCGTGCTAAGCCCTGGGGGCAACTGCGGTGAAGACACGGCCCCTGCCCCCTGGGACACTCGGTCTGATGGCGGAGGCTGACCGGACAGTCTGATGGGGGCGGGTGTGACCAGGCACAGACCCTGGTGCGGTTGGAACCATCCAGAGGGAAGCTGCAGGCTGGGGAAGCCCGGAGGAGGCCCAGGCCCGAGGCGGAGTGAGTGGGGACAGGCGGGCAGGGCCCCTGCTGTCTCTTCCCTGCTGGGGGCCGCTGTGGTTTGGGGCCTTCCACCCCAGTCATTCGTTGACTGACTTACTCACGCAACAGATGTTTCTCGGAAGGGTCGGAGCCAGGTGCTGTGGGGCGCAGCCGCTGATGCCGACCCTTTGGGCTGCAGGGTCCAGGGTTCGAGTCCACCACTGACCAGCTGTGTGGCTTTGGGCGGGTCGCTCTACCTCTCTGAATATCAGACGCGTCATCTCTGAAGTGGGCAGAGTGGCGCCTGCCCTTCACCAGGAGGGTGAGGCAGGGGACGTGGCAGCTGCCCTTCTCAGAGGCCCCTGGGGCCACAGCCTGGGGCCGCCGGCAGGTGGAAGGCCGGCAGCAAGGAGGCCGGTGTGGAAGGGCTGCTGAGGCCGGGCCGGGGCCTCAGAGAGAGCAGTGGCCAGAGCGGGGGACAGAGCCGGGGACAGCACAGAAGGCACCTGCTTCATGTGGCCGCTGAGCGGTTCGACCCGTGACTGAGTCTGACCTGCCTCCCCTCCGGCGAGGTCTCATCCGCCCACCGCGTCACAGAGGCCGTGACGGTGGCGGCGAGGTGCCCTCTGCCCTACCTGAAGGGGAGGGCGCTGCCCAGTGAGGCAGGGCAGCCTCGTGCCCACAGTCAAGGCCCGCGGCCGTGCCCGCGCCTGCCGGCCCGACGCCGAGAGCGCCCTCCAGGGCGGCTGCGGGCCTGGGGGCGGCAGATCGGGGGTGGGCTGTCACCGTCACCGAGCTCAGATGGTCCCCCTTGCCTATGCACTGACACGGGTGCCATGGGCAGAGGGCAGGGAGAGCGGGGGAGGGATGAGGCCTGCCCGGGCCCCACCGTCCTCCTTCCCGAGGGGAGTGCCCTGCGCCCCCGTGGTTTCTGGCTGGGGCACCCAGACGGAGCCGCTGGCTCTGGGCCCCGGATCGCCATCGGCAAGACCCCCCACCCCACCCCGCCTTCCGCACGGAGCAGTTACGAGGCCCAGGGAAGACGCTGAACCGAGGCTGGCGCGGGCAGCGGCTGGGCCAGGGTCAGATCGGAACGCTGAGCTCAGGGCCGGGCACTTAGCAGGTTCTCAAGAAACACGTGCATGAGAAGGAAGCTGCAGATGGCGCCCCCATCCGGGAGTGTGGCAGGGACGGTGCGGGGCCTGGCGAGGGGGGCTGAGTAGCTGCTGGCCGGGTTATGCCTGCAGGAGCCAGCTGAGGAAACAGACGGATCTCGTCCTGCAGAGCTCCCCGAGGCCTCTCTGAGCCTCCCGGGGAAAGTGCCCGCTGCAGCAGGTGGCCAGGACAGAGCTGTCCTCTGAACACAGATGTGTGTGTGATGGAGCGGGGCTCACGGAGAAGACTTTGGTGGGTGAGGTCCCTCGAACAGGGTTTTGCAGGTTGAATAGGAGTTGGCTGACCAGACCAGGCTTAGGGGAAGGTCACCCTAGACAGAGTGAAGGGCAGGCATGTGCACACGAACTGGGCCTGGCCTCCAAGGACAGCGCCTGTCAGACCAGGAAGCCGGCCTCTGCTTTCACTCACTCAGGGGACTTCGTGGGAGCTCCTGGCTCCCCTTCCTCGCCCCGTGGGCACCCTGGGAGCTGCTGGCTTGGGCTCCCTGCACCCGCTACCTGGCCACCTGCTTGCCTCTTCCCCGCAGCAAAGAGATCCCCTTCCTGTCTCCTGTCGTCCACCCTGGAGTCTGGGGCAATCTCCGTGGGCCCAGCCTGTGCCAGGGGGGCGACACAGTCTCTGGTCGAGGTAGTCGCCCTCCTCGAGGCCACCCGGCAGTCTCGGCCCCCACCCCATCTGCCACCCACGCCCAGAACCGCAGGACAAGGAGCCAGACCTTGGTTACTCAAAACCAGAAACGGCCGACATCTGCACGAGGAGCCCCCCGGGGCCCAGGCCAGGTGCGGGCAAAGCCGTCCTCTCCCGCCCGGCACCCCGAGGAGATTAGAGAGGGGGCAGAGGCCAGGGCACTGTGTCCACCCCTGGCTCCTGGCTCCTGCCCAGCCAGGCCGTAGATCTGCCTCGGGCCCCGTCAGAGGGCGACTTGTGGACCCCCAGGGACTCCTGCAGGCGGGGGCCCCAGCCGGCCGCAGACCCAGTCCCGCGGGGCCCAGGAGCCCTGGTGTGGAGTCACCCGCCCTGGCCTCCCGTCGCTCACGTGCACGCTGTGTCCTGAGCCCCAGTCTCCACCAGTGAGGTGGGAAGCTGCTCCCAGGCCGCCCGGGGGTGGAATCGGCTTCCATGTGTGAACCTTTGCTCTTGTCGTCTTTTACTGGGGTCTATGGATCGCTGAAGAGGGGCCACCCTGGTCCTTTGTCAGAATCCACAGCCCAAGAACGGTGGCTGGGCCCCTCCTCGGGCTCCGTTTCGTTTGCTGACAGCAGTGGCTGGTGGGTGCCCTGGGCGGGGGCCTGGGGTGCAGGAAGCCAGGAGTTCCCGGGTGGATGAGGGTCCCGGGGGCCCAGGCCAGAGGGCAGGCTGGCGGGGGGGCCTGGGGTGCAGGAAGCCAGGAGTTCCCGGGTGGATGAGGGTCCCGGAGGCCCAGGCCAGAGGGCAGGCTAGGGGGGGGCCTGGGGCTTTCCACTAAACAAGCCCATGCCCTCCCCCCGCCCCCCATTCCCACAAAGCCTGAGCTGGGAGCCCAGTGGGCCGGAGCTGGGCCGGGTGACCCAGCCTCGAGGGCCTTGGAAAACACCCCGAGAGGAGGGGGCTCCCGGGGCCCACCCCTCCTCCCACGTCCACCGTCCTTTCCACCCTTACCCCACCCGTGAGGCCAGTGGCGCCATCCCACGTGAGACGCCCTGGCCCTCACTCACGGTTGTGGTGGACCAGGTGGCAGGTGCTCGGAGCCTGGCTGGCGAGGCCCGGGGAGGGGACAGGTGGCAGAGAGGTTGCTCCTTGGAGCTGGGAGGTCTGAATCCCCCCAGGTGACGGTCTTCCTGAGGCCGTCCGCTCCCACACCCCGCGGGCCCCAGCCTTCAGCCCCGGACCAGGCCGCCCCAGCCCCAGCCCCTGTGCTCTCCTCCCCTGGAATTCCCGTCCCCCTCTCTCAGGGGGTGCAGGGGTCGGCCCCAGTGGGTGCCCTGTCTGCCTGAGCACCAGCACGGGCCGCCCCCGACCCTCCAGGGACGGGCCTGGTACGGCAGCTGCGGGGGTGGGCATGGGGAAGAGCCCTGGCGTGGGGGGTCGGGGGCCCAGGGGTCCCCTCCTGCCTTCGCCCCACTGCGCGTTTGGCCCGGTGCTGCCTAGGCTCAGCCTCCCCTCCAGCCCCGTCCTGTGGGCCGTCGTGAGGTTGCCGCAGACAGCGCGTGGCCTTGCTGCGCAGGGCTGGGTGGGCTGGTGCCGCCGTCCACGCCGGGGCGCCGGGGTTCAGCCCCTTCCTGTGGGTCTGGCTTGGCCGCAGAGCAGGGGCGAGGTCGCCCTCACAGGCCTGGTTGAGTCTCACCTCTGGAGCAAGCTGTCCCCCTCTCGGGGCTTCCGGAACCCTCTAGGCAGCGCATCCTCCTTTCCTGCGCCCGTGGCTCTCTGGGGGGGAGTGGCAGTCCCTGGGCACAGGTCCGGCACATACCGAGCACCCTGAGTGGCAGCTGCCAGGATTACCGCGGGCTTGTGCGCTGTCGGCCAGCGTCACCGCGGGAAGTGTGTGGCTCCCATGTCACAGCTGGGCTCAGACCTTGGCCCTTCACCCACCCACGCTGCAACTGGGCCCGTCCACTCAGCTCCCCGTCCCAGCCTCGGTTTCCTTGTCTGAAAAACGTGGGTGGGTGTTCTGACCTGGCTTCCCGGGGCAGGGGGCAGCTGGGTGGCAGGGCCTCCGTGAGCGTCTGTCCTTTTCCCCATGCTCTGGGACATCCTGGTCTGTGGGTGGCCCTACACGCCCCACCCATTCGTGAGGCCTCAGTCTCCCCGTCTGTAAAATGGACGGCTGGGCGACTTCCGGGGGCCCTTTGTGCCTGGCTCCCTGGCGGAGGCAGGTGGGGAGGGCCGCGGGAGGCAGAACCCTGGCAAGGCGCCCAACGCCCTTTCTCGGGTGCCCCCCCCCGCATTACAGTGTGGGGGGCAGGGCCAGGTGGTTCTGCCGCCCGGTGTCCGTTCCCAAACTGAAACCAGGTTCATGGATGAGGACAGTGCAGGAGCTGCAGAGGCGAAGGGGGCGGGAGACGTGGAGACCCCGGGGGCACGGGAGGAGCTCCCCTTCCCGCCCTCCCCATGCCTCTGGGGGTGGGACCGTCCAAGCTCTTGCTCCCTGGGTCTGAGCGTCGCCGCTTCCCGCTGAGTGGGCCGCTGGGGGACGCCCCGCTCGAGGCTGTGCTGGGCTCCTACGCCCCGCGTGCCTGTGGGGCGGGACCTCGCCTCCCGCAGCTTGGCCAGCCCCGTCTGCAAAGCAGGGACAGCAACACGTGTCACATCAGAGGTATTGTGATAGCGTGATTGTGCGTGTGCGTCCTTCAGGCCTGTGCTTGGCTATCAGAAATGCTTGTGATGCAACACCCGTGCTTGTATTACTGCTATAATCATTATCAACATGTACCTGGATATTTTTTGTAAAGCATGCCCAAAGTTCCAACAAGATATGGACTGTGATTTTTACTACGAACCTCCTAGCAACAAGAGCAAAGAGGGAAAGAGGATCACTCACTAGATTCATAATGCCCTTGAGATGAAAGACAGCTTTTCCTGGTAGTGAGACCCAAGGGATGGGCCTCCTAAGGGCCCCCATAAAGGGACCCCTTGTGATGTAGTGAGCAGCGTCCTCAGCATCCTGGCTTGATCCAAGGACCCAGTGTCCAGAGCAGGGCCCCCAGGCTCTTCTAACTGCAGAGAAGAGGGAGGGAGGCATCTGCAGGGGGGCTGCAAGGGGGGCCCAGCGAGGCCCCATAACCTTGAGACAACTTTGGAGTTTCATGTGTTACCTTCAAAATCCATGAAATTTCACCTCAGTCTGCAGTAGCGCCATGTGTATTAACCACAAAAATAACGTCTTTCCTCCACCCCAAATCTTTGGGTACCGCGGATGCTCCATGGAGATGGGCCATGCTTATCCCTCTGCTTCTCCTTGAGGCAGGTGTCCCCATCCTTTCAGAGAAGCCAGTGGAGACCACGCCCTCTCCCCAGCAGAAGGTGCACTCACAGCCAGATGTTTCCTCCACCGCCACACAGCTGGGAGCGGGCTTAGGCGGCCAGGCCCCTCCCGGGCATGCCAGGCGCTCGCTTGGGCTGCTTAGGACTTTGCAAGCGCCAAGGAAAGGACGGGGACTCAGCCCAGAGACAGCCAGCTCCTGCCCTCCGCTCGAGTCCACCCGCCTCCAACCAGACAGGTGCCCAGAGAGCTGGTTCCACTGAGGCCCCCTGCCCGTGGCCTGCCTGCCCAGGTGCCAGGCGTGCTCCCGACGTGAGCACCGTGATAATGCACATCCAGAAGCTCTCCTAGAGGCACCTGGCTGTTACAACACCTTGTTACAGTCTCATGGGTTTTTTTTTTTACTTTATTTTTTTTTCTTTTTTAGCCCAACTTTTAGAAGCAAATCTTGAGTCTCATGTTTTTATTCCTTCTTTTATGTCTTTAATTATGTTAAGCAAATTAATTTTACAGTCCCTCTCCGATAGTCTCTTGGCTGAAGTTCTTGGGAATTCCATCCTGACGTTTGCAGGGTTTGCTCCCTCCCTCCCGGCACTCTGTCTCCTTATGTGTGTTGCGTAACTTGCGATCTCGAGTTTATCTCCAGCAAGGCTTTGTCTGTGAGCATCCTGGCTCATGGACATGCCCCTCCAGAGCGTTTTTAAATTGATGCATAGTGTACATATTTTGGGTGTACCTAGGACATTTTGACAGCTGTT
Organism: Cheirogaleus medius; assembly: GCA_008086735.1. NCBI lineage: Eukaryota > Metazoa > Chordata > Mammalia > Primates > Cheirogaleidae > Cheirogaleus > Cheirogaleus medius. Next base: position 553,311 of record VBSM01003168.1, read on the forward strand.
TACTACGTGTAAGGATGAAGTCAGGGTAATTGGGTTATCCGTCACCTTAAACCGTTATCTTTTCTTTGTATTGGGAATATTACAATTCTTCTAGCTTTTTTGAAGTATACAATAAATTATTATAAACTATAATTTCCCTATCCAGAGTATTTTTATAATTGTTCTGCCCAGCAGCCCTGGGCTGTCCCCAGGCAGGGGCCCCTTTATGCCAGTTGGTTTGGGCTTTGCAGACCACGAAGGGGATACAAAACCGACCCTAATTCCCGGCAAGGCAGCCCCGTGACTTTAGATTCCCAGGATAGTTGCTTGCCTTGTCCTGCCTCAGCTGAGGGGTCAGGCGAGTTTTCTTGTCATCTCTCTCGGCCGGTGGGCAGATTTTTTCCTCAGCTACCCATTTATCAAGGGGGCAGCCCTTTAAGACCCCTGGCATTCTGCAGAGAGCCCAGTGTCACCGCCCAGCACCCCGCTTGCTCGGTGCCTCATCGCCTGGCTAGTTTGATTAAGCCCCGTCTCAACACCCTCCCCACCTCACAGGGCCGCCACACTCTCACTTAACGTCTAGGTTTTTAGTTCCCAGCGTTTTCCTGTGACTTCGCTATAGCACTAGTTAAAGTACAGCTAGTAGAGCGTGATGGTTAAGAACACAGACTCTAGAACCAGACTGGGCCTGAAACCCAGCCCCGCCAAGGAGGGGTGTGCTCGGTTTCTCCGTCTGTGCAATGGGCGGGGCAGCCATGTCTGCCACTGCGGTTGCTGCCGGGGCCGCAGGGCTTGGTCCCCTGAGGCACTGGGAACTCCACGCCTGGTGTGTCATTGCACATGCCAGCATTGTGCTGGCCGTCATCGGTGGCGCCGATGCTGTCCTGCATGGCATACGTGTGTTCACCTCGAGTGCTGTGATGTGAATACATGTGTTAGAGCTGCCACGCTGCCCCGGCGATTCTCCCCGCGCTCTAACAAGCTCAGTTACGTATTTATTTAGAAGGTGTCTGCGATGCTTTGTCCAGCATTTCTAGGCACAGGTAGGAGGAGAGTTTTCAGGTTTCCTGTTCGCTAAGTCGTGCGGCCTCTCGGCGTTCACGACAGCGCTCCCGTTCATTGCGACTTCTCACCAGGCACGTTCCAGAGCCTGTTGCGTGCCCGTCTCTAATCCGCTGCTAAATCGAAGGTCATCTTTGGAGTCCCTTGGAATCCAGCTTAGTCACCAGCCTGGTGACTCATCCTCCCCTCTGTGCATGTCCTTGGTCCCTTATCAGACAGCCTCGGGGCCAGAGGTGATGTTGGAATTCCTGCGGGGTCCTCCCTGCAGCTTCCGGGAATCACGTGCTAATCACACCCAGGAGTTTCTGCAGCAAGATTCCCCGAAGTGGGGTAGACGAGGCTCTGAGTAGCCTCCCTTCAGGTCCAAGAACAGCACCGTGCGGGCTGGGACTTGGCCATTGGGTCTGGCCTGGGCAGAGATGGTGGGGACAGGCAGCCATCCCGAGCTCCGCTCTACGAGGGAGCAGGAGGGGGTGGTGCTGGCCGAAGGTGGTTTTATGGTCCAGAGGGTAGAGCCGAGCGCGCCTGGTGGGAGGGGGCAGCCGTAGGTGGCAGGGAGGAGGAGCCAGGGGACCAGCTGCCCGGGAGGGAGAGAGGAGGCCACGTGGGCAGCAGAGCCCTGGGGAGAGGCGCACACTCACAAAAGGAGCCCAGCCGGGGTGAGCAGATGACCATGACCCCACACCCCTGCACGGGAGCCTCAGCCTTGGGGCTGCCCTGCCTGATGGAGCAGGAAGCTCAGCGCTGAGATGCTGATGCAAGGCGAGGAGGGAGGGGCAAGGACTGTGGGCTGAGTTGAGTCACGGGAGAAGGGACAGGGCTGGGGGCAGGGGGCAGACCCGACAGTGGGCGTGGTGGGGCCAGGGGCCACGCTGAGGACGAGGTCGGCCAGCCCGATCCCGGCCCTGCCGGAGCCCCACCTCCCCGAGTGCATTTGCAGCCTTGCGCTCCCCCAGGGAGGAAGGTGCAAGTGGGGCTCTCGTTTCACAGATGAGGAAACTGAGGCACAGTTAAACAGGAGCAGCCAGCCCGAGGCCGACAGCCACTAAGTGGTGAAGCCACAGTCCGACCAGGCAGTCGGGCTGCACGGCCCACACTCCAAACCACTGCGCTCTACTGCCTTTTGTTGTTATTAGAACCATAATAATAATAATTAAACATTCGGAGGCAGGGCGGCAGGCACCGGGCAGAGGCAGGGCCTGGGCGAAGGCCTGGGGTGGGAGCGGGTGGGCCATCTGGGTGGGCGGGGCTTCGTCTCCCGGCTCGGTGGTGGCACAAGGGGCCGGGAGGGGCTCGGAGGGGGCCGGAAGCAGAATCAGAAGGAAATGAAAGGCTGTGCCCAGTCTGCGGAGGGTCTTGGATGCCGGGCTTGGAAATTTGGAGTTTATCCCGCGGGCCGAGGGCCGCGTCCAAAGCCTCTGAGCGGCAGGAAGGGGCCCATTGTGTCCGAGAGAATGTGCTTGTGGCCGAGGGGAAAGTGGGTTCCTGGGTGGGTGGGGGCAG
>VBSM01003169.1:0-55471 GCA_008086735.1 Cheirogaleus medius
AAAAAGTGACCAATTTCAAAGTCCGCAGCAAGGATAGCTTCAGCGTCATCATCCTGTTTTTAAAAGGAAGGCAAAAGCACAAAACTTATGAATAATTTTTCTATTTAATTTGGCATATGTGAGACTCTTTGGTTTAAATCATATGATGAAGAGAAGAAACTCAACCTTTTTACTTTGTCATTTTTAAATTAGCCTATATGCATGTGATAGAAGTCATCTATATGTCCTAGTTTTACAAGCTTTTAATAAAAAGCAAGTCAGCAGGCCAGTGTACATACTACATACATGTGGAGAAATAAAAACTAGAACTGGTTAGTTTTTTATGACTTATACAATAAAATATAAAAGCAAATCTGTTACATGACTGCAATTTTCCTTTTAAATTATTATTGAAAACACCAAATGGAGCAATACTTCGAATCTCAGGGCCAGGCACAATGGCTCATGCCTATAATCCCAGCATTTTGGAAGCCGAGATGGGAGGATCACTTGAGCCCAAGAGTTCAAGACCAGCCTGGGAAATAGCAAGTCCTCCATCTACAAAAAACAAAAAAATTAGCCAGGCCTGGTGGCACATGCTTGTAGACCCAGCTACCCAGGAGGCTGAGGCAAGACGATGGCTTGAGCCCAGGAATTTGAGGTTGCGGTTAGGTATGATAATGCCACTGTACTGTAGTCCAGGCCAACAGAGATACCTTGTCTCAAAAAACAAAAAAAAACCCAAAAAAAGAATCCCAGGCTTTCATTAATAACAACATTAAGTATTTGGCAAACAGAAAGACATAAAAGACCACAGAGGATCACCTCATACTTCCTAAACTATACTTTTCAAGTAGCTGTACAGTTTTAAGTATACTTAATGCCAAATGATAATGACAATAAACTCAATCTACAATTTCCATTTAATGGCAAAGCACAACACAGAAATGGTTCTGAATACTAAACAATGAGTACACCATCTGTGAATTCCATGAACCTTTACTGTGTCATCAACATAATCTAAAAAATTAAAAAATACAAAAAGGGGGGAGAGGGTGAATTTTAAAGGAAGAAATTCAAATCGCAGAGTAGAGGTTTTCAAGACTGTTTTGTCACCATCGATATTTAGTAACAAACTAAGAAAAAGAACTTGAACACAAGCTCTAACCCATCCATTGATATGCAAAAAGTGTGAAGGTCTATCTTAATACTCAAAATAATTCTTACCTAAAATTTACACACTGCTTTATACTCCCATTTTTTATGCCGTAAAAGGTATTTTGAACTAAGCCGGTTATTACTCTTTTCAGACCGAAATACTTGCATTTTGCAGATCTGGTCTAAGCCTTAGCCAAGAAGATTCCAATTCAGAAGTATTCAAATTAACATAATTTCTAATTCTATATATGTATAAAACTAGTTAAACTCCCTCGGTTAATTTAAATCCAAAAATCTGACCAAGAGAAAAACAAATTGAAAACACGCCTGGCCTACCCTGCCTGTACAGACCTTTGTTGAGGTGGTTCGTCAGTCCAGGCTACATGGTAGGCATATTTCGTAATTCTTTGCTATATGCCACATACCTAAACATATATGGCTACAATATACAACCATATTTCTATTGTAATAACAAACACAGGAAAGGTATATGCCACATACCTAATCATAATATGGCTAGGAGTTTAGTAAATAGTATAAATGAATACATTTTAGTTTCATTAAGGATGAAAACAATAGTTTTGAAAAGTTAAATCCTTCAGAGAAACACTTACAAGTCTCAAAAGAAAAGAAAATCTTTAACTTTTTATTTCACTGTCTCTCAATAGAGGCAGTAACATCACTTTGAATGGAACAATTTTTCAGATCCTTAAAGGCCTATCCAGTGCATTGCAGGCCTCAGAACACAATACTAGCAACAACCATCCCCTCTACACTTTTGAGGACTGACCAGTGCTTTAATACCGTAAACAATAAATAACAATTCAACTTACCAGATCTCCACTCTCAGGAACTATAAAAACAGAGAAGAGAAATTCAAATGAGTAAGAAATTAAATAAAGCTTATTAAAAAACCACCATTAATAACCAAACTAAAATAGTACTTACCTTCAGGAGGTGCAAAAAAATTAAAGAAAGAGTCATTGGAAACTGTTTTAGTCACAGTACGAACTGTCCCACGTCCCTTATGTTTCTGCTTCTTCTTAATGGTTTTCAAAGTGACATTCTTTCCTTTTTTCCAGTCTATCTGGCACCTTGCAAAACAAAGGAGAAAAATCTTTTATCACATTTAGCACATTTTTAATTGCTAAATTTTTAGAAGTAAATGTTCTATTTAGCTTTCAATTTTAGAGGGGGAAATTGGCTCTAATGTTTTCTGTAGCAATATAAAGGGGAAAATTTTATTTCTAAACAAATTTTTAAAATAAACATATTTACAATTAGCACAAACACAGAGTATAATAAATTTAAAGAGGCACTCCTTTGCAAAAAATATGTTATAGTCATGGGCCCAAGGAGAAGTATAGGAAAATGATTAAGCACTTCTCAAAGAACATTTTACCAAAATGTCTGGAGACAGACTATGCATATATGTAACTGAAAATAACAAGTGTCACAAATCTAAGTATAACAAAAACTGATATAACATTCTGTTTAAGTAGTAAAATTAAACTCACCCTGTACAACCCATAATTTCTGGTCCATCAAAAGAAAAGGGATCAGAATCATCTGGTTCTGACCTCATCCTATATGTCTTTGTCAACACTTCATTTGTGAAATATTCATTGGGTTCAAAGTGAAATTCTAAGACAAAACTCTTTAAAACAAAAGAAAATAAAAATTAGTTAAATGCCTACATAATAAATTTTGCCAGTGCTTTAGTAAATAAAGCTTAATCTGTGGTTTTTTAAAAGCATACATAAAATTCAGAAAAACATTATCATGTTTTTTCTACTCTAACCCCAAATTATGTTAAAAGCAAAAAGAAGTAGAGATTAACTAATAAAGTTTAGTTTCCATTTACAACTAAAGTAATAGTAATTTGTATTTGTAACATGTTTACACAATAAGATGGGCACATCTTAACTGACCAAGTCTCCCTTCCTCCCTACTTACCCCATGAATGGGGCTTAATAGTAGACTAGAACCTGAGCTTGACACAGAAAAAGTCCAACCTTAAAAATCTACAGCCTATACCTATAGTAGCTTTGCCCACAGCTGATGGTATAAAATACTGGTGGTTTGGGGAAGAGGTTGTTAGCTGATTTTTCAGCTGATCTACTCCTCCTACTCATGGGGGAGTAGAAGCCCTCTAACATTATCTGTTTTATATAATTTCCAGGCACATGCCTTTTAATACAGAATAAGTATTTACTTTTTCTTGTTCTCTTGCCATTATTTTTGTCCACTTTAACCCAGGGTCAAGGATTGTATTTTGAAAATAGTTTATGTTCAGAGAGAGGAAAATGAATAAATATTGTGCCATAATTAGTAACATACAAATACTTATTTACTACAATGAAAACAGTACCAAGTATCAATTTCCTATCATCTCCATCCTTAACCCTTGAATGGTCACTTCTTTTTAAAAAGGATTATTTATCTACCTGTAAGCACCTGTTATAAAATTGTAAATATTTCAAAGTTCTTTTACCATTGGCTGGCCAGCATCTGAAAACTTCACTTTAATATCTTTCAAGTGCTTCAGAATAGGTTCATCATGTTCCTTCAAATTAAAAAATAATAAAAATTAGTATCTAACATGGCATTCTAGGGTTTGTATTCTGTTACTACAGACAGTCACTGAGACATAATATATTTTTAGTAAAGTTTTATATAATAATTAAACTTTCAGACTTAGTCTCCAGATTATGGCTTATACTGAAGTTAGTTTTTACTGTGGGTCTACTGTCACTGGTAGAAAAAAAGTGACCAAGTAGAGAACTATACCATTATATAGGCTGAATGGCTAAAAAACATAAAACTAAGTTTTTGCTTGGTTTTATATTTGCTTTAAAAATGTTTCCTGATTGTAATTGCTGCATTTTCCAGTTGCCTGTTCCTTTCCTCCTGCCTGATTCTTTTCTACTTTGCTAAAGTAGAAATGCAATAAGCAGTAATTATGTTGAGATCATTTATTTTTCTCAATGTAACTTCCAACAATCACAAGACAGGGCAACAGGTACTACAATGCAGATGGTAGTGGCTCAAGAAATACTGGAGAGGCAGTTTCCCAAAGAAAGTGACATCTGTGATAGTTTCATAAAGAAATATGACAACTGTGAGTTAAATATCTTAATAATATTCTTTTAAAATGTAAATTTCTCATGGAATACTTTTGGTTTCAGACTGAAAAGCTCTTTTTGGGAGCCAAACAATTGAAAACTAAGATTGTCTTCCCTATCCTAAGCATGTAAAGACAGAAAGCACAGGGCTATGAGAAAACACCAGTTAATAATGAGTAATTATCAATGGAACCATTTTATTATCTAATTTTTGAAAATAACTGTAATTTATTTGATTATATTAATCAAAGCTGTAATCGTCCTCTTACAGATACTAGCTGTTTCAAAAGTAAGCAACCATTTTAGAAAGGTCAACACTGAAGAGAACAGTCATCACAGCTATTTAAATTTCAAAAGTTTACCGTTGAGGTAAATGGGTGTTTTAATGAATAAAATTACCTGAACCATATCACTGAGCAAGTCAACATTCTTAAAAACAGTCAACCAAAATTCAGGAATTCCTTTGGGATCTTCTTTTTCTTCATCCTTTTTCTCCTCTTCAATCTTGGCCTTTTCTTTCAGCTCCTCCTTGATAAACGACAGCATACATTATTGAATGCATGGATTAGACTTCTTGATAAACTCTTGTAAATCCTCTTAACTTACATGCAGTGGCAAAAAATATAGAAACCCAAAACAGATCACCAATTATAATTTTCAGCCAAAGAAGTTTGAATCTGATTGTGTAAACACTGCTGTTACCCATACCAAACCTTATTTTTATCACAATTACTGCTACCACACCCCTCCTAGTGAGGACCAAGAACTATAGGAAAAACCATTACAGAAAAAAAAAAACGAAAACCTTCATGAAAAATGAAGACTTAAATAAACAGGAAAAGCAAAAGGAAGATTAACTTAACTTTGTCCAATGCCTCATCCTATGGTGTTCTTAATCAAAATATTATATTCTCTTTATCAACCAACATTAAATAACAATGCTACAGAGCTGGGTCATGTAACACAGCACTGAAGCTGTGTCACAGTTCTGCCATTATTCTTTGTGGTCGAGTCACTTAAAAACCTTTATTTCTTCACTTGAAAAATGGGAAAAATCCTATGCCTGTCATCATGAAGTTCAAAGGAAAAGTTTTATGAATTTATAAACCTTAAATATTATTAATACTTAAATACTGTAAAAAGATACGAAAAAAATGATATTGGGTAGATGGTACCAAGTTAAGCAGTGGCTTATCTATACTAAAAATCTTACAAAAAAAAGAAAACATTTCTTAGGTATAGTAACACCACTGATTATATACTATTATAGCCTATCACCAAATGCTAACACTTCAGACAAAACTCTTAAGATTTTTATCACCTAAAAGCACATTAAAAGTTGATACTGACAGAAATTTCGTCTTCTTCATCTGGTTTCCATTCACATTCTTCTTCCGTAGGTTCATAAATTGCATTAATAATCTCAAATCGCTAAAATGATTAAAAAAAAAAAAAAGGCTTGCATGAAAACACTGGCATCCAAGCTCAAAACTAGTGGTTTCTTATTAAGGACTCCTATAGATTTAATTAATGTATATCACAACCTTAATTGCTATTGATAGCTTTCCCAAGTACCTCTAATAACCATTTCAGTGAGAGGTCTAAAGACTAACCACTTGCAAGTTTGTTTATACTTCTAGAGCTTGTCTTCTAGAATGTTAGATAAATTAAACAAAGCAGTAGAAAACATTTACCTTGTCAAATAGAGGCTGATAGAGAGCAGCATACTTCCTTTCAAGATCGTGAACTTCCTCATAGAATTTGGCTTCTATCTGTGCACATTTAACTTGAAGGTTTTTGAGAGCATTCACTCGTCTTTTAACTACCCTAGGCAAGCTGAAAGGTTAGAAACCAGTTACACAGCATCACAGGAAAACAGAAGTCACACTTCCTCTGTCATATTGAAATTGAAGCACAAAAGTTAGTGAATGACAGGTATATTCAAAGTAATTAAAATCCAAAATAGATATAAATATATTGACCCCTTGACCACAGAATATTTCAAAAGTGGAAATTTAACCAAAGTATAGTAACAAGAAAATGTAAATCATATTGCCAACCCTCAAAGTATAATCAAGTTCAGTGTTGGACTTGTCATTGCTGGTATCTCAAAAGTAAAACACAAACAGCTTATCAAATTAAAAGTCATGGACTGACCATTTAACTCTAACAATGGTTGCTTGGATTTTTCTTTCTTTTTTTTATTTAACATATATCTCACCTGTACCAGTTATTATGAAAAAGGAGGAGGAGAGAATATGTATATTAGTGGAAAAGACGATATCCTACATCATTATTTTCTATTTTAGTTTTCATATTTAATTTGGAATTTTAAATTACATAAGAATGTAATATACTACGAAGAGGGGATGTGGATTTTTAACACAACAGCTTTGTTGAAATATAATCCATACATCATACAACTCATTATGGGGCACTGATTTTTTAAAAGGTTATATACACACTAGGTTATAAGTCCCTTGAAGAATGATTAAACTTATAAACCCTTCTACCACCCAAAAAATGTTCACACTCAAAATTCACCTAACTTTAGGGAATCAACGTATCATATACAAAATCCAGGTTAAAATATGCTGCAATAGATAAATTTTTGTAAACCAAATAATTATTATGATTATTAGAAACAAAAAACAAAACACCTAAAGATCTCAACTTCTTTTCTCACAATTAAAAATAAAAAACAATGTTCTGTTAAGGTGGTGGAACTAGCATCTGGCTTCCCCTGCCCAACCCCCCAGCCCCTAAAACTAACCCCAGAAACTTTAGAACCACGAAGGAAACAACTATTTCAGACACACACACCCCCACAAGCAAAATAAGATTTAAAGCTGTCCTTGGCACAGGATGAGCTACAACCTGGGGAGTGGAAGTGATAACCATAGCAGGTAGCAGTGAGGACAAGTTAGAACAAGGCATTGTTGCAAACAAGCTTTTTAAGTTTGGGTCTAGCCTTGCAACAATCACTGTCTGTCCCCTTCACCCTTCACAAAAACCCAATGTCAAGGTTCCTAGAATAACATGAAGAGTTGATGAAAACTCGACTAGCTCTAGGCCCTCAAGCATTCATTCCTCTACCTTATCCATTCTAGTATATTGAATTAGACAACCAAAGAGGCTTATCTGCTCTTTGGAAAGCACACCAGGAAAACTGCCTGGTATTGAGAGCTCTACGTAGACTCATCTTACCCCCTTCTTAAACTCCATGGGACTGCCACATATCAGTCTGGCCTTGATTTCTCCCCTAAATACCCATTATTAACTGTATACTGCCCAGTGTGCCTGAGCTCAAAGGCCAAAATAACTAGACTTCAAGAGTATAATTTCTACGAAAGAGTGAAATAATTATTAGCTGAAGCAGCATTTAGACAGACTAAGAATTTAAACAAGAATGTAAATATATTAAAGATGAGGAAAGATAATAGGAAACAAGACTAAGAAATCTAAAACAAAGTGGGAATGTTAAATATGGAAAATACAGTAACTAAAATAACCAACAAATAGGATAAACAGGATAAATTCAACTGAAGAAAAAGTCCATGAGGTTGAAAAGTTCTCCCAGAAGGTAGCATGAAAGACAGAAAATAGAAAATCTGAGATATGGATGACAAAAGTAGCAAAAGCTGACAGAGAAGGGGGAGATTATCTTAAGAAATGAAAATGATAAATTTCTAAGATTTAAAGCAATATGAAAATCTTTACTCTACCCCAAACATATTAATGAGACTGATGAATAAATATCAAAGACAAAAGAAAATTCTAAAAGGGTTCAGTGAAAAAGAGCAAAGAACCTACAAAGGAAAAGGAACCAGAATAATACCAGGCTCCAAAAGAAACACTAAAAACAAGAAAAAATAAATCATTATTTTTAAGTTATTTAAGAACTTACAATTTATAATTTCATACCCAGTTACATTATTTAGATATGAAACCAAGATAAAAATTTTATCAGGTATATCAGGATATAGGAGGTATGCCACAGATAGATACTCATTAAATTATTAAAACCAACTTTTGAAAAAGAAAAAAAACCCCACAAATCTAGGAGATTATATAGAATTATAAAGTATGGGTGTGATCAAATATCTTGGTAAATTTCACTGTTGCCTTGAAGGAAAAAGAGAGGACCAGAGTAAGTACATTTATAAACAATACAGATATTAGCAAATTAAAGAAATCAATAGAAGTAAATAAACTTAGGTATTAGGTTATATGCCACTACCATAATAACAACAAACAGAATACATTAACTTTGGAACAAGAAGGCAACTTGATCCAATGGAAAGCAGAAAAGGACTAAAAAAAGAACCAAAGTAAAATAAATTTAAAAATAGAGAAAGATGACAGCAATAAGTCCAAAAACAATACAACATACAACTTTCAAGAAATGTAAAGAAGCTGAATTTACTAATAAAGAAGCCAACATTCATATTAATGGAAGATACAAAGATGGAAAAAGACATACCAGTTTAAAAAAAAGAAAAAGCTGGGATATGTATTATAGTATCAGGCAAATAGAATTTATGCCCAAAACACCCGATAAAATACAAAGTAAGACATTACTTACCTATCAGTAAAAAGGAACAAGAACAAGGTATGTATGTCATAAACATCATATACCTAATAATATGGCTTCAAAAATCTATCAATCCACAACTGATAGAAATATAGGGAGAACCAAACTGGAGATTTTTAATATACCTTTCCCAGACAAGCAATCAATCAAGCAGACAATGAATCAATTAGCAGAAATAGAGAGAGCCTGAATTAATACAATTAGTAAGCCTGAGCTATTAATTTCAGCATATAGATCTTCACACACAATATTTACACAACATTTATAAAAGCAAGAGTATTAAGGACACAGATTAAAAAATAAAAATCAAATGAACTAAGCATTCAATTTTAATTAGAAAGAGAAATGGAACAAACCTAAGTAAACAGGAAATGATAAGCCAGAAATCAGTGAGAGCAACAACAAAGAATGTGGAGAAAGAAAATCAAAAGCAAAATCAAGAAACATTAATAAGATCCAAGACAACTAGTAAAACTTAAGATGTAAAAAACAATATAAAAGAAAAAAATAATCATATTTTTAAAAATATCATGAACTATGATCAATCTAAGATCTGAAATGCATGCAGGTTTAGAATACAAAACATATAAAACTGCAAAATTGACACAATTTGAATAGACCAGTAAGTATGTTTAAACAAACAAACAAACAAACAAAAAAACTATAGCCCAAAACTCCCCAGGACCTCTAGTTCCAAAACTCCAAATAACCAAGTAAACTTTTAGCAGAGTTCTACCAACCATTCAAGCAACAGTTAATTTCTACCTTACACAAGGTGCTGCAGAAAAAAGAGGAGGGAAAAAGTAAAAGCAGCCCAATTCATTTCGTTCAGTAGTTAAAACCTTAACTCCAAAACCGATTACCATACCTTGAAAGTTTCTTTATGTACATACATATATACATACCTGCACACATGCATACATATGCACACACAAGCTCATTTCACTAATGAATAAAGACCTAAAATATTAACTACTCAACTCAATTGTGTAACAATAACACATCCTGATTATGTGTATTCCAGGAATGTAAGGCTAGTTTGATATCCAAAATATGTATTTCCAAAACATTTACTTAATATTTGCTTAATAAGAAAAAGTTCAAAAGAGCATCTTAATCAATACAGAAAAAAAAGTCAGATTAAAAAAATAGTAAATAGGCACAGAACTTGGCCAGTCGCAGTGGCTCATGCCTGTAATCCTAGCACTCTGAGAGGTCAAGGTGGGAGGATGGCTTGAGCTCAGGAGTTCGAGACCAGCCTGAGCAAGAGTGAGACCCAGTCTCTACAAAAAATAGAGAAGTTATTCAGGCCTGGTGGCACATGTCTGTAAGTCGCAGCTACTAGGGAGGCTTAGGCAGGAGGATTGCTTAAGCCCAGGAGTTTGAGGTTGCTGGGAGCTAAGCTGACACCACAGCACTCTAGCCCAGAGGACAGAGCAAGACTCTGTTTAAAAAAAAAAAAAAAAAACAGAATTTAATGGAAAGGTTGTATATTCATTCCCAATAGTAATAGAAATAAGACAGAGATGATCACTTTTAATGCTAATGTTTAACACAGTACCATAATGTAACAAGTGCAAGTCCTGGTCAATGTTATAAAGAAAAATAAGTATATGGTGTAATGTGGAAGACTGGAGCTAAAACTGCCATTATTTGCTGAGAAGATCTTGGGGGGAGGGGGCAAATTACTACAATAAATTTAGCAAGGTTACTGGATTCAAGACCAACTTAAAAAAAAAGTCAAAAGTACTCCTCTATGCATCGGGAACCAGAAAACAATAAAAAAGAGGATACTATTCATAATAGCAACACAACTAAAATATACAGAAATTAACTAACAGATTAACAAATGAAGAAAATGATGAAACTATAATAAAAGACACAGAATGTGATCTAAATAAATACAAGTATATGGATGAAACAATTTTAAAGGTATAATTCTCTGTCAATCTAAAAATTCAGTATAATTCTTATCAAAATTATAGGGTTTTTTTTTTGGTTCTTTTGTTTGTTGAAAACCCTGATAAACTTAACTCTCAAATATGTGAGATAAAGGTCTACCTATGGTTAGGTCAACCCTAAGATCATGGTTTTGGGGGCATTGGGGAGACATGAACAGAAGCAACTTGCCCTGCCAAATACTGACATACTATAAAGTCATAGTAATTAAGTGTGACAATGACTAAAGAAGAGACAAAAAGAGCAATGAAACAGAAGAGTACAGCTAAAAGACAAACACAGGTGTTTCTAAGAACTTGATAATGCAATAAAGTGGCACACAAATAAATGGCAAAAGAATGAATTGTTTAGTGAATGGTGTTATAAAAACTAGCTAAGAAGTGAAGAGGGAGAAAAAAGGGAACTGGATGGTTACCTACACCAAATACAAACGTGTACTCTGGAGGCTTTAAAGACCTAAATATGAAAGGTAAAACTAGGCAATAGGAAAAACAGAAAGAACTAGGAAGAACTTCTTAAACTTCAAAACCATAGCCACACACAAGGCAAAATATTTTACTAAAATAAAAATTAAGGATTTCTGTTTCCCAAAGGACTCAATGGACGCAATAGGAAATGACACAATATATTATTTACAATGTCTAAAACTGGTAAGGGAATTACCATCTAGAATACCTAAGGACTTCTGCAAAACATTTTTAAAAAAGATAACCCCAGTAAGAATAAAGGGTACAAATGGGCAACCTAAAAGGCTCACAAGCATTATAAACAGAACCTCAAAACTCATTAGAAACCAAAAAAATACAAATAAAACGAAATGAGCCCACACATCTTAGATAGGTTTAAAAATGAAAAAAAAAAAAACCTACAAAGCTGGGTGATGCCAATTGTTGGCAGAGACACAAAGATAAAGCAACCTTCATGCACTGGGTACAGTATTTCTGGAAATCACACTAAGAGTGCTTAAGGCTTGCACATCCTATAAATAGCAATCCTACTGCTGAGTACATTCCCCAAAGAAATTCTTATACATTTCTTAAGAGGACATGTACAAGGATATCCATCACTATAGAATTTACACTAACAAAGATAAGCGTCCATCAAAGGAAAGGCAGATAATAGAACACAGTGAAAACACACTACAGAGAACTAGGCAACATTTAGAAGCTACTAACTAGATACATATAGATAGCAACCTGAATGGATCTTAAAATCATAAAACTGAGTTTAAAAAATTATGTAAGCTGAATAAGGCTATTAAGGATTTATATCACCCATGAATTACGTTAAGAAATCTATATTTCTTCTGATTTTGTGCATTTCTAACAAACCTCTAAACAAATCTCAGAAATGGTTAAGATCAGTACACTTCCTATGGACTTGAACCAAATAAACTTTAAAAGACCAATGTAAACAGGTGCTATTAAGTAAATTTTAAACTTCCAATAATCCTATTTTAGATGCTAACAGACATCAGGTTTCCACTACTATGTATATAAATCCTAGATGGTCTTAAAAATAGATACACCTGCAATATTGATTATAGAAAGATAAATAAGGGCTATGGAAAATAAGAACTTGTACCTTTCAATGTATCCTGTTGGTGTTTCTACCAGACCATCAAGTCTTTCTTGAAGGGCTGCAAGAATCTGAGGATTTTGCATCATCTGAACAGTCAGCTGACGCGCTTTAAAAAAAAAAAGGGCATCAAAAGAAGGATTTTATGAAAATGTATTATGCTTTTTTAATAGGACAATCCAATCTCATGAAGTTTTCCTAACTGGCCTATAAATTGCTGGTATATATGAGTAGAGATGGGCAGAGCAAACTGAAGAAAATACACTCTAGGAAAACCCAATGTCGAGGAATAGTTCAGATTCCTAATGATCTTGTAAAGTACGGCATTTCTCAAGGCCACTATCACAACCACTATGAACAATATCTTTTCTCTTCCTAGTATCTTGTGTTCACCCACCTTGAATTTTGGGAAACTCAAAGCTTCATCCAGATGCCTATCTATGATTCCTGACAGTCTTTTGAAGGCAGATTATACATAATACATATCAGAAAACTGTAAATATAGTGATAGGTTTAAGCCTGGGAGAAAGATGAAATCAGTGACCTGAATGTTTATGTTTAATGCTTGTGTAGTGTAATTTCTGGGTATATGAATAATGTTAATAGTTGACACAGTCACAGGTGGTTAACTGAGGCCAAACACAACTTGGTTATTAGTGGCCTTTAAAAAGCATACTCAATCCAAATATAATCTAGAGCTATACAAAACAAATTATGTTGCTATCTTTTCTTCTTCATCAATACAGTTATTACAAAAATTGCTATTAATTTTCCAAATTATGTTTTTAAGGGTCAATTTACTTCTGATATTAATTCAATTAGGATGATATACAGCTATGATAACCAACATGCATTTAGAAATATCAATATTGGTCACTGAGGATACAGTCCTGTATCTATTAATAAAATGTTGCAAAATAAAAGCTGAAGCTACAAGTTCAGAAGCCTTTTCACAATTAATGGAACCGGCTTAAAAACAAAAAGTTAAGTCTCCTGGTACCTTAATATTCTTGGCCCAGATCTACAGGGCATAACCTGAAGCAGTACAATACTCCACCCACCACTATCCTTTTAAAAATTATCTGCTAAATTTTGAATGATTTTTGCCAATATTTAATAGATAAGGGGTTTTTGGTTTGTTTGGTTAGTGAGTTGAGGGAGTGGATTTTTTAAAAAACAGACATACTACATGCTTTCTATATATTAAACACTAAACATATTGTTTAGAAGCACCACCAAAAATAACCCCATCACCACCTGTAACATTTCAGGCAAAAATTCAGAAAACAATTCAGACAAAACTCACGGGTAGCTAGCTGGCTGACACAGCTACACCATGTCACTTTAGCAGTAGTGACTCTTTCTCACACACAGAGATATACACACACACATACAAGTACGAAACTGGAGTTATGGACCAGTGGATAAAGCGGACAATGAACAAGGGTCCAAAAAAAGGGAAATGGTACTTATTACTGCCCTCTAGAAGACACATGCCAGCAGCCTCTGGCTCCTGAAGTAATTTAAAACAATACCTTTGATTTTTGTTTCTTCACCAGTTTCTTCTTCTTCTACTTCTTCAACATCATCCAAATCTTGATCAAGTTCACACTGTTCTTTGCTACAATATCATAGTATCACACCAAGGTTCAAATGTACCAATAACCAAAAAAAGTTATAGAAAAACTTAAATTCACTTTCTAAATTAGTATGCCTCTTTCAAACATATAAAATAGGAAATTCAAAAGGTAACTCAGTCTTCTAACTCCTATGAAAACAAGTACAAATTGCAAGTACTTAAACCTTCATTAAAAGCAACTGGTCAAATATAAAGTTCATACTTTTTAAGCTTTAAAAATTTGGTTTGGTAGGTTTTTGGGGAATGTGACATCAGGAAGAATGTGCTTTCTACCTAATTTCCATTGACTGCACTCTTCCTTCTTAGTAAAAACATCCTCATTTTATATGGGATAGCAATACACCAAGCTAAAAGTCTACCTTCTGTCTAGATCTGGCTATACCCCATGTTTTGGCAGCAAGATTAAAAAGCAGAATATAGAACTTTGAGGAAGTATCCTTATAAAATGGTAGACAGCTAGGAAGCCTTTTTGATCTTAATCTTTCCTCCCTCCCATATAGTGCTGGCTAGTGCTCCAGCAACAAAAATGGACCATCCTAGAGAATGGAAGTCACCAGCTAAGGACAAAGGAGTTAGGAAAAACAGAAAGATCCTGGACCCCCGATGGCTGTCGAGCAACCATATCAGGCTGTACTATCTTTAGACTTTCCTCCTTTTTCTGTACTTCACAGTGGAGATATGGAAGAACAGTTAAGGAGAAGACCTCTGAGCCTACTTCCTGCTTAAGAGGAAAGCCAGGAAGATGGTACCATTGACAGAGAAGGTAAAAAGTAATAAGATAGCATCCTTCCCATCTCATCTTAAAGAATTACCAAAAAATCTCATTGTTGAACATGAGAATACATCTTGTATTAAAAAGGGGGATAGGCCAGATGCAGTGGCTCATGCCTATAATCCTAGCACTATGGGAGGCCGAGGCGCAAGGATTGCTGAGCTCAAGAGTTCAAGACCCGGTTTCTATAAACAATATAAAAATTAGGCAGGCATGGTGGCACAGGCTTATAGTCCCAGCTACTCAGGAAGCTGAGTCAGGAGGATCACTTGATCCCAGGAGTTTGAAGTTGCAGTGAGATAAAATGACACTGCACAGGAAAGGGGGAGGGGGAGAGATAAAGATACCTAAGTCAATATATAGGGTCATCACACAATTCCTTCTGGTTATTTTACATTAACAATTGGATTAGAGATTTAGCTGCTTGTATCTAAACAGCATTTAAAAAATTAATTTTCATGTAGGGACAAATACTAGTGTTCATACAGGAACGAGTACCCATGGGGGATTGGTTACAGGAAATCCTGAGGATACCAAAGTCCTTGGATGCTCAGTGTAGTATTTGTATCCAAGCTATGCATATCCTCCCACATACTTCAAATCATCTCTAGATTACTTACAATACCTAATACAATGTAAATGCCATATAGTTGTAATGCTGTATTTCTAATTTGTACTTGTTACTATTGTATTATTTTTCATTGTTTTTTTCCAAATATTTTCAATCTGCAGTTGGCTGAATTCACAGATGTGGAACTCATGGATGAGGAATCCACAGATATGGGGGGCTGACTGTAGTTATCACAGTAACTTTATGTAGCCCAAAATGCCTAAAATTTTTACTATCAAGCCATTTAGAGAGAGAGAATTTACTGACTCCAGTTTAAAAAACAAGAATCCCCTCTTTCTCCCACCTTCCCAGGGCTAACAAGCATCCAAAATTAAATAATAGGGGAGGGGGAAATCAAGCTGTCACAACCAATTTATTCTTTAAAAAAAAAAAAAAAGTTTAGGCCAGTTCTCTTCTGCAGGGAGGATTCGCCTCTGTCTATGGAGTAGATTTTCTATTAAAAAAAAAAAAAAAGTTTAAAACAAAATGAAGATTCTAAGGCTAAGATGGCAGATCACATAAACTCATCTGATCTTAATCTTTCTAAAATCCCCACTAACATTATAATAAGGGAGTTTTTGAACAGGCAAACACTAAAGGGCAAGGAGATAAGAGCAGCAAAATTGTCAAAGCTGGAAAACAGACAAGTGATAATCAACTTCATTGAGAGAAGTGAAATCTATGTTAGCAGTGGGGAAAGTTGAGAACCAGCCCAAATACAGTGTCTTCAAAAGGATAAGAACTGGTAGCACCAGGTACATTTATAAAACTAGGGCTAGGGTGTGAAGGTAGCTAAAATAGGAAGGACTAAGTAAAAACTGGTAAGCAGTTAAATCTTTAGATCTCTCCCCCAACCCTAACAAAAATATGGCAGTTTTTTCTCTGGAAAGGGTAAAACTCAGAACTTCAACTAGGGGACCACAGACATTTAAGAGTATCAAAGATACAGGACAGGCTATGTACACACTCCAATGCTGAATGCAGAGACCTCTCCCTAGCTACCTTTTCCCAGTCTGTCTTCCACAATACTGAAAACTAGATCTTTAGCCAGATACTGTTCACTGGACAATCTACCAACCTAGGAAAAAACACCATTCTGACATTGGGGGTTCTTATAACAAATGCCCACTCTGATGATTCTACACTAAAATCCCAAATTAATAAGCCTCCCCCTCCAACATTCAAATTTCCCAATCGGCTTTTTTAAAACATCCCTCAACTACCCTTACTCCCACCCAAGCCAATCTTAATGATCAGACAACCAAGTATTGCCTCATACTTGAGGAAAGCCTTTTGCAGAAACTAAAACACAAACAAGGAAAAGAAAATTTAAGAGCAAATAGACTATACAAGAGGAAGAAATATCCAGAGAAAAGACATTACAATCAAAGAAACAAGAACAGGATGCAATAAAAAACAGGAACAGAGAACAAAGGAGCTCTTAGAAACTAAAACAATAGAAATTTTAAAGCTCAATAGAAGAGTGGAAAGATAAGATTCTTCAGCTGAGGGCAGAAAGAAGAGCAAAAAAACAAAGATTAAAAATAGGACAAAAGAAAATCAGAAGATGAATCTAACACAGAACATCTAACAGGGGGAGCTTCAGAAAAACAGAAACTAAGCAATCCAAAAAATTAAGTCAAGAATAGTCCCTTCAAAAGCCACTGAATTGCTTGACTGAAAAGGTCTACCAATGAATGTCTAACATAAGAGATAAAAAAAGACAGACAAAATAATGTGAAAATTTCAGAACTCTGAAGCCAGAGTAGCTTCCAGAAATAGATATACTGTATATTAAAAAGAAATTATCACACATAAATGATCAAGAATTATAATGACTTTGGAACTTCAACAAAGCAACACTGGAAGCAAGGTGACAATGGAGCGATGCCATCAAAATTCCAAAGAAAAATGATTCCCACCTTTGAATTCTACACCCAAACTATCAAGCAAAGTCATTTTTCAGTCATTCCACACCTCAAAATAATTTACTTCACTTGTACTCTTACAAGAAGGTACTAAAGAACCAAGAGTAAACAACATGGGATATAGCAAACAGCAAACCCAAGAGAGGAGAAACAAAAGGAAACCTGAAGAAGATAGTAGTAGTTGTATGTGTTGATCTTGTGCTGAAGTTTCCTGCCCTCCCACCTTCATGCCCTGATGCCTACTGGATAATCATATCATCCTCCTCACTCCCAATTTTATTTTAACACAGGCTACTGTAAAATTACAAGCAACAAATATTGTGCATTCTCCCTGACTATATTTCTGCAAAACATGCACCCATGCTAGAATCCTGTCACATGCTGACTTGATTAAACCTATGTTTCCCAGGATGCATGACCTAGCTCAATGACTTCTCCAGAATAGGTCCCTGTAAAGATTTAGGAAAGCTGAAGCCAGACTATGATCCAGATAGCCTCTTTTCCTTTTTATTATCCTATCTTGCAGCCTTCAACTAATAGCCGTAATATCGCTTTACACATTTAAGTTTGTGACTGCTATTCAGATTTTCAAAATTAAACACAGATTAAGAATTTATAGGTGGTAAAACTCTAAAGACAAAAGCCAAAATAGTGCTTACACCTCTAGAGAGGAAAGGTGGAAGATGCAATTGAGAATGGGCACACAGGGCTTCTGATAGTAATGTTCTATTTTTAACTTGTACACAAGTGTCTTAATATTGTTTAAACTCTACATACACATTTTATACACATCTTATTGATATACTATGTATAATCCATTACAATGTAAGCAGTAAATCTTTGGAAAATACATACATGGTAAAAATGATCCACTATTGTGCTCAGCACTTTCCTAAGAATAAAAACTGACAAATGATTTACTATATTTATGACAATAATTATATATATTTTAATTTGGATACACTGTACCCAACATATTAACAGATACTAAGCATTAGTTATTATCATACATTTTCATAATACCAAATTTGTACAGCTGCTAAGACTTAATTACATCACAGTACAAAGTGATGTCAAATCTCTGAAAAAGAACCAATTATCTGCCACTTACTTGTCAATGTCTGCCATGTTGCTAAGATCTCCAAATACCTATGGAGAAAAATATCAGTGTTAAAAAAAAGTATTATGATTTATTTAAAACCTGTAAAAACATTTTAAAGCCAAAACCCTTCAAATCAATACCATGTTAAAAACTATCCCAAGTAGAGATGTATATTCCCTTTAAAACAGCATCAGTGTTAAGAATTAGAAAAACTCACAGAACATATAAAGACTTTCTTAAGTCACGAAAAATAATTTTTTCAAAGAGTACTGCTTAAAACAAGCAAGTTACCACTAGGCTTTTCGAATCTATTGTATTAGGACTATGATAATAGCACCACTGGTACAGAATCCAGTATCTCCTATAATTATAGGAAAGGAACAGTACACAAAAGGATTTTTATTCAAATTCTTTTAACAATCATGAACAGTCAGTTTTTGCTTAAAATTTTAGGCTTCTTAGCATTTCAGAATAAACCCCTTCATAACAGTATTCATTTTTTATCAAATTCATGTTTTTTTTAAATAAAACCTACTGCCTACTTGGACTTATTATGCCCCCTGGAGATTTGTTTTAAAAAGGCTTAATAATAATCCCTGCATCAAATATCAGCCATTTAAACTATTTCGTTACAGTTTAGAAGCTCTGGGTCCCAACCTATAGCAAGTAGGTCTTCCCTATCTCTTCAAATGTACCTGTACCTCTTGTCACATCACTGATAACCACCAAGGTCCCCATCCTCTCCCATATAAGCTGGCACACTGTCAAAACTTTTGGTTACAAGACCAGAATAAATGTACTGTTAGGTCTGATCAGAGCATATCCTAAGTTCCTTCCCACTAAAAGATTAGTTAATAACTTAGAGAATACTGCTTTTAGAAAAAGAAAACTTAGGCCAGGCGCGGTGACTCACACTTGTAATCCTAGCACTCTGGGAGGCTGAGGTGGGAGGATAGCTTAAGGTTAGGAGTTCTGACATTGCCATGAGCTAGGCTGACGCCATGGCACAGCACAGCACTCTAGCCCAGGTGACAGAATAAGACTCTGTCTCAAAAAGAAAAAAGAAAAAGAAAAGAAAAGCAAAACTTAAGGTGAATGTCAATATTCAGGCAGAAAAACGGCTGAATGCCATAAATAATCTACAGATTATGAGAAAAATACAGGTTAAAATACAACCTCACATTAAAATTATCTTTTAAAAAATAAAAATCTTAGTACATATTTAACACATAAAATCCTACAAGTTGTGATTACTCTCATATCAACATACTTAATATATCCCTATTACCTAACAAAGGTAAGAATAGAAAAGATTGATATTATCACCTTTCATACTGCATAGAAATCTCTAAGACATACGCCAGGGACCGCACTTTTTTGGGCAAACTACACGTTATTTAAATCATCATAACTACAGCAAAAAACAAGAAAACTCGTGAGCAGTCCTTAACAGATGACACGCGAACCAGGAGAAAACTCGTGAGCAGTTCTTAAGGTGTTATCAGTCAAATGTTAATATTTGGGTGAAGTATCACTGATCAAATGTCTATCCTTTGGACAAATTATAAAGAAAGTATTTCTTCCTAATATATCCTAGTCTATTTATAAGTAATATTTTATCTGTTTTAAACAATTCCTACTAATACTGAATTTCTCTAGAGATGCTGAGTAATTAGCCAGCATTTACAAAATGTTTAGCAAATCATGAATACTAATTTAAAAATAAGAAAAATATTGAATCTTACTTATCAAAGAAATGCAAGTGGAGTTCCAGTTTGTCTGTCAAATCATCAAGGCTGTTCCTTTAATATGGGGAAAATTGTTCTTATATCTGACCAGTGTTCCTATAAACTGTTAAATTTCTGGAGAGCAATCTGGCCAAAGGAATATCAAAAGCCTTAAATACGTCCATCTCCAGCCTTAGTTACTTATGAGAATCTACCATAAAAAAAAATTATAAAGAATCTAAGGCCTTTGCTTTTCATGTTCGCCTAGTGAACAAGTCTTGCACCTCTTTTGGCTCTCAGCTCAAAGTTTTACTTCTTCAGAGAAGCTTTCTCTAACCTGCACATTCCAGTTAAATAAGATTACTTGGTCATATACACTCCTATAAAGCTCTATTTTTTTCCATCATAACATATCTCAGTCTGTAATTATAAATTAGTGTGACCTAAGGTCTGTATCTCTCAACTGACCAGACAAGATCCATGATTACAGAATTATACCTGCTTTTACCAATCATGGCACTGTATTCTTCTTCAGGGAAGTACACAAAGCTTGTGTTATTAACTTAGTACTATTATGCAATGTGCATACAATGGAATGCTTTGTTGTCAAAAATGAAGTAGATCTCTAAGTTGATACAGAAAGAACACCAAAGCAAGGTATAGGATGCATGGTAAAATACATATGAATATGTATACTTATGCATGCACATGCTTTCATTTAAATAAAATCTTTCTGGAAAGACACATCAGAAATCTAACAGTAGTTTCCTACAGAAGAGACTGTGGGGAAATGAGAACTTGTTTTTCATTCTGCATTACATTTATAATGGGGATTAAGTTCTGAGAAATGTTTCATTAGGCAATTTCATCACTGTGCAAACATTATAGAGTGTGCTTACTCAAACCTAGATAGTATAACCTACTACACCTTGGCTACACCTTGGTATAGCCTATCGCTCTAGGCTACAAACCTGCACAGCATATTACAGAATATGGTAGGCAATTATAACATAATGGTTAAGTATTTGTGTATTTAAATATATAGAGAAGGTACAGTAAAAAATATGGCATTATAATCTTATAGAACCATCATCTTATATGTGGTCCACTGTTGACCAAAATGTCGTTATGCAGGATAACAATTTGGAATTTGCTGGGCTGAACAGAGTGTCTAGTAAACCCAGCAATTGTCAAAAATATGAAAGAGGCTGCGTGTAGCAGCTCACACCTATAATCCCAGCAATTGGGAGGCCAAGAGTTCAAGAACAGCCTTGGGCAACACACACCCCATTTCTACAAAAAAATTTTAAAAATTAGCCAGATGTGATGGTGGGCACCTATAGTCTCAGCTACTCCAGAGGCTAACGCTTGAGCCCAAGAGTCCAAGGTTACAGTGAGCTATGATTAGGCCCCTGCATTCTGGCCTGGGTGACAGAGATACAAAACCTTACAGCTTCCAAATTCAAATTTTTGTTCTTGTAACATTTTAACATGTTCACAGAAGAATGGTTACACTGCTATCCTCAGCGTCCATTCTGCAGTGTTATATTTAGAGTCACAACTTTTTTTTTTTTTTTTCACTGTTGCCCAGGTCAGAGTGCAGTGGCACAATCATAGCTTACTTGAACTCCTGGGCTCAAGCGATCCTCTTGCCTCAGCCTCTGGAGTAGCTGAGAATACAGGAATGCACCACCTCACCTAATTTTTTTTTCTTGCAGAGACAGGGTCTTGCTATATTGCCCAGGCTGGTCGTGAACTCCTGGACTCAAGTAATCCTCCTACCCCAGCCTCCCAAAGTGCTGGGATTACAGGCCTGAGCCACTGCACCCAGCCCTGGAGTTGAAACTCTTAAAATGAAATTATTTGTCTTTATTAAAGAGAATCAAAGAGAGACCAGGAAAGCATTTATCTCCCCAGTGATGCGTACTACAACCTGTCCCTTTTGGCTAAATTGGATTTCCTGGTTGTACACTAGGCCCAATTTTATAGTCACATTACTTGGGTTGACATCAGCTTTATAACAACCTAACTCAAGTAAACAACTTCTGACCCCATTTCAACATCTATAAGAAATAGAAAAAAAATTTTCCCTCACTGGATTACACTTAAGATTCAAGGAACAAATCCATATAAAAAACTTAACCAATGTTTGATACCTAGTAAGTACTCAATAAACATAAGCTATGTTTACGTATGGTACATTTTGAATTATCCTTAAATGTAGGACCAGGGTTCTGGCAATATAATTAACTGGATGATGGTTAACATTATTTTTGACAAACATACCATTGTAATGCAAGATGTCAACATTAGGAGAAATTGAGTAAGGAACATATGGCAACTCGCTGAACAATCTCTACAACTTTTCTGTAAATCTAAAATTAAAAATAAAAGTTAAATTAAAAAGATTCCTTGTCTGATACTGACAAGTTAGATTATGTCTATCAACTCTACCAATGGAAAATTATTAAAAAGTACAGAGTAAAATATTTGTTAAAATCTTAAAAGCATTGAAATGCTAACAAGATAGTACGGAACTACTACTACTAGACCAAAATTAAAGGTAAAACAGGAATCAGAAGGCAGGCAGTTCTGCCCTGAGGGCAAGTGCCAATTACCAGCAAACATAAACTTTGGTTTTAACCATCTTGTAGTAAAATCAAAATCCCTGGCTTGTCCAAGGTGAGGAATCTTTACAGCAACACTCCCAAATTGAGCAGGACCCCAAAGTGCTATATCCTCAGGGTACAATAGGCTACACCATATAGCCTAGGTATATACCTACGTAAGTAGAAGGCTATACCATCTAGGTTTGTGTAAGTACACTCTATATCTATGATGTTTGCACAACAAAATTGCCTAATGATGCCATGTCTCAGAAAATATCCCCAACCCTTAACCCACACACTGTATATGTAAACAAATTCCATGTTGGAAGACATCATGACTGTTAAGTGCTGTAGCTTTTCCCTGGAGCACAGTGGAATCCAAGATAGAGCGCTTTTGAATTTGATGCTGCTATAGTTTGAATATTTGTCCCCTCCTAAACTCATGTTGAAATTTAATCCCCAGTGTGACAGTATTTGTAGGTGGGGCCTTTAAGGTGATTGTATCATAAGGGCTCTGCCTTCCCATGTGACACCCTAGTCCCCACCAACAAGAGCCCTTGGACTTTTCAGCCTCCAGAACTTAAGAAATTCCTTTGTAAGTTACCCAGTTTCAGATATTTTGTTATAAGCAACAGGAAACAGACTAACACACATGTTCACTTGTAGCAGTTTAAGTCACCAGAACATCCTTTAGAAACTAGTACAAAAATTACCTCGTAAGTTTATCACTGCTCAGTTATGTAAGCCTGGATAACTAACCACTCTGTACCTGTTTCCTTGTTAAAATGTTGACACTACCCACCTCTGAGAGCATTAAATAATACACATAGAAGACTTTAAAATAATGCCTGAATAATCACTCATTAAGTGTTGACTTATGTATTGCTATTGTGCCCTTTTGTACCCTCTTTAGAAAATAATTCAAAAGCTCTTCAAAATTATAGCCCCCTTCCTCAATAAAATTCAAAATGTACAAAAATTCTGAAAGAGTAAAATTGTATCCAAATACGTAGCAGTAAAAAGCAGAGTTGGTAACCATAAGTGTAGAAGTCACTTTCTATGGCAAGCCCAGTAATGTGCTCTAATGGTCCGCTGTCAATATGCTAAACAATTTATAAGGATAGGTATAAAGCAACAGCTCTCACCTTCTAACTCCTACTCTGCTCAACAAGGAAGGAACTTATTCAAATGAAACTAGTTTGAAATGGAATTTAATATCATTAATTATAACCAGTTCTCAGTTATAATTTATAACATTCTTTACCTACTCTATGCTCCCCCTTCCCTTTACCCTATACCTTTTTTCTTCATAGCACTCGTCATAACTTAACATTTTACATATAGGTAACCAATGTGCCTGTTTTGCTCATGATATAAATAGGTGTTAAGATATTTACTCAAAGAATAAACTAAGAACACAATTACAGGTTTGATTAAACTTGAGGATCTGAATAAATTGATCATTAGTATTCACTGATGAGGTTTCATTATCTCTAATCCCTTCGTTATATTCCAAAGTTGTAACCAAGCAAAAAATTAACAAAGTAAGCAAAGTACAGTATTTTGACATCTTTAGACCTTGAAGTCAAACTGATTCTGCCTCTTTAAGCCCCTTCTATTAAAAAAACCCTCTGTTTTGAATATATTTTGGGGAGTTTAGAATCAAATCAGTCACTGGAGCCAATTGAGGCAAGCTAAACAATAAAATGAGGAACAACATTTTGGATATAGTTCTGGTACAGGTATTTTTCCAGAAATCTCATTAAAGAGCAGTCATTTGCCACATTTAGTATTAGCTTAAAAATCCTGTTAATTAATGGCCCTAATATAAAAATAGGTACTTTGAGCAGATAAAATTTACAAAGATTTTAAGTTGTTATGGTGAAAACTATTACGTTTCTATTTATTAAATTAACATAAAGAATGTTGGCTTGGAAAGAGCATCTCTGAAAGTCAAGGTCTTATAATAATAGATGTCCAAGTCTAACTGCCAATGTTTAGTTCCATGTATTCTCCGAAGGACCAGTCTTCTTAAAACTAAACTATACACTTTAGATTTGGGCCATTATTTGAACTCAGGCAACTTCCCACAAACTTGAGGCACAATAGTCCCTGAAGATCACTGTAAACCTCATTTACCTCTTCAGTTTTAAGTAAGCTACACTATGTACATGGATGGTTTTTCTCTTAGCCAAAGGTAATGTGCATTACTTCCTAAATAAGAAAGAATTTAACCTGACAATAGGACCCAGATACTAATTTCAAAAGATGTTTTGAATCCACCTATTTTCAAAAATAGCAAATTTTACTCTACAGCTCTCCTGAAACCAGGCAAGCAGTGTGTAAGTTGTGGATTTTAAGGTGTAGTCATTTCAGAACTGATCAGACCAGTGATAGTCTACCTTGAGGACATCCCGTTCCTGGCTCATCATCGTTTTTTGTGCTATGCAAGTCTAGTCCTCCCAGACAGACCTCAGTCCCCTCACTGCCGTTCCAGAGATTTTTGAGTAAGTGGCATTGACAAGGTAGCAGGCTACAAACTCGGCTAAGTTTATATTAACGCCTCATTCCATCCCATACTTCTTTCTTCCATCCCACCCTCACCCACCTTAAAATGAAAACAGCTACTTAAGTATCTTATTCTGGGAACATCAATAAGGAAACTAATTTTTAAGTAAGCAATGGAAAGTCTAGAACAAAGCCTTACAGACCAAAGTCTTTATGTTCATCTTAAAACCGTTTAGAAGTCTAGATCAATTAGGATCCATTCCCCCCAAATAAAAAACACTAGTCAAGACATATATGTAAGTTCTAGCTGTATTTGAGATACATAAAACAATCCTTAGTTAATAACAGCTAACGTAAGCGCTTCACACAGTTAATTCCTTAAAATCCTAGCAGTGGAAGCCCTTCCCCATCATCTACCAGCTAACATTCATGCTACCCTCTGGTACCAATAAAAAGACTAAGACCAAAGAGAAGCAGGAAAGTTTGAAATCCAGGGGCCGGGCTTATTAGCTCACTAGCCCTTTCCGCATCCCAGCATCTCTAAAACTTTCAGGAAAGTAAGGACAGACCCCAGGAAGGAAGGGGTCTCCAGTCAGGCCCAAGCGGCCACGCAGCCCATTACCACGTGTCGAGGGAAGCCACCGGGGGGTTCCCCTCCCAGAGTGGCCACCGCCCCCAGTGGGCGGAGAGCCCGGGAGCCTCGCAGCCTCCCCCGCCCCCTCCCCGCCGCGGGGCCTCGTCTCTCCACAGCCCCTCCCCTCCCGTCGGAATTTGCAGCCTCCGCCGTTCTTTCCATCCCCCAGCGGCCTCCCTCCGGGGGTTATTTTTGAGGGAGAAGCAGGGGCGTCGAGGAGGTGGCGGGCTCCACACTCGGACCTGGCCTACACTCCCAGCGCCTAAAGGGCCCTCAATAAGCGGCCACCGACTCCCCGAGCACCCGGGCGTCGCCGCGGCCTCCCTCCCTCCCGTCCGCCCGGAGAAGACGGTGGGGCTTAGGTAACCTCAGGCCCTTCAGGCCGCGCCGGCCACCACGGAGCCTCAGCCGTCGGGAAACAAGCGCTCGCCGACCCCAGGGCCCCTCTCAGGCCGTGAGATCGGGACTCCGCGGACGGCGACGGCCTCACAGGACGACCCAGGAGGCCCTGGGCGACCAGCGGCCCCGCCTCAGGGGTCCCCGTCCCTCCATCCCTCCGTCCCTCTGTCCTTCCGATTCGCGCAGGCAGCCAGGCCAACTCCTCGTTCCCCCTTCCCTTCCAGGCCCCCATCCGTTACCGGTGGCTAGTACGGGGAGCCAGGCGGCCGGAGCTGCGCAGGCAGTGACTCAGGGCAGCAGCGGCAGCGGGAGGAGCAGGAGGCGGCGCCGCGAGCAGATGGCGCTAAAAAAGACCCGAGAGCCCGCCGCTCGCGCTCATATACAATTAGCGTCAGCACGTAGGGCCCGCTCCGCCGCCCTCCCCCTGGCCTCGTGGTCTCCTAGCAACGCGAGCGGGAGGCGGGCCCAGGCTGCGTTGCCTAGCAACAGAACCGTCCTTCTTCCCAGGCGACCTCCGTACCCTTACCTAAGGGCTTCTCCCTCCCGGCTACCCCAGTGCCGCGCCTGGACTCCTCTGGTTCCTGCCTGTGTCTGTCTTCCTCCCCCTACTACGCACCCCGCCATCTCTTTTCTCCCGGCTGCGCTGGAAAGGAAGTCTGAACCCCATCAGTTGTGGAGAAAGGCCTGACCCGCGGGCCTCGCTTCAGGCCCGCCTTGCCCCCTTCGGCGTTGTGCGGGCGGAGCTGAGGGCGGGGGCCAGTCGCCTGGTCCCGGGTTCGCCGCATCCTACACGTTGAGCGTTCTTTAGTTCCCATCCCTGCTGGGGCCTAATTTCTGCAGCTCCCCCGGTAACCATTTTCCCTCCCCGCCTAAGAACAACAGTTCTTTCCTCGTGACCACCTCGCGGTGACTGCTGCAGGTTTCGCTTCTCCTAAATCATGGGTCTCCACACCTTTCTGGAATGCTTCTCAGCCCTACCTCTCCATCCTTTTACCTGATGTGCAGTCCCTCATTTCTGCTTTAGCTTTTTGATAAAAAGAGCTTATTTGTGCAGTCTCTAGATGCTTTATAATGAGGACACACTATGTCCGTTGTTTCATCTTTCTGAAAAAGTAAATCCTATTAAATCTTCAGGCTTGTGAAACCTCATGGCTACTTTTCAATTGATGCTGAATTGACTAACATTAACTCTTAAAACAGTCGTTCTCAAAATGTGGTCCCAGGGTCCCCAGACCCTTTCAAGGAGAAAGTCAAAATTATTTCCATAATATTATAGTACAAAGATTTTGCCTTTTGAATTCTCATTCTCTCACAAGTGTACAGTGGAGTTTTCCGGAGGCTACATGACATGTGATAGGGAAACAGACTGAAAATAGAAGCAGATAAGAGAATCCAGTCATCTGCTATTAAACCAGACATTAAAAGAGATTTGCAAAAACTCGACTGGGGCAAGGGGATTAGTTATTTTTCATTTAAAACGCTATTTTATGTAAACATTTGATTGCTTTATTGTTTTTAAATAAATAACTACTCAAAAATTCTGTTTTAATTTCTAATATGATAAATATTAGTATCTGTAACGCACATAAAAGTTATTGGGAGTCCTCAATTTTTAAGAGCATACAGGGGTCCCGAGACCAAGAAGTTTGACAACCTCTTCTCTAAATGTTGTATTTCTTGAAACTTCAAACTGCCTGACGTGTCCTCTATTGTAATCCTCAAGTTTAGCAACTGTCTCTTCCACTTTAGAGGATTCCGTTTTTTCCTTGGCACTCCCCAACCTGATTGAAATTAAGTGCCTTTCCAACTAGACACTAAAGACATCTCAGTTACTCATTCATTTTGGTTTTTCATATGTGATTCTTTTGTTTTTCTCAACCTTCTTTCTTTTTATGTGCCCTACTCAACAATGATGTAATGCTAACAAGGATTATAATAGCATCAATAATGGCTGGTGGAGGGATGGCTTGTGCCTGTAGTTCCAGCTACTGGGGAGGCGGAGGTAGGAGGACGCTTGAGCCCAGAAGTTCAAGTCCAGCCCTGGCAACATAGTGAAAATACATATATATCTATTTTATATATACTGTACATATATATTTATTTTATATATACTGTGTGTATACAATAAATAATAAATAAATAAATAAAATAATGCTCTTCAGGAAGAACCTGCTGTACATAAACAAGGCAGACGAGTGCTCAATATGCACATAAACTTGGCACTGCCTCTTCAAGAGTGTTGCATTCTAATCAAAGCTATGCACAATGCAAGGTAATTAGCATATTAAAAATGAGCTAAATAACTATCACCTCCTTTCCATAAACCTTTATGGTAGTAGAACTGAGATAAAATTGAGAAGTTAGCCTTCATAATGGGTTTTATCTTACTTAGAGAGCCTCATCAATTTCAGGCAGTTCATGGCCATAAGTTTCTGAATTTCTTAGGTTCAATCTCCCACCCCCATAATTAAGGGCTTATCATTACCAGTTTATATGCTCTCTCCCCCTTTTCTCCAGCTTGTTCCTCTCCTTTCAGTGTATCCTAGCCAATCTGAAAAACTAAACAATGAAAAATTGCTAATAATGCATGCCTTTGTAATATGGTCTTTTGAACCACAGTTTGTAAATCTAAATCTTTGACATTGAAGTCTAGGAAAAGCTAATCATAAATGATTATGCATTCATTCAACAAATATTTATATTCAGGCATGACTTGAAACACTGGAAATACAGCATTGAACAAGAAAGACAACGTTCTTGATTTTATTAAACTTATATTCTAGTGAGGTGAAACAAATGATAATAAATAAGAAGGAAACAATTTCCAGTATGGGTAAGTGAAAAAGCTATAAAGAAAATAAAATGAAACAAATGAGCAGAAGGTGACTGACCTGAAAATACCTTTGAGCTTTTCATATTGACCCCTCTTATACCCAAAAAAATCACACAATGTAGTTAACTCATCTAATTTGATTATAATAAATGGTGGCCCTGGTCACTGTTCTTGGCCCATGCCAAACTTTCAGTTGAAGCTCCTTTTTTTGTGCTCATTCAGGTAACACATATTCTAAAATTGAAGCTTCTTTTTTCTTCATCCCTCATTAGTACTAGATTTTTATTTTGTAGATGTTTATAGCATTGTAGCCTACAGGTTTAGAAATATGGCATTGGAGTCATACAACTAAAGTTTTGTCCCTATTTTACCACTTAATAGCTATGTAACTTTGGATAAGTCACTTAACTACCCCAAATTTCAGTTTCCACATCTGTAAAATGCACAATAAATGTGCATTCCTCATAGGGTTGTTGTGAAAATTTAAGTAACACATGTAAGTTGCTTAACACATAGTAAACACTCAATAAAATTAACTATTATCAACCTCTTCCTAAGGTGTTGGTTTTGTTTTTGTTTTATTTAAGGTTGAAGGAATTCCTGTGAAGTCTTCTGACAGTTCCTGGCACTGTTTTGTGAAATATTTTATTAAAAGCTATCTAGTCACAAATTTTAAAACACGTTTTTCTGAACTGAAATAATCCACACCAATACCAGAAAAGTATTATATTCAACATTTCTAAATACTGGATTACAGACACTGTAGAGATCAACAAAACAAGTCAATGACAGAGATGGTATCTTAAATGTGCTTATGTCTGTATTTCAGCCCCTAAGTAACAGAGAAAAGCACAGACTTTAAAATCAGATAGGCATATAAGCTGTTCCCAAAAACACTCTGTGACCTTGCAAAAGTACTTACCCATTCTGACCCTCCAGCTTCCTATTTGAAAATGTATTAGTAATTCTAATAAAATCTGCCTCTTTATTATCAGGAAATAGAGAAATGTATGTAAGGCCCCAGAGCAATAACTTGCACTTTACACAATAAATATTTATTTTCCCCCCTCAATTAATCTGTAGGTAAAACATCTCAGAGAACCAATAATAATTATTATCTAGAAACTACACAAGATACATTTAAATAACCATCTTAATTTTAGATCTATTGGTTTTTTCCATTTTTCCCAATTAATTTATAAATGCAATGTAAAATTAATCAGATTCCAATGGGAATTAAGAACAAGATGTCTTAAATTTCTCCCTTTATATCCAAAAATCGATTAATAATGGGGGTTTTTTTGTTTAAAAATATCTTTATTTTGCTATCATTTAACTGAAATTTTTTTGTAATAATTATAGATTCACATGGAATTATATGAAATAATACAAAGAGATCTGTGTGAACTTTATCCAGTTTACTACAATGGTAACAAAAATCCATAATCTTATTTGGATTTCCCCAGTTTCACTTAGATCCATCTGTGTGTGTTTATGTATTTGGTTTTATACAATTTATCATGTGTGGGTTTATATGTCTATAACCACAGTCAAGATACAGTTGTATTACCACAAGGATCCCTTATTGCCTTTTTATTATGGTTGGGGTTATTTTTTTGTTTTTTTACATACCAAATATGGTTCTATATTCCCAGATTTGATTTTATTTTTCTTGTTTCTCACAGATAGACCACTTAGGTAGAAAATAGGTCATGCCTTTGTGTGGACCTTCAGTATTTCTTACCTGAATCATTTGCAATAGCCTCACAATCAGTCTTCTTAATATCAGTCTTTTACTCTACTCTGATCTACTAAAGTTATTGTTCTAAACTATATATCTGGCCAGCGTGGTGGCTTACACCTATAATCCTAGCACTCTAGAAGGCCAATGCAGGAGTATGGCCAGAGGTCAAGAGCTTACCTGAGCAAGAGTGAGACCCTAACTATAGTAAAAATATAAAAAATTAGCCGGGTTTGGTAGCATGCATCTATAGTCCCAACTACTTGAGAGACTGAGGTAGGAGATTGATGAATCCCTCATCACCTGAGCCCAGGAGTTTAAGGTTGCAGTGAGCTGGGGTGACAGAGTCAGAACCTATCTCAAAAAATAGATAGATAGATAGATAGAGATATTAGGTTGGTGCAAAAGTAATTGTGGTTTTGGACTGAGAATTTTAAATCACTATACCTAGGCTCAAACACATCTTTATTAATCAAAGTAGGAACAATCAACACATTTTTGCCAACAAGAAATAAGTTTGTTTATTCCTGTCGCATAAAAATTCGTGCTTTGGGAGTCCACGAATTCTTGGAAAGCATTTTCTGCATCCTGCTGGTTGTGGAAGCATTTTTCCCTGCAAAAAGTTGTCAGATGCTTGAAGAAGTGGTAGTTGGTTGGCTAGAGGTCAGGTGAATATGGTGGATGAGGCAAAACTGAGAAGCCCAATTCATTCAACTGTTGTAGCGTTAGTTGTGCAACATGCAGTCAGGCATTGTCGTGGAGAAGAATTGGGCCCTTTCTGTTGACCAATGCCAGCTGCAGGTGTTGCAGTTTTCAGTGCATCTCATGGATTTGCTGAGCATACTTCTCAGATGTAATGGTTTTTCTGGGATTCAGAAAGCTGTAGTGGATCAGATTGGCAACAGGCCACCAAACAGTGACCAAGACATTTTTTTGGTACAAGTTTGGCTTTGGGATGTGCTTTAGAGCTTCTTCTCCATCCAACCAATGAGTTAGTCATCACAGGTTGTTGTATAAAATCCACTTTTTGAGGCATATCACAATCTGAGAAATGTTTCATTGTTGTTGCATACAAGAAGAGATGATGACACTTCAAAACGACAACTTTTTTTTTTGAGACAGAGTCTTGCTCTGTTGCCCAGACTAGAGTGCCTTGGTGTCAGCCTAGCTTACAGCAACCTCAAACTCCTGGGCTCAAGTGATCCTCCTGCCTCAGCCTCCCTAGTAGCTAGGACTACAGGTGTATGCCACCATGCCTGGCTAATTTTTTCTATTTTTAGTAGAGATGGGGTCTCACTCTTGCTCAGGCTGGTCTTGAATTCCAGACCTCAAGCAATCCTCCCTCCTTGGCCTCCCAGAGTACTAAGATTACAGGCATGAGCCTCTGTGCCCGGCCTCGAAGATTTTTTTAATTTTCGGTCAGCTCATGATACACCCACTTATCAAGCTTTTTCACCTTTCCAATTTGCTTAAAATGCCAAACAATCATAGTGTGGTCAATGTTTACTTCTTTGGCAACTTCTGGCGTAGCCATAAGAGGATCAGCTTCGATGATTGCTCTCAAAAGTGGTCACTGTTAACTTCTAATGGTTGGCCACTGCACTCCTCATATTCAAGGCTCTCATCTCCTTGCAAAACTTCTTGAACCACCACTGCACTGTACGTTCATTAGCAGTTCCTGGGCCAAATGCATTGTTGATGTTGCTACTTGTCTCCACTGCTTTATGACCCATTTTGAACTCAAAGAAGAAAATTGCTTGAATTTGCTTTTTGTCTAACATCATTTCCAT
Organism: Cheirogaleus medius; assembly: GCA_008086735.1. Taxonomy (NCBI): domain Eukaryota; kingdom Metazoa; phylum Chordata; class Mammalia; order Primates; family Cheirogaleidae; genus Cheirogaleus; species Cheirogaleus medius. The sequence continues at coordinate 32,686 of VBSM01003169.1, forward strand.
AGTCTAAAATAAATATAAAATAAACAATAAGTAATAAGTCATTAGCAAAAAAGTGATAAATGTGCATTAAAATGATGTATAACATAACCACATTTATTTAAGAATGCATTCCAATATCTAATGGCAAATTTCAACAATGCTAAAACCACAATTGCTTTTGCACCAACCTAATAGATATCTTTGACATAATAATGAATAAAGAAAACAAGTTACATAGTATAATTTGAAGATAATCAGAGTGTCCATTATCAAGAGAATCGAAGTGAAATGTAGTGGATGCACATCATGGAATATTACGAGGAAGAACATTGAATGTAATATGGCAATATTGATAACTCTTTAAAATGCAGTGCTTGCAAAATAAAACCACAATGAGATACCTTTACACACCTATTAGAATTGTTCAAATTTAAAAATATCTAGGACTGGGCACAGTGGCTCACATTTGCAATCTTAACACCTTGGGAGGACAAGGTGAGAAGATTGCTTGAGTCCAGGAGTTTGCAGTTGCAGTGAGCTTTAACGACACCACTTCATTCTAGCATGAGTAACAGAGTGAGACCATATTTCAAAATAAATAAATAGATAAATAAAAATATCTAATGGTACAAAATGCTGACAAAGACATAGAACAACAGGAACTTTAATTCATTGCTGTTGAGAATGCAAAATAGTCCAGTCACTTTAGAAGACAGTTGGGCAGTTTCTTAGAAAGTTTAATATATACTCACCATATGATACAGCAATCTTACTACTAAGTATGTACCCAAATGAATAGAAAACTTATGTATGGGCCGGATGTGGTGGCTCATGCCTGTAATCCAAGCACTCTGGGAAGCCGAGGCCTGTGGATCGCTTGAACTCAGGAGTTCGAGATCAGCCTGAGCAAGAACGAGACTCCGTCTCTACTAAAAAAAAATAGAAATTAGCTGGACAACTAAAAAAAAAAAATTTTATATATATATATATAAAGTTAGCCAGGCATGGTGGCGCATGCCTGTAGTCCCAGCTGCTCGGGAGGCTGAGGCAGTAGGATCGCTTGAGCCCAGGAGTTTGAGGTTGCTGTGAGCTAGGCTGACGCCATGACACTGTAGCCCAGGCAACAGAGTGAGACTCTATCTCAAAAAAAAAAAAAAAGAAAAGAAAAGAAAACTTATGTATGAACATGCATACATACACACACACACACACACACACACACACACACACACCCTTGGATGTAAATGTTTATAGCGACTTTATTTCTAATTGCCAAAACAAGGAAACAAGCAAGATGTCTCCATACAGATGAGTAGATAAATAAAAAATGGTGCATCCATACAATGGAATACTGGTCAGAAATAAAAAGGAACAAGCATCTAATTCACTAAAAAGCATGGATGAATCTCACATGCATTTTTGTTAAGTGAAAGAAGTCAAACTCAAAAGCCTATATATTACCATTCCATTTATGCAACAAACTACTGACAAATTAATCTAACTGTATTACAAACATACAATCTCAGTGAGGGGTTAAGTAAAAAAGTAGACGACTTTGGAAAACAATGTTTTGACTAGACTAATGGTAAAAAAGAACTACATATAATCATTGTACTATAGTCAGTAACTTTGTTTCTCATAGTGGTAGGCATTAGCAATTCTGAAACTAATTTACCTGTTTAACTAGAAAATCTGTGTTAGTTTGTTAGAGCTGCCATAATAAAGTGCTGAACTCGAAACTGGGTGGTTTTAGCAACAATTTATTTTCTCATACTTCTGGAAACTAGAAATCTGAAATCAAGTTGTTGGCAGAGGCGGTCCCTTCTGAGGGCTGTGAGGAAAGGACCTGCTCCGGGCCTCTCTGCTTGACTTGTTGATGGCCATCTTCTCCCTGTTGTCTTCCCTCTATGTGTGTCCGTGTTCACATTTTTCTTTTTAATAAGGACATCAGTCAAATTAGGGCCCACTCTAATTAACTCATTTTAACTTCATTATCTCTGTAAAGACTCCTATCTCTAAATAAGGTCACATTATTAGGTTCTGGGGGTTAGGACTTCAACATATGAATTTTAGGGTGACACAACCAAACTCATAATACTAGGGTTGAGCAAATAAGTAAATAATTGTAGATAATGGGAGCCAGGTGATCAGAGAAAAAGTCACAAATAAGCAAGGGGAGAAGGCTGGAATGAACCATGTGGTGCTGGATTAGGGTCACAGATACCAGTATAAATTCATGTTTATAGGTAGATAGATGATATATAAAGGCATGTGCATACATAAGTTAATACACATACATATATTTCCTAGCTTTGTCCACTGAGGGGGCCTAGAAGCAGTGGTAGCAACAAGCATGCCCAGCACCACAAATCTTGGTTTCTAAATACCATTTTCCAATTAAAAGAGGGAAAATACAAGATGAGTTTGGAATATCTCATAGTGCCAGAAAAGAAAGAAGTTTGAAAAAATAAAATAAAAATAGGAAAGAGAGATCAAAAGGACACTGGAGCCAATCTGAAAGAGCCCCCAATGGCCAAACCTGGAACAATTTCAGCAACAAAATAGTGATAGTATTGGATTATAACCCAAAGAATAAAATAAATATCCACAGCTCTTCCCCTAAGTGGCCTGATCTGTGAAAATGGCTCTCTGTTCACTTGACCCAGAAAACTCCACTAAGTCATACAATTCAAGAGGTTCAAATATTCATGTTCACTTTAAGGACACCCATACCCTGCCATCAAGGGTATGAATATACAAAAGTATATCTGAAATATGTCACTTTACAGAAACACCATTCCAACGTTACAATGGTGATATAGGTAGGTGTCCCCCAGGCCAAACAGGGGGGCTGGATGCAGGGTCAGTGGCCCCCAAAAGAGTGCTGAATTTTTGCTGCACATGCTTAAAAATGCAGAGGAATGCTGAACTTTCGGGTTTAGATACAGATTCTCTGGTCCTTGAGCATATCCTGGTGAACAAAGCACCCAAGATACTTACAGAGCTCATGGTCGGATGAACCTATACATAAGTTCTCTTTGTCACATTGAGATGATCCTTACTGAAAAAGAACAAATTGTTCCAAAACCAGAAGAGAAAGTTGCACAGAAGAAAAAGACATCACAGAAGAAACTGAAGAAACAAAAACTTATGGCATGGAAATAGATTCAGCATAAAATAAATGCAAATAACAGTAAAATAAATAAATATGCATGAGTCTATAATAATATAAAATTATTGAATAAGTAAATAAATGATAAAGGGGGAAATCATCCTTATAGAAGAATTCTAAAGAATATATATAGACACTCTTCTCTCCTGGAGCTGGGGATTAATTTTCTTCCTTTGATTTCAAGGTTACAGTGAACTATGATGATGTCACTGCACTCCAGCCTGGGTGACAGAGCAAGACTCTGTCACAAAAAAAAAAAAAAAAGGAAAAAAAAGAAATAAGTATGGAAAGGGAGGGAAAACTTTATAGTGAAGAAATCTGGCAAACACCACCTTAATTAAAAGATCAAAGTTAACATCATGAAGTATAAGCCAAGTTGATGTCAAGTACCTGGTGATGTAATGGGGTGAGATGAACATCTTTACTAATTAAATACAAAGAGATATACATATTACACACATTATATTGAGAGTAGGTAGAAGGGAATGGGAGTGGAGTACAGAAATGAAAGGGAATCAATTTATTGGTCAAGAGTGGTTATATCAGGGAGCAGAGAGGAGTTACAGGATAAGTCTAAAAAAAAAAGTGGAACGTGGCTGTGCATCTTTTGCCAATACTAGACATTTAGCATGTCATTTGTCAATGTTCTATCTCTGCAGGATCAGATTGTGATTCTTATATTAAATATGTTGAAAGGTTAGTTCTTTTTTTAACAGTGTAAAAATAGTTGTTTTTTAGTATGGCATTAGGCAAAATTATTTAAAGTCAATAAATTTTTATTCAAGGAATTTCACGTGTGATTCCTTCCACTGTCCATCAAGGGTAGCCTCAGTTCCTCAAAGGCTAGAGTCTTTAAAGATTTATTTCAAGATATCCCTTTTTAATAGAACAGATCCTCAATCCATAGGTGTCCTGTCAGCCCTACATAACAATAATATAAAAATTCACATTTCCAGAGATGATCATATAATGAATTATAAATGAGCCTCCCTGAGTTAGCCATAATAATAATAATTATTATTATTATTAGCTATCCAGAAGGGTTACAATGAGAATCAGTTAGACAAAGCACATCTGCAAGGCACAAGAGATCTAGGTATGCACAGCGGTCAGGGAGAACGTAAAATGTGGGTCTGTTGTAAAATCTCACTGATTGCCTCTTTCATAGGTATTAGATACTCACATGCTTTGTATTTCCACTTCAACAGTACTCATCTAGGCAAAGGAAGTAAAACAATAGTCTAATAAAGGATTAATAAAATGTTCTCAATAGGCTGATTGCTAGCAAAGTAGCAGAAAGAAAACCTAGTGGGAAGTTTTTTATGGTCATGTCCACAGCAAATGAGAAACGGCATGCTAAAGGCCTTGCTAATGACCAGAAAGGTTAGTTCTTGAAGCTAGAAGAAGCAAAGAGCAGAAAAATTAGATTTGTCATTAATTGTAATGCTGAGTAAACTGAGCAATTAGAGGAAACTAGAGATACAATCTGGAAATAAAGAATAATCAAGTCAATAGCAACATCAGCAATCACTACCATTTATTAAATGCCTTCCATGTACTGGACACTGTTCCAAAGAGTTTTACAAATATTAATTCATTTAATCCTCACAACGACCCTATGATATACTACTACTATGTCTATGCTGTAGATGAGGAAATTGAGGTTCAAAGAGAACCAGCACCTGTCCCCAGGCCATAAAGCCCACTAGTGGCAGAGTCAGTATTTGAATACAGGCAGCCTAGCATCAGAGCCTGAGCCTGTAACTACATCCTCTCCAGTTAAATGCATAAGAGATGGTTCCAGAATTCAAGGAATTCACTGCAAGAGAAACAGACATGTAAACGGCCACAACTCAATGTAAGTGCTAACAATAGAGGAGAAAGCATCAGAGAAGACTTCACAGAAGTGACACTGAAAATAAATCTTGATAGGGAAATAAGAACATGCTTTGTGACATGAGGACAGGATTCCTGGCAAAAGAACAGCCATATGGAAGAAGTTTTGGTATCGCTGTTCAAAGTCATGTGGGGAATTAGGGTCAAACAACGACTTCCACCTTTGACTGGGTATGGATTTCACATACAGAAAATCACTAGCCAAGTCATCAGGAAATGTATTGGTATGGAGTGTTTGTCAGCTCCATTTGGGCCTATTCATTCTCACTACTTTCAGGTGCCAAAACTGAACTTCTACTTGAAATATCACTTTTTAGTCATGAAAAAGTGTATTCACATTGTTTTCCACAGAGTTCTATTCTTTTTTTTTTTTTTTTGAGACAGAGTCTCACGCTGTCTTCCCTGGGTAGAAGAGTACAGTGGCATCATCCTAGCTCACTGCAACCTCAAACTCCTGGGCTCCAGCGATCTTCCTGCCTCAGCCTCCCAAGTAGCTGAGACTACAGGCGCACATGACCACACCTGGCTAATTTTTCTACTTTAGTAGAAACAGGGTCTCATTCTTGCTCAGGCTGGTCTTGAACTCCTGACCTCAAGCAGTCCTACCACTGCGGTCTCCCAGAGAGCTACAATTACAGGCGTGAGCCACTGTGCCCAGTCCCGAGTCATGAGCCAGATTAAATCTATTCTAAAATCTTATGAAACAATCTCCCTTTAGAAACATTTTTGAAAACTATGTTATAAAATCCAGCAGAGAGTAACTGAAACAGTAGGAGTTGAGGCAGCAAACGCTATGTGTTGGGCATTGTTCTAAGTTGCCTGTGTGCTTTAGGTCATTTACAACTTGTGAGTAGCTACTACGGTGGTCCCCCGCTGTCTTCAGGGGATATGTTCCAAGACCTTCAGTGGATGACTAAAACCACTAATAGTACCAAACCCTATATATACTATTCTGTTTCCTATACCTACATACTTTTAATAAAGTTTAATTTATAAATTAGTCACAGTAAAGGATTAATAACAATAATAATAAAATAGAATAATTATTAAAATTTACTGTAATAAAAGTTATGTAAATGTGGTCTCTCTCAAAATATCTTATTGTACTATACTCGTCCTTCTTTTTCTAGCGATGATGCAAAATGATACAATGCCTGTGTGATGAGGTAAATGCAGCCTATGTGATCTAGTGTTAGGCTACTATTGACTTTCTGTATTTGTGAATCTGTGTGACCATCCCTTACTTGCAGTAAATGGCATGGTGTCATTTGTTTCAGGGTATCTCTTGCCAAAGTCTTTGTATAGCCTCAATGCTTTCTGGCACAACACATTGCTGTAAATTGGAACATGTTTCTGTTTATGGCTTCCACCCACAAATTAATGCCTTTTCCATCTTAATTAAGCATTTATCATGCACTGTGACAGTAATTTTTGCAGTCTGAGGTACAAGGGCAAAACTAGCATGAATTTCTTTTTCTTTCTTCACAATTTCATGGGTAGAAGATTCTTACCATAGATCTTAGCAACTTTAGCATACAATTTATTTTCCTTTCCTTATCAAGTTGAGAACTTTCACCTTTTCATTTAAGAAAGCACTTTACAACTTCTCTTCGGCATATTCAAATTGCTAGCATCACTACTCTTGTGCTTTGGGGCCACAATTAAGTCAAATAAGTGTTACTTGAACACAAGCACTGTGATACTGCAGCAGTCAATCTGTCTGTTTTAGACTCCAAAGTGACTAATGAGTAGGTAGTGTCTACAGTGTAGATACGCTGGACAAAGGGATGGTTCACATCCTGGGCAGAACAAAGTGGGACAGTGCAAGATTTCATCACACAATTCAGAGGGTGAACAATTTAAAACCTATCAATAGTTTAGTTCTGGAATTTTCCATTTAATATTTTCAGATTGCGGTTGACCAGAGGTGACTGAAACTGTGGATTAAAGGGTGACTACCATACTGTTATCACTATTTATAGATGAGTTAACTGAGGCACAGAAAGGTTAAGTAACTTACACAAAGTTGCAATCAGTTTAGTAAATGGTGGAGCCAGGATTCAATAAAATCAGGTAATTCAAGCCTAAACAGAAAAGAATGATGCTATTTCTTCTTTAATTCATCTATCTGTAATTCAACAGGTGATCTAGTATGGCCTAGATCAGTGATTACAAACTGGAACACCTACAGGGGCCAGGCCAGAAACATATTGTGTGAGGTCATAGTAATGGTTGTGACAACAGACCACAGGCCTCATGCAAAGGGGGCAGCTACTCCTCAGCTCCACCCTCAGTTGTTAACACATGGGTTCAGTATCACCAGATTTTCTAATTTTTTAAGATGCTGGAAAAACAGGTATTTATATGAAATCTTCCAATTTGTGAGAAAGAGTGCATAAAATGAGTTCAGTTCTGGACATGCTGCATTTGCAATAGCTGTGGAGCATCTAGCAGTTAGAAATTTGAATGTGTGGTTCAGGAAAACAATGCAGGGGGCAAGTACAGATTTAGAAATCTTTAACATGTATGTAGCAAGGAGCATTAATGAGGCTGCCCATAGAAAAGGTATTAAAAGTGAGAAGAAAATAAGAGGACCAGGAGCCCCAACATTTAACGAGTTGGCAACACAGGAAGGGTCAGCAAGGAAGACCTCGAGTAGGAGGAAAGGAGAGAGTAATGTCTGAGATACCAAAGGAGGAGAGGCAATCAGGCAAGATCGATCAGTCTCACCTTGATAAAAGTTGATGTGCTACTTCCCAGACCTCAGCAAGAAGAGATATAAGAAGTTCAAAGAATAATTTTTTATGACTTTCTTGTATCAAAAATTTAGCATCAGAGGAGGATTCTAGCACTTCCCTACTGCTAATCACTTTGATGGCTCTAATTTTAAAAGCAGAAGTATTTTAATTCCATTTTTCCAATTTTAGTGGTATTTTATTAGCATAATAATTATTATTCCATTTCATCAGGTGTCCTTTTTTGGTATTTGCTTTGCTCTTGGGCATCTTGAAACTTCTGAAATACTCATCAAAATGTCATTAGAATCACCAATAACAAAAACTGTGATGTTTGTTGGGAAAGCAATATCCATTTAAGTTTATATATTATAGAATTCATCACATCTACAAGTTAAAACTTGGATCACCTATCAAAAGTTATTTATAACTTAGCTCAGACACAATTTTATAGTGAATTTAGGACATTTTTATGAGCAAGGAAGGTAAAGGAACCTATCTGCATGTTGGGTTCCAGGAAGCTGGTAAATAGAGCCCATTATCCTTGCCTGAGTTTGAAACCAATTGGGAGAGAGATTCAGGAGGCCCGCATATGCAGATCAAAATACCATGTTTCTTGCAGATAAGGTAGGTTGGAGAACCTGGATTTATGTCTGCAGTGTCTTCACCTCTGAGCAACAAAGGCCTCCCCAGCAGGCATGGCCCTTCCCTGCCCTACGGCCAGGCAGAATACAGACCTAGACTGACAAGTTCTAAAGAAAAGGGAACCCAAGAAGAGACTGGGCTTTGCCAGCCCAGTTCTCTTTCCCAAACTCCACATAATCAGATAAATTCTGCCCTAGGGATAAATAATTAAGAGGGGAAAAGGAAAGCAGGTTTTGCAGGTGGAGGAGGGCGCTGAGGCCAGGGAAATGGAGGAGCCTCTATAATAGTCCTACTGCCTTGTCTCCTTTTATGCTCATCCTCACCAGGCAGTTTCTGTTATCCCCAGGGTCATGTTCTCATAGCTAGTAAAGTACTAAACCTGAACTCAAACCTGGCCCTTGTGACTTTACAACAGTGAACTTCACACTAACCTGGGAGGCTAGCACCAGAAGTCTGTGGTTCAGTGAAATAATCCCATTTAAACTAATTGTCTGGGCAATTAGGGAAAGGTGACTTATTTGGATTCGGGAGACCTAGAACATGGCTGCAACAATGTTACCAACCCGGCCATGGTCTAGTCACTAAATTCTTTGTATTTTAGTTTTCTCATCTGTAAAACCAGTTTAGCAAGTCCTCCCTTTCTACCACCTAAAGGATCAAATGAAATATTTCACAAAAGAACCTTGGACCATTACCATGCTATAGTAAAAGATACAGTTATTATTTGAGATGAAACTGTTGTTTCAATAATCTTAAATAAAATAGGGAAATCAGATTGTGTTTCTGAATGTTTACATTTTAAAAGAAGATGCTTGGAAGGTCAGCAGAGGTGGATTGAAATCCCAGAGTTCTCCACTCCCTGCCTAAGTAAACCTGGACAAGTAATTTAATCTTTCCAAATCTCCTTCTGAATATGTGAGGAATTATATGCTATTTACCTAATAGTGTTTTGTGAGGATTACATAAAGAGGCTATCACACGACATACTCAGTGTTAGTTTTCTTCCTTTTTCTTGTTCTAATCTAAGAAACTACCCTACCTATAGAAGCTTTTACTGAACCATTAAAAAGTTAGCTTTTTTGAGGCTGGGCATGGTGGCTCACACCTGTAATCCTAGTACTTTAGGAGGCCAAGGTAGGAGGATCACTTGAGGCCAGGAGTTAGAGAACAGCCTGAGCAAGAGTGAGACCCCCCCCCAATCTCTACAAAAAATATAAAATTAGCCAGGTGTGGTGGCACGTACCTATAGTCCCAGCTACTTGGGAGGCTGAGGCAGAAGGGAGGGCCGCTTTAGCCCCAGAGTTTGAAGTTGCAGTGAGCTACGATGATGCCACTGCACTTTAGTCTGGGCAACAAAAAGGTTAGCTTTTTTTTTTTTTTTTTTTTTTTACCAGTTTCACTTTTTAAAAAGAATGCTGAATTGATCGCCAAATTAAATAAGAATTATTCCATGACTCGGCATTGTAGAAGACATTAGCAGCCATCTTTGATCGCCTTTGTTCTATTTTGATTTATAGTAAGAAATAGATATTTTAGTCTTTATCCCCAGTTCCTGGCACAGAGCTCCTAAAACTCTTGTAATTTCCTAACTAATAGAGGTGCTAGAAGAATCGTTTGGTCTTTGACTCTGGTTCCTGACACAGAGCTCCCTGAAATTTCCTGGGTGATAGGAGTGTCTCTCGTTCTAATGAGGCCACTCTTTGTGGGCTCCTGGATGGGGACGGGTCACACTGGAAAAACTAAGCCATGATTAGAAGCCTGGAACTTTCAGCTCCATGCCCCATCTTCTGGGAAAGGAGATGGGACTGAAGATTGAATTAATAATTGATCATGCCTACATGGTGAAGATTCCATAAAAATCCCTGAACTGCAAGGTTCGGAGAGCTTCCGGATTGCTGAATACGCGAAGGTGCCTGGAAAGTGGCACACCCAGAGAGGGGGTGGAAAAGCTGCTCCCCTTCTCCATACCTCACCCTGTGTATCTCTTCATCTTGCTGTTCATCTGTATCCTTATCGCATCCTTTATTAATATAATAAACCAGTAAATGTACGTAAGTGTCTCCCTGAGTTCTGTGAGCTGTCCTAGCAAATTAATCAAATGTAAGGAGGAGGCTGAGGGAACCCTGATTTACAGCTGGTTGGTCAACAGTATGGGTGACAACCTACTACTTATGATTAGCATCTGTAGTGGCGGGCAGTGTTGTGAAACTGGCCCTTAACCTGTGAGATCTGACTCTCACGCCAGGTAGATAGTGTCAGAATTGAACTGAATTATAGGACACTCAGTTTGTGCTCGCTGGAGAATTGCTTGGTGTGTGTGGGTAAAAAACCTCATACATCTGATGCCAGAAGTGTTGAGTGTGAGAATAGGAAAAACCGTTTGGTTTTTTTCTATCTCTTACAACCCTTAATAGCTGCCTTGAGTGCCTAGTTCTTATTAGAATAATTAGTTCTTATGAGAATAATTTACCTAAATGTAGCAAGCAGTCTGCTTCTATCAGTGTCTAGCATCAGCACATAAATATATGTTCATCATTCTTTCATTCGCTCACTTAGCAAAATTTTGTTAAGCAATCACTAAATTTAGATGCCGAATTTTGTAATGTTGGGGACACAATTGTATGATCTGGTTAAGGATGTATTCCAAACAAACATAATATTCCAGCTGGGCATGGTGGCTCATGCCTGTTATCCTAGCATTTTGGGAAGTCAAGGTGGGACGATTGTTTGAGACCAGGAGTTTGAGACCAGCCTGAGCAACATAATGAGACCCATTTCTCCAAAAAAATATAAAAAAAAAAAATTAGCTGAGTGTGGTGGTACATGCCTATAGTCCCAGCTACTGGGAGGCTGAGGCAGAAGGATCACTTGAACCCGGAAGTTTGAGTTTGCAGTGAGCTATGATGCCCCACTGTACTCTAGCTTGGGCAACAGAGTGAGACCCTGCCTCAAAACAAAAAACTACAACAAAAGGAAAATGTACTATAAAAAGAAACAATATTATATAACAAAGTTATATAATTTAATGCCTCAATTTCCTCATGTGTAAAATGGAAATAATAATTTCTATTCCACAGAACTGCTGAAATCATTAAATCTAAGACAATGAAGCTGAAATTGGAAGAATAATCTCCACATAACCACAGCCCCGCCAGTCTGGGAAGGAGAATACCCCTTGGCAGAGACTGTTACTAACCCACCATAATTCTTTCTCTTCTCCTTCCTGGGGACATGGCTGCCTTCCTAGACTACATTCCTCAATCTTCCACACTTTGAGTTGTGGCCGGGTTACTAAGTTCTTGCCAATATAGCATGAGCAGAAATAATGTGTGCTGCTTCTAGCCTTGAGTTTTAACATATCTGATATGCCTTCTCCATGTTCTCACTGCTTTTCCTGCTATATATAACCTTATACATTATAGGGCAACTAGGAAAAAATGTTTCTCTTCCTACATTCAAACTTATTAGATATTACAGTCCTCAAGAACTAATGTTTTCTCTTCGTGTGTGTGCGGGGGACAGACAAGAGTATTTGTGGGCCTGTGTGTGTGTCTAAAAGGAAGAAATATAGGAACAAAGAGAGCCTGAGGCACAGAGAGAAAAAAAGAGAAAGAGGGAAAAAGAGAGACAGGTCCCAGATCTGACAGTTACACTCTGGATAATGGGGGCAGGGGAATAGAGGAGGATCCAGAAATTATTCTGGTGGGGAAACCTCAAAAGGTATTGGACTTGGCAGTGCACCCACATATTCTGCCTGCCCTTCAGAACTTGGTAAGCTGGGCACTCCTTCTGCGACACCCACAACCTCACCCCTTAGACATCCACCTGTTCTATGGGACTTGTAGTGATGAAAGTCACCATTGGCAGCCCTAGGCAGTCCCTGAATAACCCAACTGCAGGGGAATGAACAAGGATCCTGGGATAGTCCTTGGCAGTATAGAGTGACTATGCAGATGGGCAGACATAGGAAAAGGGAAACAAGAGCAATTAGATATACCAGCAAAGGGTCTAGAGCTGTCCTGTCCAATACAGTAGTCACCACCCACATGTACCATTGATCACTTGAAATGTGGCCAGTCTAAATTAAGATGAGCTGTAAGTGTGAAATATACATCAGATTTCAAAGAGCACAAAGAAAGAATTTAAGATATTTCATTAATGATTTTAATATTAATTACATGTTAAAATGATAACATTTTAATATATTGGGTTAAATAAAATATTTTATTAAAATTAACTTCACCTGTTTCATTTTCCTTTTTTTAATGTGGCTACTAAAATATTTAAAATTACATTTATGGCTTTCACTACATTTCTATTGGATAGTGTGGGTCTAGGCCAAGGGTCAGCACAATTTAAACCACAGGCCAAACCCAGCCCAATGCCTATTTTTGTAAATAAAATTTTATTGAAATTCAGCCACACCCATTTGTTTGCATATTGTCTGTGGCTTTTTCCCCTGCAATGAATGGCAGAGCTGAATTGTCACAAAAAGCCAGTATGGCTGCAAAGCCTAAACTGTTTACTCTATGGCCCTTTACAGAAAAAGTTTACCAACCTCTGACCTAGACTATGAGAAAAGTTATATTTAGTATACAGTTTAAAATGTCTGTCCATCAAATCCTATAATTCCTTTTAGTAACACTAACTTTAAGTAAAGCCTGAAATAACTATATTGGTTTCAATGGGAGGTAGGGGGAAATAAAGTCAAGACAATAGAAAATGTGAGATCTGACCTCCACCCCCACCTCCCACCCTCTGCAGGCATTTATGTAGAGGCAGCTGCTTCCTATCAAGGAATTTTGGGTGGAGACCAAGATCAAAGCCACCGTGTGTCTGTGTGTTTGTGTGAAGGTGGTAAGAAGCCAGTTTGAACTGGAAGTGGTAGGAGGGGACTCATGCTGACAAGGAGCTTAAATGGAAAACCTCTAAATGCAAACTTTCTATTCCTTGTAGTACAGGGTCTCAGGGTGGCTAGTAATTGGAGGTGGGGTAGTGGATTCAGTCTTTCCTAATGGGTTACACAGCACACACAGGACAGAGTGGTATCCTGGCTAAGAGGTGGAGAAGTGTGAGTTTATAATCCTGGCTCTGCCACCTACTAGTGATCCTGCTCAAAGGTTGTGAAGACGAAATGAAATCATGCGTAAGTGGCTGACTCAGTGCCTGGCACATACCAAAAGTTCAGAAACTTATTGTTTTCTTTCATGAACAAAATACAGGTCGATTTGGAGAAAAAGAAGTAGAAAAATCTTAATTTTTAAAAATAATAGGAATGTTAGAGAAAACTGGAAAAACTGTAGGAAAGAAACATCATTTATTTTTATTCCTAAATCTTGCCTGACAATAAATTAAATGGGGCTGTGTGATAATAAATGGTTCCTTTGCTATTGGCAGAGGCTCTCCTGTCTTCCTGTCCCTCTGCCCACAACACCAGGATCTGCAGAAGAAATGGTATGATGAGGAATAGCCCTACATGAAAATGAAATGTTGGCCGGGTGCGGTGGCTCACGCATGTAATCCTAGCACTCCGGGAGGCCGAGGTAGGAGGATCACTTGAGGTCAGGAGTTTGAGACCAGCGAGAGCAAGAGCGAGACCCCATCTCTACCAAAACTACAAAAATTAGCCAGGCGTGGTGGTGCACATCTGTAGTCCCAGCTACTCGGGGAGCTGAGGCAGGAGGATTGCTTGAGCCCAGGAGTTTGAGGTTGCTGTAGGCTAGGCTGACACCACAGCACTCTAGCCTGGGCAACAGAGTAAGACTCTGTCTAAAAAAGAAAAAAAAGAAAAGAAAATGAAATGTTACCTTAGATTTGTCAAAGGATTCCAACTTTCTGAGATTCTCCCTTTCCTCTACTGGCTTCCTGTGGGAGGCTATTCCATTTCTGATGAATCGGAAACCTATCTACCTCCCTCATTAGAGTTATTCTAATAATTTTAGAGTTGGACAATATAAATGACTCTAGAAGGTCACTGCTACAATACATCTAAGGAGAAAGGAGGCCCAGATATTTCTTTTGTTGGGTGTGTTTTAGGGTTTTTTGGTGGTTTTCCTGCAATTGGAACTTGATATGTTTCCCGTCCCTATAATAAATGGTTCACAGCTTTCTTCTCTGAAGCTTGAACTATTGCTATTGCCTGTGTATATGGAGTGTTTGTGTGTATGTGGGGTGTATGTGAGTATGGGTCTGTGAGGCCATTGTGGCTAAAACTGTGCACTAGCAGGCATAGTATGTTTTAACTTTTTTTCTAGACATAAAATGCAGAGTCCTTTGTCTTCAATGATAAAGGGGTACCCAGCTATACTTTCTGTTTTCTGCCACAGCTCATGAAAAATATTTCTCCAGAGACACATCGGGTTCCCACTGTTTATGAATTTCTTATCTCCGAAGGCCCAGTGGGAAAAGATCTCCTAGAGTCTTCTGAGATTCAGAATTGCAAAATTAATGAGTAGTAAGTAAGGTCTGCATTTGACAGCAGCACTCATGTGCCTCCTAATCTGATAATATTCTTTCCATCCAAAGTTCCCAGTCCTCTGTCCCTCTCTTGCATTCTCCAGAAAAAGAAGATTAAGTGAAGATAGATACTCTCTTCAAGCTCTAGATAAATCTCCTGAGCTCCAAGGATTTTTCAGTGATACATCAGTAGATGTGCTGAAGCTAGCCTTGTCTATCTTCTAGGGGTGGAGCTGAGGGTAGGCCCAGTTATCCAATCTCTTCGTTCCATATTTTGAGAACAGATGATACTGTGTGTGTGTGTGTGTGTACATATATATATATTTTTTTTTTTTGAGTCTCACTCTTTTGCCCTGGCTAGAGTACAGTGGCATCATCATAGCTCACTGCAACCTCCAATTCTTCAGCTCAAGCAATCCTCCTGCCTCAGCCTCCCAAGTAGCTGACAGACTACAGGCATGAGCCACAACACCAGGCTAATTTTATTTATTTTTAGTTGAGATGGGGTCTTGCTCTTGCTCAGGGTGGTCTCTCTTGAACTCCCGACCTCAAGCAATCCTCCCACATTGGCCTCCCAGAATGCTAGGATTACAGGTATGAGCCTCTACACCCACCCCTAATTGAAGTTTCTTAAACTAGGCCTTATTTGATTACAGCTAAGTTAATGTAGCTTTCCAACATGAAAAGAGTCCCCACCCCTGGCCTAGAAGGAATCAAGGTGTGATATTAATTCTACCCCTAAAATTAAATCAGTTTAATTATTGATTGATCGGTGTTTTGAATTATGTCAAGTTTTTTCCATAATCTGTTTATAAGTCTCAGAAACATTTATTCCTTTATGATGACTCTAATGCTTTATTCAAACATACTGAGAATACAGTTAGGACTAAAAACTGTGTCATAGATTTATTTCATTTTAATGATTAATAGATGATTAGAATAAGTGCTTTCCTGCGGTAGGAAAGATAAGCACTCCTCTATGTTGTTGACATTATTCTGTTTGCTTGTAGCAAAAGTCGTCCTAAGAAATAATCATACCTATTGATTAGTTGCTGACAAATGTCTTGGTGGCATTACTCCCAAACTGGAAGAGCTGTACTTTGTAGGTAGTTTGCAACATTTTAACAGAGTCCTTAAGCAGACCTGAAAGGTACCTCGATCCATTCACCACCTTGGGAGCTGCATTTTTTACCTGACTTATTTGGCAGTCCATCAGGATGACATCGTTATCTGCTGCCCTTTCTTGTTATGTGGCAGAGAACTTGGGAACCTCAATCAAGTACTTATTTAAGATTTTTATAAAAGAGTTTGATTATATTCACAAGCACTCTTGCCATCTGCTCTTCTGATCAATTGAGTGGAAATTCTGCCTGGGTGAAAATATAAGTCAGGATCTTATTCCTTCCTGGCAAAACAAATTTGCTCCCTACTACCTGGTATCTAAAACATACTCTCAGGCTGGACACGGTGGCTCTCGCCTATAATCCTAGCACTCTGGGAGGCCGAGGTGGGAGGATCATTTAAGCTCAGGAGTTTGAGACCAGCCTGAGCAAGAGTGAGACCCCATCTCTACTAAAAATGGAAAAATTAGCCAGGCATTATGCCACATACCTGTAGTCCCAGCTACTCAGGAGGCTGAGGCAGGAGGATTGCTGGAGCCCAGGAGTTGGAGGCTGCAGTGAGCTATGATGACACCACTGCCCTCTACCCAGGGCAACAGAGTGAGACTCTGTCTCAAAAAAAATAAAATAAAATAAAAAATAAAACATACGCTCCCTTTAACCATCAACATAAGATTTATTCATTTCCCACACTTTCTAGAAAAATTCAGTCAAGAATTGATTGAGAGGTATCACTTGCATCATGCTTACTTAAGCCCCTAAAACTGGGAGAAACTGTTTTATCTTTGTGGTCACTATTGATTCTTTTAGAGTCCCCTAGTTTTACTTCAATATTGTTAGCTAAGAACACTTGCTATCATTTATTGAGCATTACTCATTGTCAGGAGAATTACACAAATTATCTCATTTAATTCACACAAATTTATGGTTATGGATTAGTGTCGCATATGACAAATATGGAAACAGGCTCAGAGGGAGTGAGTAAATTGCTTGGTAACACAGCTTATAAATGGTATAGATAGAATAAAAACCCAGATCTTTCTGACTGAAAGCTTAAACAATTAAACACCAAAGCGTATGCTATCTTGGTTAACTGCTATCAATGTACCTGGGCCACATAATCTGTTATCTGCAAAAACATTCTCATTAGTTAAATGTAATAAAAACTTTTAAGGAAAGTCCATAAAATAACTTATTTGAATAGCATCTGGTTGTTCTGCAAAGCCACAAATATGGTCATTTCTGTTACTTGGTGTCTTTGAGTTTAGTCCAAGAAAAACTACCTCCATGTGCATGCTGTTTTTAGTTAGAACAAAAGTCATATATCCCAATATGCTTTCCTTTGGGCCTTAACTGCCAGGAAACTTTGCCAAATCCATTGCTCAGCTATTGCAATGAACTTATCTCAGGTGCCTACTGATACCATTTGTTTACTCAACATATAATTATTATTTTTATGAGGGGAGGGGATACAAAATGTGGTAGTGAACATGAAAGAATATTCCTCAGGCAGCCCACAGTCTAATAGGGGACAGAGAGATTACATAAATAACAATACAAATAATCAATTATAATGTGACAAGAGCCACAAAAGACATATAAATGGTGGCATAATCTGGGCAGGCAATAGGCCTAACTTAATGAGTTAGTTAATAAGAAGAACTTCTAAAAGTAAACTTTGTGATTTAGTCAGAGATTCTATTATGCACTGATATTTCATTGTATATAATTTCATAATAAGTACATTTGGAAAAACATAAAGATAAATAAGAGGCATAAACATCTGTTTTACTTATCAAGGAGTACCTAATAATTATTCCTGCACTAACTTTTTTCTTTCAGCAGAACTCCCATTTTTAAAATTCCTCTGGAAAGTATATAAAGCAATTTTACTTTAAAAAAAAATGGAAATTGAGTTGAAATTATGTCACTGCTTTTGACATTTGCATTATTAATTTGCAGAAGACAAAGACTAATAGAGTCTTAGCCTTCTGTTTAGAAGTTAATATTGACAAGCAAATATCATGCCTTTGTGAATAATTAATTATGACATCAGAAAGTTATACTCAAAAGATGACTAAGGAAAACGAGCATCTCCTGTCTTTGAAAGCTTTAGTCCATTGTTAAACACTGAGATAGAGCAGGTTGCAGTGGCTCATGCCTGTAGTCCCAGCTACTTGGGAAGTTGAGGCAGGAGGATCACTTGAGTCCAGGAGTTCAAGGCTGCAGTGAGCTATGATTGTGCCACAACACTACAGCCTCAGTGACAGAGCAAGACCCCCGTCTCTAAAAAGCAACAACAAACTGAGATTTAAGAAAATACCATCAGGGGCTAAGAATTTGTAGAAATTAATTTTAAGACTTTCTTTTCTGCTTTGAGCTCCTCTGAAAAGGGGTAAATGTAAATTAATTTTCATATGGGTCAGCCAGTAATCAGCATATACAGGTGTTAGCACATTAAAAACAATAATAGAAAACCTGGTCACAAAAAAGATTCCCATTTCTTTCACAGTGTTGTCCCTGCCTTGGTTTATTCTATAGAATTCAAGAGAAATTTGAATGTGCTATTTTATCTTTGCTGGTACTTTCCCCTTGTGCTTCTCTCATGTTCAGAAGTGGAGAAGTGAAGATGCTGTAAAAATAGAAACAGCTCTGACATGTGGCCTCCAAGGACTGATGCTTCAGAAGGGCCAACCTGTCCACCCAATAAGCAGGAACCCCCATTCTGCCCTACACTGCTAGGTCCACCTGATTGAATGCCACCAGAAACACATTTGATTTATGCAGTATCCTCTTTGAAAATAAAAGCATCTCTGGAAACTTTCTTCCTAGCACCTGAGATTAGCTACACAGAAGTAATGGGGGTTTTGATGGGTAGAAGTTGGAGAGTGAGGAATTTTGGAACATGGAGCATCTTGGTGGGAAGAACCAGCCAGGGCAGGAGCCAGAGAGAGAGCACAGGTCTACACATGTGCCCTGGCAATTTGGAAAGAGGTGCTCAAAGAGTTAAGAAGGGGTACAGAAGGAAGATGAGTGACAACATAAACCAAAATATATATTTAATATGTTTAAATAGTTGCTTTATGAAGCATTTATACTAACACTTCGCCCAAAATAAATATTCACTAACCATTGATCTTAGGGCTAGTCAGTTGCCACAACAGGGAGAGAAAGTTCTATTCTTTCTCCTTTTTCTCCCTCCTTTCTTATCACATGGACTGCTGTTTCCAAGGCCCAGAAACATGACTTTCACAATTTGTGCTACAGTTTAGTTCCACGGTAAGTACAAAGGCTTTAATGAGTTGGCCTTGGAATCCAAACAATACTCATTCTATTGTTTTGATGAAAAAAGTGTTTGGCGGCTCCTAATAAACCTTTGTTTAAACAAAAACGTGTTTAGTATTCCAAACAACTAATGTGCACTTTGGGAGTGGATCCTATTTATAGGTTGAGCGCTCCCTACGTACAGAAGACATTTTCGTTTAGCTCTTCAGAATTGAACAAGAAAGGTGTGTGAACACGTGCAAGTGGTACCTGTACTTAAGTTTGTGATTTTATCTGAATTAACTATATTTTCTATTGAAAGTGAAAGAATTGAACACCTCCACTTTGGACAGGCTGGGGAAAGATACCCTTTGTTGAAAAACTGAATCAGACAGGCTTTTATAAGCAGCATCGGGGGTCTGGAGCTAAATCTGGGGGCCAAGACTTGGAGGCTTGAGTGAACTAAATTCCTCAATGCAGGAAAATTAAAGGTGCCTATTGGTTTTATTGTTGTTGCTCCTAAGGGAGCAGAGAAAAAAGGGGGTGAATAGCATAGAGCCGAGCAACAAGACTGGACCCCAAAATGTAAAAAGACCTAACACCCTTTTATGATCCACCTATCTTAGGGTAGGAAACAGGTGATGTCATTAAGGCTTACAGTGATTGACAGACTGGGCATGATACTTCAGGTACAAATGGCCACGAACACCCAGAGAGCCAGGGACAATTGGAAATCTCATAGGTAGAACATGTTCTTGGCTTTGTAATCTGTCACTGAGTCAAGATCATGGAAATGTGGTAAAGGCTAAGCATCAGAAACAGAAGTAAAATCCATCTGATCTAAGAAGCATTCCGAAAGCCCAGTAAATAATCACTGATTCATTAAACTGGAGGAGAGTTAGATGCCTGGGAATGTTAACCAGTGAGTGCTTTTATAATCTAAAATAAAGTGAGAGAAATATGTTTACAAGGATATTAAAGGCAAAATTGTTAAAAGCAAAAGAACTATTCTTTTCTATTTTCAAAATAGCTAAAACTCTTCCATTAATAGGACTCCAAGTTCTTAAAATGAAAAGTTTTCCAGCCGTTATTTTCAAAGCACAGTGTGAATTGTCACTGCTTTTCTCTTAAGCTCGATAAATAGTTCCTCACTTTGTACCTATGGAGCTTCCACATTAAAATATCTCCTTTGCCATTTGAACGTTGTCCACAAGAACAACTTCTCAATAGTTTCTCTCCTATCTTCTGAGAAGCAAGTCTATCCAACCATTCCCATTGTGCTTATCCTGCACTTGTTCACATTTGGTTTGGGCCCGTGTCTTTGTTTTACTCATTAGCAACTCCCACGTCCCTACCTCCCAATGTGGTTTTTAAAAAATGCCCTCAACATTTTTTAATTCTGAAAAGAGCACATAACTGGGGAAAAAAACATCCAGGGAGCCTTAGACATGGATGATAGATTGTTTGTTTACAGTGACTAATATATTGGCATCACACTGAGCAATAACAATGACAAAATTTACTGCTTCCAACTGGTGTTTAATGCTTCTCTGTTTTCCAGTCTCCTGAAGAATTCCCTCCTTATTCCTAGTCCAATACTTTAAGCTCTGCTCCTCCTAGAATTAGGGTCTTCTTCTCCCCCCTTTCCTGGTTCTGTTTTTACTTGCAAAAAAAAAAAATCACTTAAAAAAACTCCAACAAGATTCCACATAGGAAAGAAAAAAGAAGGGATACTATGCCAAGAAGAAGAAACTTGGAAACTCAGCTGCCATGAATTACAGGTTCCAATGGGACGCAATCTAGCAACTCTGAAATAAGGGAACCTGCACTTAGAACAAGAATTAGAGACCTGCATATCCAAATGGAAAAGGCTAGATCTAGCGCCCAAAACGTTACCACACAAAGAGGTTTTCTGTCAGAAAATCAACACAACAATTTACGATCCGAAGAAAATTCATTGCAGCTACAAAAAATTTTTCCTCTCAGATTCTGAATGGAACCAGAGAGAAATGATGACTCTGCCCACAAAATAAAAGCCCAAGACACCACTAAACCATTTGTGCTGGTGGCAACTAGTTTGGTTCATGGCACAGTTGATGCAACTGTAGCAATTGCCTTCTACACTAAAGAGAGCAGAAATGAATAGATCAATCATGCTCCAGGCCAGTGTGCTAGCCACAAAACTCTAAAAATAAGTAAGTGTCACTGCAGAGAGGTTTGGAAGAGAAACGTTATCTGCAAAAAAGGATACATCAGCCCTGGGTGTTTTTTCCAAAGTCATTACTGAGTGACTAGGGCAATTCATATGTCTCAGAACTGAACTATTTGTATTTTGAGTCCTCAACAGTATTTGGGTTTTAGTATTTTTTCTTGGAAGGCAGGGACAGGAAGCATCCTGTTTTGGAGTTTCACAAAACTTGCATGTTTATCTACGGGGATGACATTACAGCCCTGGAGGCGGGATGGGAGGGCTTCTGGCCAAGCTTGGAGACACACGGCCTTCAGACATTTGCTAAACAGACTTCAGTTCTTAGAAGGATTGGTGCAGTGTGGTAAATGGGAGTTGACCACCAGAGACAGAAAGAAAAGCTATTTAAAAATCACAACGGTGTGGAAACAGCCTCAGGATGAGCTAGAGGACAAGCATTTTGCCGATGGAGCTTTTTATACTTACCTTCCATTTATGACTATTGATCCTAGATTTCCACTTATGGTACTAATGAACTTTCCTTTTTAAATAAACATTTTAAGTTTAAAAAGCTATTGACCTAACATAAAATACTTATTATTAAGAATATGGTATTCAGATATGACAAAGTGTCTGAAAGCAGCCCAAGAATGGCTGGCATTGAAGAGCTGCTGGTTTAAAGAAGAGCACTGGGTTTTAGGGCTGCTTCACTCATGCTCCTGAAACCTTGGACAATTTGTATATTCACTTTCTCTGAGCCTCACAATCTTTAACTATAAAAAGCTCAGATGAGAAACACCAACCTCTAAGGGCAACTGTGATGAATAAATGATAGGTGTTCAGTTAATGGTTTGTCTATTTCCTTCCCTTAGTGATATGTGGGAAAAGCAGCAAAATTCTGTTTTCTCATGGAATCCTCCTGCCTAGCCTCAAGTCCATAAATTATATGGGCAGGGATTGTTCAAATTATAAGATAATTTTGTATGCAACTCAACAGAACTGTATCTGTAGCCCAATCTATTACATTTGCAAGCAGAGAAGGTAGAAGGACTAAGTATCAACACAGCATCATCTTGTCACCAAGCAATATATTCTAGGGTCCTGCGCTACAGTGACTGGTCTACAGGCCAGCTTTGGGCATTTCTGACCCAAACCTGGGACAACAGTACATACATGCATATGTATACACACACACACACACACACACAGACACAAACACATACACGCACACCAGGAGGAAGTTTTTTAAATTTCAGGAGGAAGCTTTTAAAGTTTTTAAAGTTTCAGGAGGAAGCTTGTAAAGAAATGTAATTTTTGTTTTTTTTTTTTT
>VBSM01003169.1:60271-108209 GCA_008086735.1 Cheirogaleus medius
GCCTGGCCTTATCTTTTTTTTTTTTTTAACCTGAGGTCTCTTCTCTTTTAACTTTTCTCCAAGAATAAGAAAACTTTTTACTCTCATACATTTTTCCAATACCCTGGTGATGGCCAATTTGGATCTTCACCTATTTTCATTTTTATTTATTTAAAAAAATTATTATTTGTTTAGACACAGGGTCTTGCTCTGTCGCTCAGGCTGGAGTACAGTGACATGTTCCTCTTTATAGGTCTCAAGTGTTATTTTAGTGTAAGACATTATGATCACAAAACAGATTTATACCTAAGATGTGACATCTGCAGGGCCTGAATAATTTCATCTTGAAGATAATGAATGAAGTATATTCATTCAGGCATGCATGCATTCATGCACTGGACAAAGACTTATTGAGCACCTATTATATACTAGTGTGAGCAATCTAAATGAAGTTCCTGTCCTTGTTAATCAAATAGCTACATTAATATTTTTTAGTTTGTTATTATTATCTCCAAAACTCAAGATTTTTCAATTGTTTTCCAAATGCATTATGTTTATTAACTCTCTCTCTCTCTTTTTTTTTTTTTTTTTAGAGACAGGGTCTTGCTATATTGTCCAGGCTGGACTCAAACTCCTAGGCTCAAGAGATCCTCCTGCCTTACCCTCCTGATTTCTCTATTTTCAAAAAGTGAACTAATACTTAACAATGTAGTGATTCTTTTAACTCAGAATTAACTAAAAAAAAAAAAAAAGGAAACAAGCTTACTATGGACCAGAGAGCTATGAATTTACACATGTATCTCTTTTGATTCTGGCTACTATGATTATAGATTTTTTTTTCCCTGTTCTTTCTTCTACCTACTTGCTTTAACATTCAACTAGAACTATACATTCTCATAGATCTCTCTTTCTTTCCTGAAGTCCTCCACTCTTCTCTTTTTCAAAAGATATCGAAATCCTATCTTGGTTTAACCCTTCGTTTCCCTTCCACAGGGTTTGTTTAGTCTAGTAGAGGTCAAACCTAAATTGCCTACAAAGGCCCAGTAAATAATGTTCAAGGGGGAACCAGTGAGAAGTAAGTCAACAGGGAGTAGTATGGTCTGTTGGAAACTGGACAGATTAACACAAATTTTCAAACAAAACACAACTGTGGACCAGATGTAGCTTCTGAGCTGCTGTTTTGTGACGCCTACCTCACAAGTAGCAGAAAAGCAGATTTTAAAAAATAATTAAAATGATAAGAATGGCTAAAATTTTTAGGTCCTTCCTTTGTGCCAGGAACTGGGATTTATAAGCCTTAAGACATGGCATACTTACAATGAACTTGACAACTTGATATACTCTTCTCTGCAATGCTCTCAGCGCTGTTGAGAGTACTCACCTTGCTGCTTGGTGCACCTGGCACTTCTGGGCATGGTTCCTGCCATTAGCTACTTCTCTCCCTCTGCAGGTGCTAAAGAAACTGAGGACTAACCTGATTAAGCCAGCCAAATTTAACCTGCCTTGACTGCTTTTAATCACTTACTTCTAGTTGATCTTAAAATATATATAACTTAAAGTCACACAGCCAAACAATACATAACTAAACTCCCAGCATCTTCCTTATAGATAAGATCTCTCATTGCCGGTTACTATAGTAATGGTTGCTTAAAGTTGTTTTTCAGAAACTAGGGGGCAGCTCATGTCCAGTTTAAGCCATTTGAGACCACCAACCCTCCCACTGGGCCTATGCAGGTGCCAAAGAGTGACCTTTTGACATTAGAGGGCCCAAATCTTTACCCTCAGATCATGTTAAAGCCATTATTTTCTAAACATGCCTTCTATGAAGAGATTTACAGCTCAATTTACACTTGTGCAGAAACCCCAGTTACCTCACCTTTCCTACCCACCAATCACCTTTCCCCACACTTTAGACCACCCCACTTTCTATCCCATAAGTACCCCCAAGCCCTATTTTCAGGGAGGTGGATTTGAGATTTGTTCTACTGTCTCTTCCCCTGGAAGTCTTGTGAATAAAATCTATTCTCTTTTGAAAAACCTGTGGTCACAGTGATTGTCTTGCTGCACATGGGCAGAACGGACCTGGCTGGAGATCACTAATTAATCAGCAGATGGGTTAGGTCCACCTTTACTGCCCTGTACTGCTCTTCAGCGCTGCTATACAAGAAGGTGTGGACTTGAATGGTTTCCTTCACACTGCGTTATCTGAAGAGAGTTAAAGCACTAGCAGAGGACCACTGGAAGTTAGAATAGCTCTTCAGATCCCCAAAGGGAAAGGATCTGACCACTTAAGACATTCACATGGTGATCATCTTTGGATTTCCCTGCTGCTTTTCAAGTTGCTTCTTTTGTCTTCAAATTTGCATCTTTCTCCCAAAGCCCTTCCTTTTTCTAATCTTCCCTGTGTCCCGCTCTAGCTTTAAAAAAGCCCCACACTCTGAACCCAGTTATCGATACAGCACATTCCCTTCCTCAGCAGGGTCTCCCCACTCTCCCTGTCACCCTAAGTTTTCCAAGCTCTGACTCACTCAGTCAGAGATAATGTCCGTGGAGGTAGCTCTTAAGACCAGTACAATTAGTGTGGTGTACTGGTGCCCCCACCCCCAACAGTCTAACTCTTCTGATGCCACCTACGATGAACTTGGCCTCTTCCATATAAAATTGGGCCATTCTCATACAACTCTTAGTGGAGAATTAAAAAAAAATTGGGGCTCTTCATGATGTCCTCACGAGTGTGAAGTGCATGTGTACCTGTTGGGTCAAACACAAGCACCCCGAAAGGTAAAGACAATACACTCAGGCCTAAGCAAGAACTAGAAATAAATAAAGTGGGCTGAAATAAATGCCTTTGTATAATTGTGTAGGTGGAGAGGGCTGTGGCCATCCGGGGCTCACGCACTGTATCTAAAAGGGGCAATCACTACCCTACCCAGCTGAACGTTGCCGCAGAGAGATGAACATCAGTGTGACCAGAGTGCTGTATTTTGAAGTCATTTTGTGTTGGTTCATTCTTTAAATAAAATTAAAGACACTTTTAGACCAGATAAAACCTGCTTTTAGTTTAATATAACCTATGTTTTGCCAGTTCATGACCCTTAGACTAAAGCTAGGGATGAGAAAATATTTTTTTCCAAAAGTTTCCTAATTTGCAAGCCACCCTTCCCTCAAGAATCCATAAGTCATGTAAGTCATATTTTGCTCCAAAGCAATGTTCTTTCCTTTACTGACCCTTTCCTTGGCTTGTCTCCAAATTGATGGTCTTCACTTCTACTGGGAATAAGAAAAGGCTATTTTCTTAGTAACACAAAATGAACCGCTGAAATTTGACTACGTTCTTTGTTGCCAGTCTTTGTTCTTTTTATTCTCATTTGAAGGTTTGGAAGGGAGTGATTTTTCTCTTTCTCTTTCTCTTTCATCAGGTAAGAGACAGATTTCAGCCTCAGGGCCTTTCCATGACATAGGCCCTTTCCAAGGCACTGGAGGTGCCCTATTGAGGTATTCACATGGTCAAATGGATTCTGTGAAATTGCAAAGGCTAGCTAGATCCCACTTCCCCTCCCATCACACTTTCCCTCATGTCTGGTTCACTGCAGTGGCTGCAGACATTTCAGGGACTTCAGTAAGGAAAGTAGAGTTGGTACTACATGCTGTTTGGGGTATGCTTCTGTGGGGCTCACCAGTTCTATGGGTATCTACATCGTTAGTATAGTTAGTATGCGTGTAGTCACTGTTAGTCATTCTGGTACAGGAATGGCTTCCAGAAATACTCAAATTGCCCATTATGTGGATTTACCAGCAGCATAACAAAGGCGTAAAGCCAGAGGTCTCTCACAGTAAGAACCTGTCTCTCTAAGTGCCCAATACCAAAAGCGAGTGGGTAGAACAAGAGGAACATTCTGGAGACAAGAGTGAATTATGTTTCTACTTTTTCTACAGAAAGTGATATACCAAAAACCATTGTCATTGAGGCACTCAAATGGCGTACAGCCAAAACACATAGGGAAAAAAATAATAGAGGCATGTCAGGCAATTAATTTATAGGAATAATATGTTATTTTTCTGGGTTTGGCAATATTTGTAATATTGGTTACCTTTTAAAAATTGTAATCTGTTATCAAATCCT
The DNA here is from genome assembly GCA_008086735.1 of Cheirogaleus medius. NCBI lineage: Eukaryota > Metazoa > Chordata > Mammalia > Primates > Cheirogaleidae > Cheirogaleus > Cheirogaleus medius. The sequence continues at coordinate 64,374 of VBSM01003169.1, forward strand.
ACTAGGATGAACATTGTTTTTTGGTTTTGTTTGTTTAAACAAAGCATTGTGACCATACATTGCAAAAAAAAGTGCCATTGAAATAACTCAGACATATAGGAAAATGTTACTGAAAGAGAGCGATAATGAATGTTGAAATGAGCTATTTGGTTATAATAATTCACTCTCTTCAGGGACTCAGCATATATAGAAACAAGACTTGGATGCTTATCTACCTCCAAGCACTGTTTTCTGTGCAAATTTCCAATGATTTACATTCAATTTATGTACTTTCTGTAAATACTTAGCTTTCTAATTTTTATTCTCTGAATAAAATTTTTGGTTTAAATTATATAAATTGTGTGTAGGCTTTTGTTTAAATGGTACAGGTTTGTTTCCTTCTTGCCTAACCAGACTAATGTCCTCTTCCTTAGATTGCACTTTGGAGCAACCAGGGATCATGTTGCTTTAGCATTGACCCATCCATTAACGATGGATCATGCCAGGTGTTGAGCTAGGCAGTAATAGGAAGGAACAGTGACCACGACAGGAATATAAAGATGAATAAGACATTGCCATTGCTTTCAAGAAGTTCACTTTTTCCTGGGAAAGACTGCTGGTCTAGTGGGAGAAACATATGGTTAAATGCTGTACTATGGGAAGAAAAATGTGGAAGTCAATTAACTGGGGTCAAGAAGACTTCTTCAGTGGTCCCCAACATTTTTGGCACCAGGGACAGGTTTCATGGAAGACATGACTCGGGAGATGGGTGGCTGAGGGTGGGGCAGCAGAGCTCAGGCTGTGATGCTTGGTCCTGTTTTCCTAACAGGCCACAGACCAGTACAAGGCCACAGACTGGTACCAGGCCAGGGTCCGGGGGCTTGGGGACCACAGTTATAGGTATTAAGATTTGAGCAAGGTCTTGAGGGATGAAAGTAGTTTATCACATTGAGAAAGGGAAGAGAGTATTCAGGGCAAAAGAAAACAGTTGAAGGCTGGGCACAGTGGCTAATTGCCATAATCCTAGCACTTTGGGAGGCTGAGGTGGGAAGATCACTTGAGACTAGCCTAGGCAACATAGCAAGTTCCTGTCTCTACAAAAAACTTAAAATATTAGCTGGGTGTGGTGGTGCACTCCTGTATTCCCAGCTACTAGGAAGGCTAAGGCAGGAGAATCTCATGAGCCCAGGAGTTCAAGGTTACTGTGAGCTATGATCATGCCACTGCACTCCAGGCTGGACAACAGAGTGACACTCTGTCTCAAAAAAAAAAGACAAAGAAAAAAAAATAGTTGAGGCTTGATTGAACATCTCATGTTGGCATACAAAAAATTGAATAAGATGTACAAAAGAGAGTATCAGGAGTGAGAATAGAGTATTGGTTGGGACCAAATCATGAAAAACTTTCCTGGAAGGTCTTTAAGTATAATGTGATGTGATTTTATTTGTGAACCAACTTTATTTTGTTCCATGAATATAGGGAAACTTAATATACACATATACTTTTAGTTTAGTAGATCCATGACAAAACTTGGGATTCTTGGGCTTGATGTCTTCCTTAGGTGGAATTCAAAGCCATATCAGGAAGGATTCAAAGCATAAATGAGTAATTCTAATTAGTAGTGATGTCAGCGACAAGTAGCTTGGCCATAATTTCAAAATTTCAGAATTAAACAAACAACATTATTTAATACTGGTGTCTAACCTGTGGCCCACTGACCTAATTCCTCCATTTCAAATAGGTTTGCCTAGTTCTTTACATAATACCTAAAATTAGCATTGTACAGTTCTTACGCTGCTGTATAAGGATTGCTTAGGTCTCTACATTTGTAACATTAATTTGAAATATAAGATGAAATGATAAATTATATTTTATAAATTCTACCCATGGGATCCTGAAACAATATTTTCTGCTGAATATATACTCACAATGTAATTTTTCCAAAAATTATACCATTTTGAAAATAAATTACTATAAGATTATACTTAATTTTGAGCCAGTTATCCTTTAGCAAGAAATTAATCATTCAAGCATTTTAAAATGTGCTTCTATTATCATGATCTAACACCTAGGCTAAGAATAAGATGAAGAGATTAAATAAAATTTATACAATAGGTAATACTAAATTAATTTACCAGGCTTTACATGTATTTTTTTACCTTGTCTGAAGCAAATGCCTTCCTTAACTTTTTAATCTCTAGAGCAAGTATACTTTCAATGATGGTTTAAAAAAGCATTGTCTTATTTATGACTTAATATGCATCATCAAATGATGACAATGAAAGGATATATCATACTTATGCAGCAGTAGCAAACTGAAAATGAAAAAAATTCAACAATCATTATTTTTCTTTTTTAGTCAAATTCTCGCCTACAGCAAGTCTAACCTGATTTCTTCTTTGCCTTGTCTATGATTCATGCTAATTTCTGTGGCTGGTTTAAAGTTTTATAATACAGTAAATTTAGGCCATAAAGGCAGGTTGCCAGCTGTTTGCAAGAATAGTTTTAAATTAAAATAAAGTAAGAATGTTCATTGTTTTCTTTGGAAACATAGGAAATTTCCATTGGATAGCTTTTATATTATCGTTTTCTTCTCATGCTGGAAAATTCATATTAGCTGCTTCTGATTGATTCTGTCTTTCCAGATTAGCATTGGGATGACTTTGCAGATGTTGATGAAAGCGTGGGCAGTCCCAATTTCTGGAACATGCTGTCAAGCCATCACTTGTTTTTGATGCCCAGCTGCATTGCTTTTCATCCGAAAGGAAAACTCCTGTTTCCTCTATACTTTACTCTCACCACTCACACCACTTCACTGCCGACATCAGATGTGTGGGTTTTTTCCCACGCTAACCAATGCTCCAACTCTTGAGGCACCAACTAAGAGTCCTACAATTCAAATCAATTCTGACACTGTCTACCTGCGGTTAGCCAAAATGCCACAGATGAAGGGCTCAGCCCCCCGACACTGCCTCCATTTCAGATGCCAATCGCAAGTCCAGGTTATCACCTGTGCTTCTGACCGACCACCTATTAATTGGAAGTTCCTACAATCCCCCTTCAGTTTTAATAATTTGTTAGAACAGCTCAAAGAACTCAGGAAAACAGTTTACTTACTGGATTGCAATTTATCATGAGAGGATACAACTCAGGGACAGCCACATAAAAGAAGTACATAGGGCCAGGTATGGAGGACAGGACGTGGAGCTTCTATACCTTCTCCAGGCACCACCCTCCCAGCACCTCAACATGTTCGGCAACTTGGAAGCTCTCTGAATTTTGCCCTTTATGAAGGCTTCATTATGTGAACTAACATAAAATCTTAAGCCCCTCAGCCAGCTGAATGAATCCCCTCTTGGCCAAGGGGACCCCAGAAACACCACAAAGCCGAGTTGCCGACCTTGAGAAGGGAGGTCAGACATGCCTTGTTATGCCCCCTTCCCTTCTTGGAGATGTCATTTGTAATTCATTAACAGGCCTAAGGCTATGCCAGGCAAAGCTTAAACCACACTTGCAGGTCCTCAATTTACTTAACAGATCACGTGAGTCTGAGTGTACGTCTGGAGACTTGTCTCTGATTAACAGACTTCTTTATCTTAACTTAAACCATTCCAAGCCCTTAGACAAAGCTTCATTTCTTTAACCAACTACAAATCAAAGAATCTTTAAACCCACCTACAACCAGAAATCCTCCTCTGCTTCAAGATGTCCCACCTTTTTGCGCCAAACCAATGTACACCTTCCATGTATTGATTTATGACTTTATGTGCAATTTTTGTCTCCCTGAAACATATAAAACCAAACTGTAACCCAACCACAGTGAGACCACTTGCTCAAGGCTTCTTGGGCGGGGCTCTCTGGGCCATGGTTGCACATATTCAGCTCAGAATAAACCTCTTTAAATTATTTTACAGAGTTTGGGTTCTTATCTGTTGACAATTACGTAGGCATGATTGATTAAATCATTGGCCCCTGGTGATTGAGTCCCTTGGTGATTAAGTCAATCTCCAGTCCCTGAAAGTCCAACCCTCTAACCACATGGTTGGTTCTCCTGGCAAACAGCCCCCATTCTGAGACTATCCAAGAGCCTCCATCCAGCAGTCATCTCCTTGAGATGCAAAAAGACACATCATTTCAGTGATTCCTATGGTTTTAGGAGCTGTATGCCAGGAAAGGATGAGGGTGGGAAGGTAGGAAGGAGGGAAAAAAGACCAAATATAACAGTTTCTCCTCTCTCCCAAGGAAAGTATCAGAACCAGATTATGCACAGGGGAATGCTACCACATCTTTAAAAAGCAGATAATTCCAATGTCATTTGTCAGCTGAAGAATGATGAGGTTCTTAAATTTGGAAATGAAAGCTTTATTTCTCATAAGGGGCTGTAACCTGCAGGTAGCAATCTGGAAGACTGGGAAGAATAGCCTTTGGCAGAAGCCCAGAGCAAGCACTTGGAGGGAATGGTGAAAGAACAGGAATTTATGCTGAGTAGGGTGTCTGAATATACATATTTAACAAGTTATAGGAGGAGTCATGAATATTTATGAAAGCAAAAACATGTGCATACACAATTGAGCTTCATGGGTCCCCTGTTCAAAAAATGTCAGCATTAGCATGATCCAAGGGTGGAGTTTTTGACTCTCTGACATCAAAAAGTAAAGCAGGGGACATGAAAACCCTCTCTGCACATTCTCTACAGACCGGCCAGAACCACTCTATTGTCTGAAAAGAGGGAGGGGCAGCATTAGGCAGCCCTTGAAATCGGCAGAAGAGCAAATCCTTCCAAAGGGCTGGTTTTCCTTTAATCCCTAGGGGGAAAAGCCTAATGGCAGTTAATGAGGGAGGGGATATAATGAGACTCCTGACCTCCTGTCCTGTCATGGCTGGGAACTCAGTTTCAAGATTTCTCTGAGGTCCCCTTGGCCAAGGATGGGTTCATTCAATCAGTTAGGGGCTTAGGATTTTATTTTTATTTCTCACATTTAAACTATTCTGGGGCCTAGAAAGAAAAGGAAAACTTCCAAATTATTTTTATGAAGATGATATTAAATACATGCCTGACAAAGACTACAAAAGATAAAGCCATAGAACAGTCTTTCAATTAATATCAATACTAAATAAAGTACCAACAAGCAGAATTCAGTGGCAATTTATGACTGTGATGGACTCCCCCCCCCATGAAATATGGATGGTTCAACTCTAGAAAATCTAATAACATTTATTGTCTATCACATGATCACCTCCATGGATGCAGAAAAGGCATATGACAACATTTAACAACAATCCTAGATAATAAAACAAAGAAACTCTCAGTAAAAGAAGACTAGATGAATAAGTCCTTATTGTATCTATCTCAGACCAAATGCCAACATAATCAACTAGGAAAAACTAAAAGCTTTTCTGCTGGAGTCCCATGCTTACTATTATTTAATATTGTACTGGGCATACAATATGAAGTCTAGAAATAGTCCAAACTACTAATGGAACTTATATAATAAAGGTGATAATCTCAAATCAGTGGCAGAAAGATTGACTATTCACTTAATGGTATTGAAACAACTGGATAGTCATCAATAAAAAAAATAAAGTTGGATGTATACTTAATACTGGACAAAAAGATACAGGCCAATTAAATCAAATATTTAAATGTTTTGGGAAAAAAAATTTATTTTTTTTATTTCAGCATATTATGGGGGTACAAATGTTAAGGTTACGTGTATTGCCCATGTCCGCCTTCCCCCCTCGAGTCAGAGCTTCAAGCGTGACCATCCCCCAAACGTTGCACATCTCACTCATTATGTTTGTACATACCCATCCCTTCCTCCCTCCTCCCACCTGCCCGTCACCCTATATAAATGTTATTCCTATATGTTCACTTAGGTGTTGATCCGTTAATACCAATTTGCTGGTGAGTACATGTGGTGCTTATATGGGAAAAATTTTAATTAGAATCAAACCACAAAAGTTCTAGAAGACCATAGGGGAGAATTCTTTTTTATAACCTTGGAGAAAAAAATAATTTTTGACTCAAAATTTACAGAAGATTCAACTATATGATAGGGTGAATTTCCTGAAGACTATAAAATACTAAATTGATTCAAGAAAAAGTAGAACCTGACTAGAGCAATAATCATCAAATAGTTGAAAAGGCACTGAAAACGTATGGAGTCCAGCCTATAAGATACTTTCAGATAAAATTCTTACCTCCTAGTATCATGCCTTTGTGTAGTTCCCTTACTCAATCAGGGATAAATCAGGGCTGGCCCAGTGTCACCAATAGAGCAAGACAAAAGTGACAGTGTGTGACTTCCAAGGCTAAGTCATTAAAAAGCATTGCATCATCTATCTTGCTCTTTCTTGAACTCCTGAGCTCAAACGATCCTCCCACCTCAGCCTCCCAGAGTGCTAAGATTACAGGCATGAGCCATGGTGCTCCGGCCCTATCTTGCTCTTTCTAACTGCTTACTCTGGGGGAAGCCAGCCACCATGCTGTGAGGACATGACACAGTCCTCTGGAGAAGCCCATGGAAGGAGGAACAGAGACTCCTGGCCAATAGCTAGCACCAACTTACTGGTCATGTTAGCGAGATATTTTGATCCTCCAGTCCCAATAAAGCCATCTAATGGCTGCGGCCCCAGCCAGTATCTTACTGAAATCTCATGAGAAACTTCAAGCCAGAACCACCTCACTGAGCTGCTCCCAAAATCCTAACCCACAGAATCAGTGAGATAACAAATGGTTATTGTTATTTTAGGCCATTGAATTTTGGGATGATTCCTTACACTGCAATAGATAAACAATACAGAGATCTACCTCTAAAAAAGACACCAAACCCAAATAGCTTTAATGAACTTCTTTTAGACCTTCAAGAAATTGACAATTTTTTTTTTTAAGGAACCACTCAGACTGCGTCCTCTCCCTCTTACTCCCCCACAAAGGGAGAGAAGAATAATCATTAATGGCAAGTGGCAGTTGCAGCAAAGCAACACCAAGAGCCGGCTTCAGGCTCAGGAGAGAACGCTGCGCCTCCTCCTCGTGGTTTTCCGTACCTTATACATTCAGAGAAACTTCTCTAGTAATGAACTATAGAAATGATACCTGAAAGTATAGTCTTGATGATTTTTAAGCTATTTAAACTATCCTAGGGCATAAAAACAAAATATTTCTAATGCATTCTACGAGATAAACATAACTTTGGTATCAAAACCAGACCAAGTATGGTACCCAAACAAATAACCAAATAGAGAGAGAGTCAGAAAGGTAGAAAGCAATCCAACATTGAGGCTGTCTCAGTTATGACTATACATACAGATATCCTAATTAAAATATTTGTAAATTTGATCCAGCAGCATATTACTATAATAGAACATTATGATTAGAGTTTGATTTAATTCATTCATTACCAGAAAAATTTATCCTTGTAATTTACTACATTAGCATACTAATAAAGAAAACTTTATAATAATGTCAAGAGATGCTGAAAAATTACTTGATGAAATTTAACAACCATTACATTAAACACATCTTAATAAACTAGGATTAGAAATGAAGTTTATAAAGGGTACTAACAGAAACCTTCAATAAGTCTAAAGCATAATGTAAATCATTAAAAAAGATTCCCATTTAACTTAGAAGAAAATCAAAGATTTTCTCTAACATGATGAATATCAAAAAATTGTACTTGAAGTTCTACTCAAATTAATGAACTGGGCAAAAGGGAAATATTAAGAAGGAGAAAAAACTCACTTTATTTGAGAGTATATAGTTGAAACTATATAACTTCAGAAGAATTAATCAAAAAAGAAAAAAGAAAGAGGGAAAGAAGGAAGGAGAGTGAGAATAAGAAAGTTTAGTAAGGTGTCTGGATAAAAGATCAATGTACAAAAATTAAAAACATTATCAATTTGAAAGTAAACATGCAAAAAAGTTTCATTTACAATAGAAGAAAAGTATAAAATACTTAGGAATAGAGCTAACAATCAATGGGTAGACTTGTACTAAAAAATGAGAAAACTGTTTTGAAAGATATAAGACATTGGTAAATGAAGAGAGATGCATAACATATTTCTCTAAATATTTGCTCTTCTGTAATATTCCTAACATCCTTTATGAGGTTGAGGGAGGTCCTTTTTATTTTTAGTGTTCTGAGATTTTTACCAAAAATGAATGTTGAGTTTTTTCAAAGTTCTTTTTCCTTGATAAGTTTAGATAAAGTTTTGTAATTTATTATTCCTTTTATAAAACTTGTAATATAAATATTTTAATCTACATATTTACATTTATGCATGTTTTATCTCCTTCCCACAAATTTTGATATGTTGAATTTTCATTTTCATTATCATTCAATTCATTATTTTCTACTTTCCCTTGTCATTTCTTCAAATACACTTGACTTTTTTTAAAAGTGAATTGTTTAATTTTGAAATATTCAGGACTTTCCTAGATGTTAAAAATATGAAACACTTCACAAATTTTCATGTCATCCTTGCACAGGGGCCATGCTAATCTTCTCTGTATTGTTCCAATTTTAGTAATATATGTGCTGCCGAAGAGAGCATGGCAAAGATTCTTAAGATGTATCACAAAACCCCAAGTATTGTCCTTTATCTTAAACTGGAAAACAATATCTGGCCAGCAATTAACATCAATCTTCACAAACAGACAAACATAATAATAACAATGTAACAACAAACAAAAAGCAACAAAAAACAGAGGCTGAGAAACTGGTAAGCACCACCTTCCCAAATTGATTTGGTCTATATAGTCAATTTTTAATCAAATTTATCCTCTAACTCAAATTGGCAAATTAAAAAGTGAATCACTGTTAATCATCCTCTGTTACACTCTGTTTGGCATAGCACATTGTAATTCAAATACTATCTACATCAATATTTAAAGAAAAAAGGTGATCTTTTATTATTTTTAAACCATTTTTTTCAGAAAGAAGGAAACAGACTAAATTCATGACAGCCTCCCATGTTCCTGCCCTCTTCCCTGAGAAATTCTTGCACATGCACAAAGGAGATAATACACAATGATGTTCACTGAAGCACAGTTTGTAATAATGGAAATGGGGAGGCAACCTAACTGCCCATCAGAATAGAGAATGGGTTTAATCATGCAGATTATTATTTAGCAGTTTTTCAGAATCACAGCTAACAAAGAGTGTGTGCCATGTGCCCTGCCCTGCTTTGAGCACCTTACATGTATTCACTCATTTTATATTGTGAGAGTTAAATGAGCTCAAATGTGTCAGTTGCTTACAACTGTGCCTGGTCCATAGTAAGCACTCAGAAAATTTCAGCTGGTGATTTTCACCTTGTTTTTTTTTTATATATATATATATAGTTTTAATTTTTTTTTAGTATGAAAGCAGGGGTTTGTGAGGAGGGTTGCTCAGTTTCCTTGTTTCTTTTTGTTGAGACAGAGTGTCACTCTGTCGCCCTAGGTAGAGTGCAGTGGCATTATCCTAGCTCACTGCAACCTCAAACTCCTGGGCTCAAGCAATCCCCCTGCCTCAGCCTCCCAAGTAGCTGGGACTACAGGTACCCACCACAACACCCGACTGATTTTTTTCTTTGTGGTAGAGACGGGGCCTCAATACTTGTTCAGTCTGGTCTTGAACTCCTGAGCTCAAGCAATTCTCCCTCTTTAGCCTCCCAGAGTGCTAGGATTACAGGCATGAGCCACTGCGCCAGCCTTTCACCTTGTTTTTATTGCACTACTTTTTCTACAGTGTTATCAGTATAACACCACCACCTATATTATTATCCCCATTTAAAGTAAAGGGGGCCAAGCATGGTGGCTCATACCTGTAATCCCAGCACTTTGGGAGGCTGAGGTGGGAGGATCTCATGAGGCCAGGAGTTTGAGAACAGCCTGGGCAACATAGCAAGACCCTTGTCTCTAAAAAAAAAATTTTAAATAAAATAAATAAAAGAAGGAAACAAGGACACAAAGAGGGTAAGCTACTTACACAAAAGGTTTGACTTTGTTAGGGTTCAAAAGCCAACAATAAAAAAAAAAAAGCCATGATGGAAATCCTTGGCCCTGGGATTGTCATCATCTTCCTTATGAAATACTGTCTCTTTAAACTGTTCTTCCTTTCTTCTCCTTTCCCATGACCAATGATGAAGCAGAGATTTTTGTTACTAGTCAAATAAACTGGACAGAGAGCCAATAAAGTTCTTTCTGTGATGGTCTCCCAGAAGAGTGGAGAAGAAAGTGATGAAAGCAAAGCGAAACCTGGTTATACAGCACCTTCCTACAGATTTGGTGGGACCAACCCCACCCCCACCCCCACCCCATGCACAGCACCTACCTTCATAATACAGAGAAGAGATTGCCCCCAGCATTCTGTCGGAGTTCAAAGGTCCTTATTTTTCTGAAGGACGCCTAGATGGTGTGACCTGGCATTCTGCCCAGGGAGTGAAGGGGGTGTGTGTGTGTGTGTGTGTGTGTGTGTGTGTACACATGCATTTGAAAAAGTTTCCCCAGATGATTCTATCCTCCCCAAAATATACTATAAGGTCAAGAAACCATAGCTTTCAGAATGTGTAAAATCACATTTACAGAAGCATCCCACTCCAGGAAAAGAATGTCATTTCTGATTTGTAAAGGTCACAGGAGGGAGAGGAGTCCTTCAATTTGTCATTCCTTCAGATTCTGAGCAAGGCACCTTGCTATATCAACTGCAGAGAAAATCACTTTGTTCATTTTGAATTTCCATCACTGTCACAGAGAAGCTGCAGGCCAAATTAGTTCTTTCTTTTACCCATCATCAGATAAAATAATTTAAAGATAAAAAGATGTCAAATGTAAGCGTACACATCCCCAAGTCAACAATCTAATACAATTTGTTAAAGGAGCTATTCTACACTGACCATAAGCCTCCAAATGAGGTGGTGAGGGAGGCACAGATTTGGGGCTGGGAAACAACCATCCATCTTTGCATCACGGAGCACTGGGATGCTGTTTGTTATTTAAAATAATCGCTCAGGGTGAATTTATGGTAGGCCTGCATTTTAAAGACACTGAAAAAAATTAAAAATAAGTTACAAACAAAAATATTAAATTTTAGGCTGGACATGGTGGCTCATGCCTGTAATCCTAGTACTCTGGGAGGCTGAGGCGGGAGGATCACTTGAGATGAGGAGTTCAAGATCAGCCTGAGCAAGGACAAGACCCCCATCTCTACAAAAAAAATTAGAAAAATACAGAAAACAAGAAGACGCTTGAAAAGATTTTTTGTTTTTTACTATCTTAATTTATTTTTTGGTGGTGGTTGTTGAGACAGAGTCTTGCTCTGCTCCCTTGGCTAGAGTGTAGTGGCATCATCATAGCTCACAGCAACCTGTGAGCTATGAGCTAAGCGATCCTCCCACCTTAACCTCCCAGAGTACTAGGATTACAGGCATGGTGGCGCATGCCTGTAGTCCCAGCTACTCAGGAGGCTGAAGCAGGAGGATGGCTTGAGCACAGGAGTTTGAGGTTGCAGTGAGCTATGATGTTACCACTGCATTCTACTTGAGGCAACAGAGCGAGACTCCGCCTCAAAAAAAAAAAAAAAAAGAATTTCTTCGGTCTGGTAAAGTTCTCTCATTTATGAATTATTAATGATGATATCTAAAAACCACTAAGAAGCCAAATTTCAGTTTGTCCCCAGACTTCCCTATTTCAACAGAGAGAAGATAATGTAGCATGTCTATTTCCCACATAGAGAAATAAAGGCACTTATCTCTTTCTTTGTCACCATTTGAACCCCTATTTAAAAATTCAGTGATAATCAGAATTTTTTCAAAGGAAACTTTACAAAATATGGATGCTCAGACATCATCCATCTCCCTACCATGTGTTCAGACATGGTGGGAATGAAGATCCATCCATGGCCTGTATTTGTTCAGTGAAGATGGGGTTGAGTTATCCTTCAGTCTCTGTGGATTTACCATGTTTGGATTTGCTCAAGATCTCAGTGTTCTACAGCAGGTGTCTCCACCCTACAGCGAGTTGTATAATTATTTCATTATATATTACAATGTAATAATAATAGAAATAAAGTGCACAATAAATATAATGCTCTTGAATCATCCCCAAACCATCTCCCACTCCCTGGTCCCCAGTCCCTGGAAAAATTATCTTCCATGAAAATGGTCCCTGGTGCCAAAAAGATTGGCGACTGCTATTCTATGGGATTCTAAGCTAAAATCTCTTGGAACTTTAGATAGGTTATAATGTTGAACTCAGTGTAGGTGTTCTCCAAGTTACATACCCCAAAGAGAAATTTCTGAAGATATTAGTCTATGTAACAGGATCAGGGAAAAAAGGAAATTGGTTGTTTGGTGAATACTCCATTAATGACCATTTATTAACTTCTTAGTATATGTTCTAGATTGCAATAGGCACTGTGAAAACCAGAGGGAAACTCTCCAAATGTTACCTACTTTTAAACAACTACAATTAGAAATTAAAGGCCAGGTGCAGTGGCTCACGCCTATAATCCTAGCACTCTGGGAGGCCAAGGCGGGAGAATTGCTTGAGCCCAGGAGTTCAAGACCAGCCTGAGAAAGAGTGAGACCCCATCTCTACAAAAAATAGAAAAATTAGCCAGGCATGGTAGTGCGTGCCTGTAGTCCCAGCTACTCAAGAGCGTGAGGCAGGAGGATTGCCTGAGCCCAGGAATTTGAGGTTGCTGTGAGCTATGATGATGCCACTACGCTCTATCCAAGGCAGCAGAGCAAGACTCTGTCTCAACAACCACCACCAAAAAATAAATTAAGATAGCAAAAAACAAAAAAATCTTTGCAAGCATCTTCTTGTTTTCTGTATTATTAAGGGTAGAAACCCACTAGAAGGATTATTTTTGTTTAAGAAAACGTGATGGATTTTTTGGTAAAACCCTGAGTTACTCTGAACAGGAAAGACTGAGAAAGGTTTAAATTGCACTCCATATTCAAATATTGGGAATTTTTGGTTTCTCAGGATAGTCTAAAGGCCCAGGAGGCTTGGGAGTCTTGGGACTTGAAAAAGAGATGAGAAAAAGATTTCAGAGTGTTGGCACATATGGGCCTAAGGCAAGATAAGCAGTGAGAACTTTCCAGAGGCAGAAGTGGCTGAAGAAATTCAAGAACTGTGGTTGCTAAAATCCATGTGCTGTAATACCCTGCCCTACAACAGGATTTTTCTGCTTGTAAGTGACAAAAACCTCAACTTAAATGGGCCTAAGGGAGAAGGGAATTTATTGGCTCTAACAACTGAAAATGCCAGGGACCTTCAATCTTATTGGATCCATGAACTCAAAAAATGTGAAGAATCCCTCCCTCACTCTTTCTCATCATCTCTCAGCTTTACCGTTCTCTGTTGGAATTTGACATCAGATTGACTTGGCACCTGACCACTGTCACTGTCAGGCTTAGATTGCCCAAACTTGATATTTAGGAAAAAGAGACCTTCTCCCATTGATTCTCACAAAATTTCCAGAATTGAGTCTCGCTGGCTCTGAATGAGTCACGAACCTATCACCAAACCAACCCATGGGCTAGAATAGTGGGATAAGCTGATTGGGTAGGACCTAGGCCTAGGATACATACTCACTCCTGAAGCTAAGGGGAGGTGACTGATTCATAACACATGGATGGAGAGTGGAAAGGGGGATGGCCTGCTAAAAAAAGTTAGAGTGCTATGGCCAGAAAAATGGAAAATGGATGCTGTGCAGGCCAAAACACAGACATCCACAAAAACCTTGAATGGCATGGGTGTTAGAGGACAAAGACAACATTATGTATTACAAGTACATCAAGAATAGGATTTGGCCCACAATAGGCCAGATCTATGTTGTAGGAGGCTCTTTATAATGGTGTTTTTTTAGCCATCTGTTTTATTGTAATTAATCTTCTTTTAAGGAGAAGATGCATCAATATACCATCAGTACATAGCCAATTATATCCATTGTATAATAAGTATTTTTTTCCTAGGTTTCTTAGCATTTCCTGTTTTGTGTTGGCCTTAGTCCATTTTGTGCTTGTCTTAGTTCATTTTGTGCTGCTATAGAAGAATATTTATTTATTTATTTCTAGTCAAATTTAGCAGACTGGGTAATTTATAAACAATAGAAGAGTGTTTGGCTCATGGTTTTGGAGGCTTGGAAGTCCAAGATTGAGAGGCTGCCCCTGGAGAGGGCCTTCTTGCTGTGTCATAACATGGTGGAAGGCATGACATGGCGAGAGAATGGGTGAGAGTAAGCAACAGAGGGCCAAACCTGCTTTTATAACAAATCCACTCTTGAGATAACAAACCTATTTCTGTGATAATGACATTAATCCATTCACGAGGCCAGAGCCTTCATGATCTAATCATCTTTTAAAGGTTCCACCTCTCAACACTGTTGCATTGGGGATTCAATTCTCAACAAATGAACTTTGGGGGACACATTCAAACCTAGCAGTGTCTTACCTTTGTATTTATTTTTACTTATGCTATTCTAGTAGGAAGATTTTTTAAAGTGTCTCTCCACATGAAGGATAAATATATTTAGAGGGAGCTAAAAGAATCTTCTCTCCTTGAAGCATAGATTTCTTTCCTTTTTAACCTCTTCTTGCCTTCAATTTTCATGTCTACATGTATTCTCCAAGACTCTAATATATTCAATGTGTGGTAAGAAAGCAACCACTGAGAAAAGATAACCTGTACCCAGTTATCACAGCTGAGGGATCTATGAAATTACAGACGTAAGCATATTAGAGTTGAGGAGAGCCACAGGATGTTGGCAGAATTTAAGAAGGGAGAGTATGATGTGTTTGGAGTGTCTATTATTCTCTTCTGTGATGGCATAGTTCTCAATGCATTTACTAAGAATTTCTCGTTACACAGTCATAATGTTGAAAATAGTATATGCTGCAAGAATGTATTATGTCATTAAATATGAAGTATCTGATTTTGAATCAAAAGTGTAGTTTATTATATCTCAAACAAGTAGCAGTACAATTAATCAAAGTATGCACCTAAAGTATCAACTCAGTTTAGCCATCTTAATGGTAGTTTGTTTATGCCAGTGGCAAAGAAGCCCAGAGAGCAAGTAGCAATGAAATTGTGAAAGGTGTTTTCGACAGCTTGTTGAGAATTGAATATTTTTCCTTGCAAGAAGTGGTCCAAAGCCTAGAAGAAGTGGTAGTCAGTTGGTACAAGTTCTGGTGAATATAGTAGATGACAGAGAGTTTCCAAGTCCAGCTGCTGTAGTTTGAGCAGTGTTGTTTGTGCAACATGTAGCCGAGCATTGCCTTACAAGAGGATTGGCCTGTCTCTATGGACCAATCTTGGCTGCCTAATCACAAGCATCTTTATCATTTTGTCCAATTTGTTGCAGTAGACATCTGTTGTAATTGATTGACCAGGTTTCATAAAGCTGTAGCGGATAATACCAGTGCTGGACCACCAAACAGACACCATTAGCTTTTCTTGATGAATATTCGGTTCTGGACTGTGTTTTGGCACTTCATCTTTATCCAACCATTGTGCCAAACACTTGTGGTTGTCAAAATGAATCCATTTTTCATCACATGTAACAATACAGTTTAGACATGTTTCAGCTTTATGTTATGACAGCAAAGAAAGGCAAGCTTCTAGATGATTTCTCTTCTGACACTTATTTAATTCATGCAGAACCCATCTATCCAGCTTCTTTGCCTTATCCATTTGTTTCAAATGGTCCAATATTGTTGGAATAGTAACGTCAAACCTTGCTGCTAATTCATGCGTAGGTTGAGATGGATTCTCTTCCACTACAGCTTTCAGTTCATTATTATCCACCTTGCTCTCAGGTAGCCCACGTGCCTCATTTTTAAGATTAAAATCACCAGAATAGAACTTCTCAAACCATTGGTATACTGTGCATTCATTAGCCACATCCTTCCAAAACACTTCGTTGAAATTTCAAGCTGTCTGTGCTGCATTGATTTCATGATGAAATTCATCTTAGAAAATAACATGAATTTTTTACTTATCCATGGTTTCACAAAAATTGCTGTAAACAAAAATTTGAAAAAATAATCATAAGCCAAAATGTGCATTTGAAAGACTGAGGATATACCTTCACAATAAAAATAAAACAAGAAGTGTCAAAGTGAAATGTCAGAGATATCAACTGTTAAACTTAGTACGTAAGGAAATTGGACATTTCATACTTAATAACCTAGTAATTCCAGTACTGTCAAAAGAATTTCTCTTTCTTTGGAATTCTTTAGGAATCAGAGTTCAAAGAGAACAGAGAGAGTTGAGTAAGGAAGTAACCTGAGCTGATGAGATCTTTCCTATAGCTCAAGACTGGCCAACATCCCTGCTCTGCGAAAGCAACAGTGCCAGATGAGAATTCCACAGAGGAATTTGTAGGGAACTTTAGGAGAGGGTGAGCTTTGAAATCCAGTATCAGCGGGCTTACCTCTGATAGTCCAGGATGGCAGGTGAACTACAATGCCTGCAGGTGAGGTTGGGCTTCACTATTGATACCCAAACCACCAAAATTACTTGGGGAACATTTAAAAAGCAGACTCCTGGTTCTACTTCAGGTGCACTGAACCAAAATAGGGATAGGGCACTAAATCTGTGCCAAACACTGTTCTAGGTACTTTTATTATTCTAGGCACCATTATTATAATAGTCACTATTATTTTATTTTATTTGTTCAACCATCCCATTAGTCAGGCATTGGCCCCTTTTACAGGTAAGAAAGGTGAGGATCAGAGAGGTTAAGTAATTGGAAGCAAGTCACAGAACTGTGATTCCAGCCAAGATCTGCTTCTAGCACCTTTTTAACCCCTGTATTCTGCCAGACCTAGAAGTGGGGCAATGCAGATATACTCAAACTTGAAGTTTTATTGTTTCTTTAATAATAAATAAATAATATTTATGATTATCACCCAGAAAAATTCAGAAACATATTCTTTTTATGATGCTATTCATTTCATATGTAACCTTTTTTAAAATAAACTTTATTTTTAGAATAGTTTTAGATTTTCAGAAAAATTACAAAAATCGTAGAAATAGCTGGGTCTCATATATCCTGTACCCAGTTTCCCATTTTTTTGTTTGTTTTTTTTTTTGTTTTTTTTGAGACAGAGTCTCACTCTTGTTGCCCTGGCTAGAGTGCCATGGCATCAGCCTAGCTCACAGAAACCTCAAACTCCTGGGCTCAGGCGATCCTCCTGCCTCAGCCTCCCAAGTAGCTGGGACTACAGGCATGCACCACCATGCCCGGCTAATTTGTTCTATATATTTTTAGTTGGCCAATTAATTTCTTTCTATTTTTTTTAGTAGAGACAAGGTCTCACTCTTGCTCAGGCTGGTCTCGAACTCCTGAGCTCAAACAATCCGCCCACCTCGGCCTCCCAGAATGCTAGGATTACAGGTGTGAGCCACCGCGCCTGGGCCAGTTTCCCTTATTAGTAACATTTACCATTAATATAGTATATTTGTTACAAATAAGGAATCAATGTTGGTACATTATAAACTAAAGTCCATATGTAACTTTTTTTTCAAGTATATTATTTAGAGTCAGCATACCTATATGCAAGAGTCAGGGTTACCTCTTATGGCTAGAGTGGTCTTGGGCAGGAGACATAAGCTGTTGAATCTAAATTTACTCATCTCTAAAACAGAAATATTAATAATGATTTCACAGGGACATGTTGGTATATTTGAGGAGGGCTCCATACCCAACACTCTTTTCCCTTGCCTAAGTCTGGTAGAGGCCAAAATAGCTCTGTTAAAACTAAAAGTGATAAAGAAAAATGTGGTTATTTGCAGTCAAGTGGTTTTATAATATCAAATTCCAGCATAAAACAGATTTGCATCTCAGGTCACGCTGGCCAGACAGCTGGGCGCATAGAGGAACAATGAACACGTACATCACCCACGAAACTTTCTTTCAAGAAGCCAGGAAGAGTTGGGGCTACGCATGCCCAGTTTCCCCTTCAAAGCTCATCAATCAGTGGAAGTCACCCGTTCCTGGGTAGAAGAGCCAGGCTGGAAGCATGATGTTAATGCCAATTGGGTAGGCTTAGAAATTAGATTTACACTTAAGAACTGGCTTACATGTGCGAGCTCAAATGATTGTATGGGGTATAAGTAGACACAAAAAAGCATTTGCTCCAAATAACTCCGTCTGCAACAGATACTGATTTTTATTTTTCAGTAAAGACAGAGGTATTTTTGTTTCAGAAACAATCCATTTGGTAACAGTGAGTAAGCACTCATGCAGGCTTATAAAAATGTTATTTTGAAATGAATCTCTTTATAATGACTATAGACAAGTCAATAAGATGATTGCATCTATGGATTGCATTTTACTCACAGTAATTTCCAACACTGGCTCATCTACAGTCATCTTTTTGAAAATACAGATTCCTACGTTCTATTGGATCAGAACGTTCATGAGTGAGGGTGAGATCTTTGTATTTGTGATAAGTACCTTAGCATCTGTGATGATCAAAGAGTTTGGGATCCACTGATACAGACTGTGTAGAGGGACATTTAACACTAAAATCTGATTTTGGAGGAGAAATTAATTTTTTTCCCTAAAAATCATAGTTGAGTTACCAGGCTATATAAAATAATTATTTTATAAGCATTTCTTATTCGGGGAGTTTTTTCAAATAAGTAAACTATTTCAATCTCAGCAAAACTATTATATCATATAATTTGCTTGACTATAAACTATAAAGTATTAGCAGACAGGCTACTGGAAAAGTTAAATCTTTAGGAAGTTTGCAATTTGGGATGCAAATGCTATACCTATGTTTTAATTATCACCATTTCCTGAGAATGTATATTCTTTGAACAGACTACAATATAAATAGATATTGCCTAGCCAACATTAAAAATAGGAACATTTCTGAAATTCACACACTTATATGTCTCCGTGTACTTCCTGAACCCACCCACAACTTTGTCTAGTTTCTATCCCTGGCTGCAGAAACAGCATATCCCCTTTTTCTTAAAGAGGCTTCTCTCCTGCTACATATCAATGCAGAAACCATTGATACTGTTTCTTATAACAGTGTCAGGAATAATACTTTGGTCCTTCCTACACATGCAAGGAGCCCTGGGTTCTTCTTTGTTTTTTCATTTTTTCTTTTTGTCTTTTTGAGACAGGGTCTCACTCTGTTGCCTGGGCCAGAGTGCAATGGCTTCATCATAGCTCACTACAACCTCAAACTCCTAGGCTCAAGAGATCCTCCTGCCTCAGCCTCGCAAGTAGCTGGGACTACAGGTATGCACCAACTTTCCCAGCTAATTTTTCTATTTTTTTGTAGAGACAGGGTCTCACTGTTGCTCAGGCTAGTCCTGGGTTCTTTTTGAACGAAAGTTTGTTGGTCCTCTCCACATTTGCATGTGGCTGGGCTGAGGTCGGGGGGTGGTCAGTATCATTTTGAAGAAGGCCCAGCATGAACTCAGCAGATTATCATAGAGCAGATCAGAGTGGAATATAAATTAGAAGTTGGGTTACAAATTCATTTCTGCTACTTTTTTATCTAAAAAAATTTTTTTTTTTAAATTCAGGAAGAAAAATCAATCTTATATCTGCCAATTCCTCTTCTATTTAGTAAAGTTTCTCTTTGTCTTATTCTAAATATTCATAATTATTTTTGCATTTTCATACACTTATGAGACATTTGAATTAGCAATTATTTTATTGAGTGCTATATCAGCTAGCTAGTGTTGCATAACAAATCACTGCATGATTTAGCTGGTTAAAACAACAAGCACTTATTTCACTCAAAACTGTAGGCTGGCTGTGTGGTTTTTCTCTAGGCTGGCTTTGCTCTTCTTTGCTGGGATTAATTACATTGTCTGTGATCAGCTGGGGGTTTGACCAGAGGCTGGAGGTCTAGGATGGCCTCGCTCACATGTCTGGCCAATGGCAGTTTGTTGGCAGCTGGTAGGCTAGGATACTTCAGACTTCCTCCAGTGTCCTCTCATCAGCAGGCCAGCTTGGGCTCCTTCACGTGGCAATCTCAGGGTTCTAACCACAGCATTAGAGAATGAGGCCCTAATGTGCAAATATCTGCTGGCTTCAAATTTGCTACTTTCATTGTCTAAGTCAAGTCACATGGCCAAGCCTAGATTCAGAATGTGGGGAAATAGAATATACCTCTTGATGAGAAGAACTTCAAATTCACATTGTAAAGGGGCGTGCCTACAGAGATGGGAAAAAATTGTGGTCATTTTTGTAATCTAGTACAAATGCCTAGTTTCTACAAAGCCTAACATTTTAGAAATATAGATAAGGCATCTACCATGGTTTGATGGCTGGAGTTTATGTTTTATTTCAGCCTTACATGCTGATTGAGTTGTGAATCAGGCAAGTCCAGAAAAAAATCCCATTTGACAACACAAATCCCTGCTTTTTTTCTTCATCACCTTGGTTTTCAGATTACCCGTGGAACTGGATGCCACACAGAGCTGCTACGGTTGGGCAGAGTGTGGCGATTATAGACAGGGCTGGGTGAGGAAAGGCTGTCCATAGGCTGTAAGAGTAGGCTTCTCAAGCCTTTAACCTCCCAGGATGCCGCCACAGACTAAAAGGTGACAGAAATAGAGGGCAAATAGCAAAAAATGCTTTAGTTTTTGATGAGAACAAATAGATGTGGCCTCACTGCACAAAAAATATGTATGCATGATGTAGTGCGTGGGCATACTTGGCAACTGTTGGAAAAAAGATTTAGTCCAAACCCCAGTCCCCAGGTGAGAGACAGAAAGTAAGTCAAAAACCCTGGAGCAAAGTGATCTCATGCATCACATGTCACGTAATAATGTCTAAGAATCATTGAGTGTGAGAAAGGCAGTAATTTTTTTTGTTTTTTGAGATAGGGTCTCACTCTGTTCCCCAGACTAGAATGCAGTGGAATCATCATAGCTCACTGCAAACTCAAACTCCTGCGCTCAGCCTCCAGAGTAGTTGGGACTACAGACACATGCCACCGTGCTTGGCTAATTTCTGTATTTTTCTGTAGAAAAGGGGTCTTGCTATGGTGCTTAGGCTGCTCTTAAACTCTTGGCCTCAAGCAGTCCTCCTGCCTCAGACTCTCAAAGTGCTAGGATCACAGGCATGAGCCAGTGCACCCAGCCAAAGGTAGTAATTCTAATGAGCCCAGACATTAATGCAATATGGCTCTGTTTCTCACTTTCCGTGTTCGTAATGAGGAAGACTCAGGTTGCACTAAGGATCTTTTCTGCTTACACCATCCTCTTCTCCTCCTCCATGAACAGGTTCTGTGGACTGTGGTTCTTAGATAATATTTCCCACTTCTCCAAATGGCCTGCTCATGAATTTCTCTCTCCCCATAAGGCAATGGAGTGAAAATAAACATTAGCTGTCAGCTGTCAATCACTTTGAGTAAAGGTCTCCAGATGGGCACTGAAGAAATACTCCCCTTTCTGAAATATAACAATATGCAGCTTTGCTCAGTGTCTTCTGAGCCAAAGTAAAGTTTAAGTGATGGGTAAATACCAGGGTGTTGCCTGAATTTTCCATATACTTCAGTTTTCCTCTCATTTTGGAAAAGCCTAGGAGAGAGGAAATAACTGTTAAAAAACAAGCATTGGAAAAGAACTTGCAGTTATAAGGATCAGTGCCTTAAGCTTCTCAAGTGGGTGTTGGCCACTATTGATCCCCAGGGGGAAGGGCAGAGAGCCCCTGGGCTCCTCCCTCACCAGAGCACTCATCTGCTCTTATCTGTTTCATACATTGGGATTTTGCAAAATATTTCTTCTGATGAAAGATTTCTGATTCTAAGACCGTTTTGTAGGTAAAGAACTGGGGGCCCAGCAATGTGAGGTGACTTGCTCAAGGTCACAGCTGTTGTCAGTTACAGAGTTGAGGGCAGAACTCAAGTCTCAATTTCTAGTCTGATGTTCTTTGCTCTATAGCATGCCATCATCCACTTCTCTGCATCTAAACTGGGCAACTTTAGTAGATGCTCACTTCAGGATACCATAAATATTGCCAAAATGTTTTGCACAAATCAGAAGATCAGAAGATGAAAATTGTTATTTCTCATTTGAACGATTGCTACAATATGATCTCGATTCTGGCTTGGAGTTCTTACTCTGCCTTTCATGAGCTGGGTAACATGAACTTTCTCTGTCACTGTTTCCTTAAATAGAGACAGTGTAAAATAGAGACACTGAAGCTCAAATGAGCTACAGCTCATTTTTTTTTTTTTTTGAAAGCAAGCCGATAAATACAGAACATTGCAATGATTACAGGTTTATTGCTTTGGTTGTAAAAAAAAAAACATCCCACTTAATGTTCATGAATTGTAAAGGCCTCTCCTGAAATGATTTGTCTCTTAGCACTTTTGGAAAAGCTGAAGGTAATAATCAAAACAGTCACCATTTATATGGTACATAGCTTGAAGCGATTAGACGATGATCAAAGGACCCATGTTCTGTCTGCAAACCATGTACTCAGGGGTGCAGTGAGAATTAAGGCATGAGCCTTAAGAAACCATTTGACCATTGTGAATCTTACAAAGCCTGGAGTACGAGAGAATAATTCACTGGCTGTCTTTTAAATGGTAAAGCAACCCAAGTACCAAGAACTTCAGTTAGTCCTGAAATTCTCTGCTTCCATTTAGGAGCTGCTTCTAAATGTGGCAGCTCTCCCACTGCCTAATTAAAATGCCTTCCCAGAACAGCTTCTAATCTGACAAGGGTGAATAGTTGCCAAATGGTCCCCTTTCTTTGCTGGGCCTGTAAGTAATTTGCCTCGAGCTAACAAGAATTGGCACTAAAACCCAAAAGCGGGACAGCGCTTTGGACAATGGGTGAGGACTGTTCTGTGATGCTCAAGTGTGGAATGAGCACTGTGGTGTGAGCTCAAATTATTCTGTCAGTAAACTTGGCAACTGCACGTTGGGCAATTCTGTGTTACAAGGTAGCCCAAACGGTATTCGGATGAACAATTCTCTAGTGCGGGCAATGGTTTCTAGTGAGTTTCACAATTATGTACAACATCCAGATTATGTCTCCATTTGTAGGTCAAGGAGGCAAAATAACCACAGGGTAAAGAACTGGTGTTGGGAGATTTGAGTTCGGGTTCTGGCCCAGTTATTGGATATCTTCACTGGATTAAACTTTGCGCTCCTATTTTCTCATCTGTGAAATGGAGGGTGGGGCAGAAAGATAAATCAAGGAATTCTAAAGCACTTTTCCTATTCTAACAGCTTCTTAGTTTATGACTAAAGGTAATAAGAACCAACACTTTCTTTTATTCTTTGGATTGTCCCATGTGTGAAAGATCAATGGATTTTAAAATTATATTGAGTCTGTGGTCTATTACCCTTCAATGAAGCATGTTAAGGAAGCTTAGTGCTTTGATCACTGCCAAGGCTAATGATTCAGTAAGGACTAAATTGTGCTGCAAGAAACAAAGATCTTACAGTTATGGTTTAAACATACGAGGGTTTCTTCTTTGACATACAAGAACTCTGGAGGTGGGAAATGCAGAACTGGTATTGTGGCTTTGAAGGAGCTTGTGAAGAAGTTCCATTGTGTTTGGCTACTAACCTCTTACCTCCTAATTCAATATGACTGCTAGGATGCCAACCATTACATCTACATTCCAGGAGCAAGGGGAAATGAAACAAAGAGCACTTCATCCTTTCACTGGTAAATGTTGTTCTTGATCTGGGCATGCTGCTTTTACTAATTTTTGTTATTTTAGAAAAGGGGGGATGGATGTCAGGTAGCCAGCCCACAAGCTCTATCACAGCTAGTTACCTCAGCTGGGTTCCTTGGTTGAAGGTCACTTCCTCAGCCCTGCACAGCCTTCTCCCAATACAAGGCCTGGTAGATGAAGACAGGTAGATACAACAAATCCTTTTTGCTTCCAACACCTTGAAGCCAGGACAGAGCCTGAGAGGGGAAGCCATGTATTCCTGACTGTGGACACAGAAGACCATCTGCACAGGTGAAAGGCAGCCCTATTGTAGATGCCACTATGGGAAATTGATATTTTGCATTATTATAATAAAAAATATTTTTAAATTTTGTCTAGGAAATAAACTAATCTCCACCTTCCAAAAAATATCCCAACAACTATTTTTAATGACTCTGTTCTTGCTATGAAAAAATTGTATAACTTAACAACAAGAAACAGAGGGGACACATTATAACACTTTTTCTTTATTTTTAAAATAATAGCTCACCCTGGAGTTTGAATTAGGTAAAAGAACCTCACAGGCTGCATTTCTCTCTAATGGATTTTTTGTTTTGTTTTTAATAATCTTAGTTCATCTGAGCAGTCAAAAATGTCTAAAAGGTATGTGGGTTTTAAGAAATTAGGAATAACACCCAGTCAAACTTGAGCAGTTTGATAGCTGAAGTCAACGAAGGATAGTACTTCGGCTCAAACATTCTAGTCTTGGTTTTATATTTGCCAGAGATATCTATTCCCCACTTGTGATGGTTAATTTTTGGTGTCAACTTGGCTAGATCATGGTACCCAGATATTTGGCTAAATACCAGTCTAGATGTCACTATGAAGGTGTTTTTTTAAAGATTAGATTAACATTTAAATCAGTAAACTTTGAGCAAAGTAGATTACCTCTATAATATCAATGGTCCTCATCCAATCAGTGGAAGTCCTTATGAGAAAAAGACTGAAGTCACCCAAGGAAGAAGGAATTCTGCCTCTAGACTGCCTTTGATTCTCATCTGCAACATCAACTCTTCCCTGGGTCTCCAGCCTGTCAGCATACCCTGCAGATTTTGGACTTGACAGCCTCCACAATTGTATAAGCCAATTTCTTAAAATAAAGCTCATTCTCTAGTATATTTATAATATATAGTATATGTGTGTGTGTGTATTTTTAATGGACAATCTCCTTAACCTTGTATATATTTATTGGATAAGTTCTTTATAATATATATTATATTTTAAATATATATATATATATATAGAGAGAGAGAGAGAGAGAGTTAAGTAAATTGGCTCACATAGTTGTAGAGGAACCAACACAATGTGTGTGTGCATATGTGTATATACATACATATATTGATATATAGATTATATATTGGTTATATATGTATATGTGTATATATCTATACGCATATTATATTATACTATGTATACCATTATACATATATACTATGTATCATACAATGTATTGATACTATATATAATATAGTATATATATCACATTATATATAAAATATATAGTATATATACACTATAGTATAGTATACAACCAATATACAACATATATATTAATATGTAAATGTGTGTGTGTATATATATATATACACACACACATCTTATTGGTTCTTTTCTCTCGAGAACTTTAACATATCACACCAAATTTTGGTTTATGGATATTTACAAACAAGCCCACATTTGCTTTTTCCAATTTCTGTAATGCTTTTATTCAAAACTGATTGATAAAGGCAGTATGGTCTAGGGTAGTAAGAAATATGAGTTCTGGTGTGCGATTGGGTTGGAATCACAGTACCAACGTTATATTTCCTGGACAGCCCTCTTACCTCTCTGAGCCTTAGTATCCACATCTATAAAATAGGTAATGATGCTGTTTGGAGAATTAAATGATGATAGTAATGATAGCAACTAAAAATACCTACTTTTTCAGAGCACTCACTATGTGCCATGTGAACATGGATTCTCTTTTTCTTCCCACACAGCCTTAAGAGGTAGACATGAGGAAACTGAGGTCAAAGGGTTAAGGAGCTTGTCCAAGTTTACGCAGCTAGGTAGATGTAGAATCTAACTAGCACCATGCTGCCTCCATAAGACAAGTGAAGACTTTTAATCTATGCCTGGCACAGAGGAGATGTTCAATATTAATTCCCTTCCATTTTCCTCTTCCACTGCCTTTTGTCTGATTAGTCAGCTGTTTTTGCTAATGTCAGAGCCAGTGAAAACAAAAAAGTGTTGTACCAATCAATTTATAGCTCTTGTGCAGTCAGGAATCTGCTCCAAGGTGATTCATTCTGCAACTTCCTTGCCAGGAACTGAATCTGAAAACAGTGACTGCCTGTTCCAACACAGCATCTTGGGTTGCTTCGGTTTTCATGCCTGCTAGTGGTCAGAGTGGTCGGTAAGGGATGTGTGGTAATCTACTAGACACAGCCACTGTCTATAGTGCCGATTTTATCCCCAGAGCCAACCACAGGCCTGCGTGTTTGAATGCATTGTCTCCTCTTTCACAGAGAAGTGAGAAGGAAGAGCAGAAGGTGGTCTGATTCTTCCCTCCTGGCTTGGGGCTGCTCAGAGAATAAGCTGCGTTTCTCATTTGGTTATTTGATGTGGAAGCCCTGAGAAGTGGCACAAGAATCACCCCTTTGTTCCTTCTCCACCTCTCTCTGTTCCTTCTTCTTTCTTTGAAACCACTAAAGAGATCTGTTCCATTAGCAAGAAGAGTGCATTTATGCATTTTGAAGTGGTTCTTTGGCAAACCTGAGAACTGTTCTATGACAGGCTACAGACATTGTGTCTGCAGCTATTCATCAAAATGATAGGCATCCTTATAACATCAATATTCCCGAATGTAACTTTATCTCCTTAAAATTCATTTCATGCAAAGCTGCTGATGTCGGTACCAAGTTATTCTATAATTGTAGAGGAAGAGGTTTTGAGAGTCCTCTGCAGTTGGCATGACACATGTTATATCCATGCTTGGATTTTGATCAACTTAAATCATTTAAAGTTTGAGAATATTTTACAAAGACTGGTTTTATTTCAAGCTGATTATTTCAGGGCTTCCAGTATGCTAATGTAGGCACCATTTTTTTTTTTTTAATTAAGCCATTGCTGTAAAACATATTTTTAAAATACTATTTAAAACTTTAGGCCTTGTTTTATACATTTTTATGGTCTGATGCAATGTATGATGTTTGGCATTTGTTATAACTATACAAATACAGGTATACAAGGCATGGATACAAAGTCACAAATATTGGGGCTTCAACTCCTTTGCAGTCTCCTGTTCCTCCACTCTTTCCCAATTTTCTGGTCCAGGAACACATTGTTCTTCTTCATGTCTTGCATGTGCTATCTCCTTGGTCTACAATGGTCCTCCTGTCCTTCATCTCCCTCCTCCTGCTACACTTCACAAGTCCCTGCTCATCCCTTGACACCCAGATCAAATGTCACCTCCCTCAGGAAGCCTTTCCTTATCTTCCCTGGAGCTTAATATCTATTTCCTGTAATTATCCAAAGGTATATAATTGCAGATAAAGTTAATCCTAAACTATCTACCTAATAATCCTAGAAGGCCTGTAGAGCCCTTGAATGAAATCCATGCTCACAACAAGGAAGGAAGTGATAACCATAGTTTGATTCAATGCCTGAGGATAAAACAGTATCTTCTAGGATTCTGCTTGTCCCCCAGTGGCCAGATGGCAAGGCTAATACCAGACTCCTTGAAGAGGATTTAAAAGTGCTGGAAAACAGAAGGGGAAAAAAAATTACCCTTGATCTAATTATCTAGTGATAAGCTCTGATGTTTCTTGAATATCTTTATGCTTTTGTTTTGTTTTCAATGTATGTGTCTATAGACACTTTGGTTGTCTCCATTCCTGAGGCCACAAGACAACCAGCCACCTGGACCAAGTTTATTGGGCCTTGTCTTTTTTTAGCAAAGTTTTTACTGAAGTATAACATATATACAGACAAGTTCACACATAAATTGAGCATACAGCTTGATGACTTTTTACAAAATGAACAGACCTATGCAGCCAGCACCTGCGTCAAAAAACAGCATTTTGCTGCTACCCTAGAAGTTGTCCTTGTGCCCCTCCTGGTTACTACTTTCCCCCCAAAAGTAATCATTATGCACACTTTTAACACTAGGTTATATTTTTACTTGTTTTGGAGCTTTGCACAAATGTAACATGCAGTATGTACTTTTTTGTGTTCTGGGCGTCTTTTGCTCAATAGTAAGTTTATGAGATCCACCTATGTTGCTGCAGGTAGTTATAGACAGCTCATTCTCAGACAGTATTACAGTTTATGAATATACTACAATTTGGTTTTTGTGTTGTTTTGTTTGTTTTTGTTTTTGAGACAGAGTCTCGCTTTGTTGCCTGGCTAGAGAGCCGTCACGTGAGCCTAGCTCACAGCAACCTCAAACTCCTGGGCTCAAGTGATCCTCCTGCTTCAGCCTCCCAAGGACCATGGACTACAGGCGCATACCACCACGCCTGGCTAATTTTTCTATTTTTAGTAGAGATGTGATCTCGCTTTTGCTGAGGCTGGTCTAGAACTCCTGACCTCAAGCAATCCTCTTGCCTCTGCCTTTCAGAGTACTAGGATTACAGGCATGAGCCACCATGCCTAGCCCTACAATTTGTTAATTCATTTTACTGTTGATTGGCATTTGAGTTGTTTCCAGCTTTTGACTATTATAAATAACACTGCTATGAAAATTTTTATGTGTTTATTTATTTTGAGATAGAGTCTCACTCTGTCACCCTGGCTAGAGTGCAGTGGCATCATCATAGCTCACTGTAACCTCAAACTCCTGGGCTGAAGCGATCCTCCTGTCTCAGCCTCCTGAGTAGCTGGGACTACAGGCACACACCACCACACCCGGCTAATTTTTCTATTTTTTGTATAGATGTGATCTCGCTCTTGCTGAGGCTGGTCTCAAACTCTTGACCTCAAGTGATCCTCCTGCCTCTGCCTCCCAGAGTGCTAGGATTACATAACTGAGCCACCGCACCCAGCCTGCTATGAAAATTCTTGAGTCTTTTTTTAAATTAAAAAACATTTGTTTTTGGTTGGGCGCACACCTCGAAATCCTGTCTCTTCTAAAAATAGAAAGAAATTAGCTGGGCAACTAAAATAGAAAAAATTAGCCGGGCATGGTGGTGCATGTCTGTAGTCCCAGCTACTTGGGAGGCTGAGGCAGGAGGATCGCTTGAGCCTAGGAGTTTGAGGTTGCTGTGAGCTAGGCTGACACCACGGCATTCTAGCCCGGGCAACAGAGCAACATTGTCTCAAACAAACAAACAAAAAAATTTTTTAAATTTTATCTGCATTTCTCCAAAGTCCTTTCTTACTTTTAGTGAACATTTGATTATTTGCTTTTGTGAAGTGATTGCCCAAACTTTTGTCGATTTTTCTATTGGATTATCTATCTTTTAGTCATTATTTGCTAGTCATTTGCTAGATATAAGTACCGCAAATATTTTCTCCTACTCTGTGATCTGCCTTTTCAGTCTCTTAGTGGTGTCTTTTCATTAACTAAAGTTCATAATTTTAATTAAAATTTAGCAATTTTATCTTTTATGGTTAATATTATTGTGTCATGTTTATAAAATCTCAGCTCTCCTCAGGGATATGATGATATTCAATGTTGTCTCCTAAAATCTTTGAGGTTTTACTTTTCCTATTTAGATCTATAATCCAACTTAAGTGACTTTTATATATGGTATGAGGTAAAAGTCAATATTCATTATTTCCATGTGTATATTTAGTTGACCAGATCATTCAGTAAAAAGCTTATTCTTTCCTCACTGCACTCAGTGTCATTCATACCATAAATGAGTGATCCTGGAGGCATGGATCAGGACCTTGTCTTTTAAGTGGCCCCTTAGCAAAAGTGCATCTGTCTGAGCCTTCCCCAACCTGTGGTCAATCCAAAGCAAGGAATTGGGTCCCAAAATCTATTTTTTTCACTGTGTCAGATAATATTTGATAATACAGAATAATTTCCTAAATACCCTGAATACCATTTCAGATACTAAAACTGTCAGCTTAGCCAACCAAGATGAAATTGAACTGGCACTTAGTAAAATCTCAATAAATGTAGCTATTATTAGCACTATAAAATCAATTTGGTTTCTCTATAATTCCGAAGCCATCTCAGTCTTTTAGAAATGACTCTGTCCCAGGCCTCCTCTATTCAAATTGACCTAGGCTGATTTTAGATTTATAACTAGATAAGTAGCTGTTGGCTTCCCTGTGATTTGTTTCCTAAAATTATGCATCGAATCCATACCCACACAACACTAAAATTCTACATTCCATAATAAAATAAAACTCTGTCAAATTAAGGCTGTATTTGTAATGATGGATCTGATTTTAGGTTGAGGAAGAAACTGCAGGTATCTATTGGGGTAAGTCAGATAGTGGGTTATTTTTCATACCTAAATGTGCCCAAGGTATAAGGAATGACTCATTTCTCTCATGGAAAGTGCTCTAAGGCCTCTATAGTCACAATGCAAGTCCCACCATAACATTCGGGATTGACTCAGGACCAGTGGCTACCATGCTACCCACCTACGCTCAAGCAGTGGGAAGTAATGGACAATTTCCACTCACTCAAATTGGGATTAAATATTTAAAATGAAATGCAAGACTAACCCAATCAATTATTCTAATCATGAGAAAGGGCTTGGCCTCCTGGAAAGATTCTAGATCTGGGTATATTGAATACATTTTCCTGTGCCAGAAACTATAGGCTCACAGATCTCATTAATTAGACCTGGTTTGAAAAGGAAAGATGAAGGCAAATCCAGTAGAAATAATCAACTTGTGTCACCCACTTCTCATATATGCTAGACACTTTGTATATATACATCAACTGCTTTATATAAATGTATCATGCAGTCCTCAGAAGAGCCCTAAGTGGTAGATCTTATTACCCCTATTTTATAGTTGAGGAAACTATGGTACATCTGCAGATCCAGATCACCCATGCTGGCATGGAACTAGCTGGTGAGTTGGTCAAAGGAAAGTTCTCAAAGGAAAGTTCTTAAGAATGTCAAGACAGTGAGAGCAGAGAGTCTGAGGGTCCTCTTCACAAGAGTGGTTCTTTCCTGAAACTGGGTGGGAATGGATTTAATCCAACCAACCAATGTGGAGTGGAGCAGATCTCCTTGAAGAAGATAGTCCATGTTGGTAGAAGCCTACAAAGGAACCCATTGCTAAACTTGAGGAGGGCAGATGGGGGTGTAATTGTATGGTCTGGGCTGCTGAAATTCTCATCTCCCAGAGTGGCATCTAACTCTCGTCTGGAGGGATAAGCAAAGATCCCACTATCTCAGCCTAAATCCCTGGTATAAGAACATTTGTTGGCATACTGGAGAGTTGCATGTCCTCTGAGCAGATAGCAAGGGAGTTCTCTATTACCTTCTAGAAATCCATTCCTCTGAATTGGCCTAAATTATCAGGTATAGGATTTAACAGTTTAACCCTGCAGCAAGGGGAAGAGTTGTCTTCTTTTTAAAACTCTGTTTGTAAAACTGTCCTTACTCCACACCCTTCAGGTTCTACTAGCCCTCAGGACAAGGAAGAGAGTTGAGGTTAGCCACTGCCCAGGAGGCCCCTCCTCTCAACCTGCTGAGAAGGGAAGGAAAGTATCCTTGGAAAAATGATGACTCTAAGCCAGTTTAACGTGGTGCCAAGACATTAGATGTAGACTCTTACTTTGGAATATCCTGTATTTATTGAGAGTTTTGTCAGCATCTCACCTAGATCAGGCCTGGAGAGCCTCTACCTGGAGAATCCCTTCCAGAATTTAACTTATCCTGGGCATGCAGCTGGTATAGTTTTCCTCCAATTCTTCACATAGGGGTAGATGGTAAGGGATATTGACCAGCAACACTGTTCCAGTAAATCAAATATTCCAAAATATTCCAAATCATTAAACAAATGATTATACTGCAAAATGGGGCTTGCTTCCCTGGAGAGAATAAATTGAGTTCACCAAATCTTCTGCAGTGAGGTTCTCTGGTGAACTATCATTAATAAGTCAGGAATAATCTGAGGAAGAGGCCAAACAGGCTGATGCTGGGAAAACTAATGGGGAAAGATCATTTTAATTCTTCCATGTTTAAAAAGCAAATTATCTCCACTGTTGACATTCCTGACTCCCATCCTTCTGGCCACTGCAAATGTAGGTGGGGAAGTGGAAATGGGGGATTGTCAAGATGGAAACAGTAGGGAGGAAAAGAAAGGGGGGCAGTAGGAGATGAGGATAGATGGGATAAAACTCCAAACAAAAGATAGATTTGATGATTAAAGAATGCTTAAATCTATCAGTTAAATTAAAAACAAACCAATTAAAAAATTTTTTAAAATGAGATAAATGATATCTATTTTAAAATTGGATTTGAAAAGAAATATAAAAAAACTGAAAGCAGCAAGACAAAAAAAAGACCAGAGCTAAATATTCCCAATTAAGATTAAGAGTTGATAAAAGTAGAATAAAAAAAATTTGTAATTTTTTAAAAGGCTAGTGAAATAAGAGATGAAAGCTTTGAAATGGAAAGCTATACAATTAAGATGGAGCTAAAACCCAAATGATAAAAAGAAAAAATTTAAGTTAAATGTAATTTAAGAAGTAGAACAAAGTCAGAAAAAAGGGAACTTGTAAAAACAAAAACTCAACACAGGGACAAATACCTGACCAGTGAGTCCAGGCAAGGGAAACTAGGAATGAGGAAGTTTTTTGGACAGCCAGGCTTTCCTCATAAAAGAATTTTCTTGAGGCACATCCTTGGTGGTAGGTTTTTAAATTGGTTATTCATTTATGCATACCTCCATCCATCCATCCCACAGATACTTATTGTGCCAAAACCTGGGAATTCAATGGTGTGAGTCAAACAGAGAACTTTGTCCTCATGAAATTTATGGCCTAGTAGCAGTATCTTGTGGTGGGAGAGAACACAGACATTAAACAAATGATTATACAGGCAAATTATTAATTAGGAGCTGTGGTGAGAGTTACAAAGAAAAAGCCCAGGGTACTATGGAGGTACTGGCTTGGCCCTTGATGGCATGCATGTTGGGGATGTCCAGGGGGTGTGTACATAGGTGGATATCAGGAAGTCTCTCTGCAAATATATTTGTCCTGAGATCTGAAAGGCATATTAGGATTTAACTGAGGCAAAGTAGGGGTGGATGTGGCCAACATATGTCAAGGCCCTGAAACAGGAAGTCCTGTTTAACATGCATTTGAGGAACTAAAAGAAAGCTGCGCTGGAACAGACAGAGCTAGTGAGGGAGAAGTGTGAGATTTGGTTGAAGAGGATGGTAGCAGCCATGTTAAGAACTGTGGCCTTTATCCTAGGAATAGAAAGCTGTTTGTCTGTTTCCTTTGTGGCACTTAAAACAACTAAAAAGTGTTGCATATATTTGTCTGTTTACTTTTTTAGGGACAGGTGGGGAGTCCCCTTCCTTTGGGGCAGGGACCATAACAGCCTTGAGCATCATTGTATTCCCAGCATCTACACAGTGGAGAATCAGGAAACATTTTGAATGAATTAATAGTGAGTAATTTTGGTAGGGCCCCGACCAAAGTCCAAATCTTCTCCAAAACCTGTGCTTCTTCCAGTATTCTGTATTACTACCCTAACAGTTTGCTTTGAGTCCTCTCTGCTCATGAAAATGGTAGATGTGAGATGTCTCTCTCAATGCTTTTGCCATTCTTAATATAACAACTCAACTTCTGAAGCACTGGTTACTTCTGAAAGTTTTGGGGATTAATAATGAGTAATGACAACCTTTCATGACAGTAGAGGGATGTCATTGCTGGTGACAAATTGTGCAAGTGGAGGAAGGAGTTTATTATTGTATATGCATGAGCCTTGGCATTCTTTTCCTAAAGAATTAACACATGCAGTGTTGCTTTCCCATCAACAATTTTCACAAGTCTCAGAGAAATCTTAGTAACACTTGGCTTCTTATTAAGTTTTTCTCCCAAGCAATGGTACACCTAGTGTATTTGACACCTACAACAGATCAGTTTTAACACCCTCTTGTTGTATAAGACAAGGTTATTTTTAGTAATAGTCATGTAGTAATCAGAAATGTTAACTTTTTTCTTGAGTTTTTCTTTAGTTTTGAAACAATTAACAATGCTGGAAGAATAAATTTCAGGTTTAAAAACATTATTTAAATTCAGTAAACTATGCCATGCGTTGAACTAAAATTTGCATTTACCAAACAAAAATATCACATTTTGCATTTTTGTACTTTGTCACTGTTTCAAATTTTAGGTACAAATAACAAACTCAGAGTGGTCACAGAAAATGTCAGAATTAAAGTAAGTCAGATTTTCAGTTTTGTTTTTGTTTGTTTTCTCTTTTTTTAGTTTTGTTGTTTATAAAGTCACTACTCTATGATTGTTTATTTCAAATATACTTGTTTAAAAGAGGAAATATGTAGTATCTCAGGGATTGGAGACTCAAACTGCACCTGAAGGGAGCTCAAAGGATTCTGAATTGTCTGGAATGTCTTCTCACAAGACTCTTCCTAGCTCATTCTATTCTGCAGGGTGTAGGGGGGGTGGCCTAAGGAAGAGGGGGCTCCAAAGAGTGGCAGCAACTGTATAATTTTGAGTTCTCCATAGAAAATACAATGCTTATAAAAGGATAAGAATAAAATATGCTAATTTGAAACTACATATAGTTACTTCAACTCCATATTAGGCACTGCAAGTGTTTAAAATTTAAACCAACAAAATATCTTTGGGGGTAAGAGTATTTTATTGCTGGCATTGATTAGAATTGCTGACATAAAATAATAAAGAACAGACCACTTCTTGAATTTGTTATTCAAATTATTGTCTTTATTAAATCCTCTACAGCCACGGTCCCAAATATCCAGGCCAGGGCCCAGTATCGGTCAGTGGCCTGATAGGAAAAATTGTCTTCTATGAAACTTAGGAACCCCACTGCACAGGAGGTGAGCATTGTCTGGGGAGCAAAGCTTCACCAGAATTTACAGCTGCTTCCTATCTCTCACATCCCGCCTGAATTGTGCCTCTCCACCATCCCCCCACCCCCCAGAAAAATTGTCTTCCATGAAATCGGTCCCTGGTGCCAAAAAGGTTGGGGATTGCTGTGAAATGTATTCCTTTACTGCCTGTCCCTAAGGAAGACTGTCCCACTGCCAGGCCCTTGGCATGGCACTACTTCCGAAGACTAGGAACAGCTAAAACAACAACAAACCCCATCAACAATATTACATGTTATTTAAGAAATCAAGGGCTCTCCCAACCTCCCCTCTGGGATTTAAGAATAATTGCAAGAAATTAGTTTTCTAAAACACACTTTGGGAAAAATGGAAAAATCTCCAATCATCCATTTTAAAAAGTACTCTGACAAACATCCTTATGTGCTTATTCACTTATTTCTTTAAGATAAACTCCTAAATGAGGAATTTTGGGGTCAAAGTGTACACATTTTTTAGAGGCTTTCCATGTTTTTACTACATATCAGACTAAGTTGTAAATACAAAGAACAATCACTACTCCCTATCTCCAAAGTTTCCACTGATGCTACCATAGAAGCTGTGGGGGGGGGCGGTTTTCTCCTTTTCTTTCTTTTTTTTTTTTTTTTCTTTTTTGTTTATATATATTTGTAGGGTACAAGTGAAATTTTGTTACATTGATATATCGCATTGTGTGAAGCCAGGGCCTTCAGTGCATCCATCACTAAAGCAACACACATTGCACCCACCAAGCAACCTCCCATCGTCCACCTCCCTCCCACTTGCCCACTGTTTTTTGTTTGTTTGTTTTTAAGTGCTGGATTTAGAGAGTCTCTGGACTCAGAAGTAGACGGGGAAGACCTGTGCTCAGCAGGCCGGATTCAGAGGAGCCAGACAAGGACCCCTGGGGCGGAGGTCTCTCCCCGCAGGATGCCACGCCCCCCTCACTCCCACCTGCCCGGGCTTCTCTGCTTTTCTTGACAAATTCCTACTTAGAGATGATATTCCTCAAAACATCTATCTGAAATTTCTACAATGAGCAAGGGAAATTCTGATTGAAGTTGGAGTTTGAGTCATGAGGCACACGGGAGGGGTGTGACAAAGCCTGTGGACGTCACGCTGAGGAACTTGGCCACAGGAAGACACTGGGCATGGGGGTGCAAGGTGGGGGATGCTAGCGACACAGAGAAGGAAAACAAGACCCAATTCACCTGTTTCAAAATTGCCCAGAGTAAAAGTATTCTCCTCCCTCTTATTCTTGCTTTATCAAATGACTCTACTCATAGGACCTCAAACTAGTACATTGATTTCATGATATTATGGATTAAAGAGTGCTTTCATGTGAACTTCAGGTTATATGTATAATAAAATATTCAATACATAAATGTAAAATATATTAATTTCAGCTTACATATATATAAAAGCTATGAACTTCAGCTTTATATATATTTATATAAATAACATGGTTTACATGGAAAATATAAGTTCTATATAACCAGTCTTTTAATAAAAAAATAAATGAAACAACTGAATAACCAACTAAATGCCAGAATCCATAGGAGGGCTTAGAACAGTACCTAACACAGTAGAGCACTATTACACTTGGCTACCATCACAGCTGCTACTACAAGTCTCACTGTAAGGGACGTGGGCACAGGGAAGTCATTAACTGTGGCCATCGGTGCAATGTATCAGCTAGCCTAGTAGCCTGGAATTCTTTAGTATTGCTACCCAGAGTAAGCATGGGATTCTGTTGCTAAGGAGGACAGGGAAAATGGAGCCTGGGGCTGTCAACTGGTGACATTGCCACATCAGGGCTTGCACCACTGGTGAGGACTTCAACGCTTTGCCTCTGGGACAGGCAGAGCTGCTCTGTATGAAGCTCCACTTCTCACCAGTGATGTGTGCTTGCATAACTCATTTCATTTTCTAAGCCTTGGTTTCCTCACATGCAAATAGAGATAATAATAGTGCTTAGCTTTTAGGGACGTTGTGAGAAATGAGACATAAGGCAGGCAGCTTGGTACCTGGACCCGAGTAGGGGACCCAGAAAATTTTGGTAATTATTATGTGTCCGGCCTGGCTGTCCTTTGTGGTGTGTATTTTTTGCCCGGATTGACTGATTTATCTTTCCCACAATTTAACAAAAAGGAACAGCCCTAGAAACCAGAGTCAGTTCATAATGAGGCACAATTACCCAAGAAGGTCACCTTTAAAGGTATTTTCAGCAAAACTTTGTATCTGTAGGTGCAGAGACAAGTCTTTCACTATCTGTCTTCAGAGCTGTCACCTATTCTCCACCCCGCTTTTGTACAACAGGGCCATTTCATTAAACTTAATGCCCACTAAAAGTAACAGCTGACAAGTGCCATTGTTGCTTCCCATGGCTCTTGACAGCATTGTGGGCTCATTTTTTCACCTGCTGCCAAGCTGAAAAATTACCAGAATTCTCCCTTTGTTTATTCTAGCTTTGGTATTTATAAATATGAAAAGAGACATAGTGAAGATTCAGGGCAAAGTCAGGGTTTTTTTTTAATTATGTGAAGGTTCAGTTTGCAGAACGAGAAGTAGTGGGTGGAATGCCTGGTGAAGGAGGCTAGGCAGTAAATGTCGTCACTGGCTTGGTTCCCTGCCCTGAGACACACCTCTGTCCATAGTTAAGCTCTCAGGTATCAATACCTTCAAGCCTCAAGCTGTAGGACATCAGCAGGAAGGAACTTACAGAGCCCACATGGCTCTGCAACAAGTCAACTACCTCCTAGGTCTACTCTGACTTGAGATCCCAGTTCTAGCAACATACCTGAGTCCTGCTATTATTCCCCTGACCTTAGAACTCTCCTGATATTCCAGCTCTTCTTCCGAGATTGAGTCCTGCCTTGTTCTGACCAATACTCATTCCTCTAAATTGGGACTGGGATCCTACTCCTGACTGCTGCCCTGTGGCTGGGACCTTGAAAATTCATGCCAGAATTTTTCTGATGCCACCAATGGTTTGTCACAAGACTCTGTGTCATTGTATTCTTCCTAATATCCTGAACTCCCACATCTTGCTATCTAGTTTAGATTACTACCCATCACCTGCCCCTTCATCATACTAACCAGAGCTGTGGTTAGCCAGCCTGGCAGAAAGCCCATGCCAATTGGGTTCAACACAACTTCTGGACCAGGGGTACTTATAAGTCTTGGCCCCTGTAGAATTTTCTTGCCAGTGCCTACCATGTTTCTATTTTGCCACAGACTCCTACACAAGTCTGTAACTAACTACAAGACTCTGGATAAATACCATAACTGAGAACCCACAAACTGAGGTACCTATAGGGACCAGGTGGTAATATAGATCAGTTAAACTGATTGGGTCTGGGACATAGCAAACTAGATTGTCATCAATATTCAGTCCTGGATGTTGCTAAGTCTCCAGTCTTCCAAAAGAAGCTATCAAATCAGGTGTGTGTGTGTGTGTGTGTGTGTGTGTGTGAGAGAGAGAGAGAGAGAGAGAGAGAGAGAGAGAGAGAGAGAGAGAAATAGAGAGATATCTCCTGGTTTTTCAATATTTACAACTAATTCATATTTTAACCAAGACTCTGCATGTCAGCTTTGGCCTGTGAGTAGCCAGTCTGAAAGAGCTTCATAACAATAACAACATCTCTGTGCCACAGATCCTCATCTGTGAAAGGAGAATGCCTTTCTGCATAAAGTCTAGGGTCCCTTCCAGTTTCAACACCCTTGTGATTCAGTGAAGAGAGAACTTTGGTCAGGAATGTGTAGCTCATGGACTATTTCCTATCTTTTAAGTATGAGTTTTTGCTTTCCTTGACAGAGTCTCACTCTGTTGTCCAGGCTAGTATGCAGTGGCATCATCATAGCTCACTGCAACCTCAAACTCCTGAGCTCAAGCGATCCTCTGACCTCGGCCTCCCAAAGTGCTAGGATTATAGGCGTGAGCCACTTAAATCAAACTTAAATATGATTTTAAAAGCTGTTTTATCATGGGAGAAAAAATAGGAAATGGGCATGGGAAACCAGGTGATTCTGTCAGCTCCCTCTGTTACTCCTCACCCTCAATTAACTGCAGCCCTTTGGGCATCCCTGTAGTGGGAGCTGTGGGACATGGGCAACATCCTGCTACACCAGCCACTGTTTCTTCTCTCCTCTCTGTCTGTCTGTCCTCCACACAGTTCCTGAATGCCTCGGTAAGATTTCCAGGAAGCAGTTCTAGCCCAGCTTGGTTATGGATACTCTAAAAGTCATTCTATGTGACTTGTTAGTCCAGTTTACCTAATGAGCTTACATTTTTTTCATCAGAAGTTCTGTGTTTGTTCCAGTTGGCTGTGTTCTATTTCATGAAATGCACCCTCCTCTCCCCAGCTATTTATCAGGTGCCGTCTGCTTGAGAGAAAGAGAATGAGTAGCTACCAGGGAAACCATCAGACTTAGTGTTGAGTTCACTCAGCATTCTGGGCTCTGTCCTGTGGGATTAAGGCATTGAGCTCTATGGTCATTGGTATATAAGAAAAACCTGAACACTCCTCAGAATAAGAGGATGATAAAGTGGAGCTCCTCCTGCCTCTGTTTCAGGTGGGGGACGCCATGATAGATGTCAGATATCACAGTGCGTGAGACAGACACTCCCCCCCAACACACAAATTAGTACATTGAAGAGGAAATGTCTTCAAGAACCTGATCCACAATCCTTGAACTGCTCCAAGAGATCAAGATGGGATTGGGGAAGAAAATATCTTTAGAGAGAAGGGTGGGGTGGGCGGGTAGAGTGGATGTTGTTAATGCCCCTTCAGAGCCCCTTGACCAGTGGCCACACCCTCTCCCCACCCACCAGCTCCTGAGGGCTTTGTGTCATAGCAATTCTCAGCTGCCCCCTTCTCTGGAGAATTTCCCTTTGCCAGACAACCTTGGCCAACAAACCTTGGGCCAACCAGCAGGAGAAAATAAATTCAACTCCGCACCCCAAGGTGGGACTCTCTTTGTGATGCACTGTGGGCTGCAGAGTGTTCCCTCTGGGATGAGACTGTCACTAGGCTCCAGCTGGGGTCACATTCTTGCTTGTTTTCTCCTCCCCCTGCCCCCCAACTTTATCCTTTTCCTCTGTCTTCTTCTAATGAGGATACTTCAATAAATCACTTAAGTGAGAATCCCCACTTAAGGCTCTGCTTCTAGGGAGACTGACCTGAGACAGAGAAGGTGCACCTCTGAGACAATTAGGATATATATCTTGAGGACGGGGACTTCAAGGCTACTATAATACATGGAGAGCTTTGAAGTGTTCCCTACAATCAAGAGACAAAAAGGACTAGTCCCTCGCTCAGGCTTGAGGAAGGTAAAGTGGACCGTGAATGGTGCCTGACGTTCACCTTGGAGAGCTAGAGGCAACTGCCTTAATGGTGGAGCCAGGGAGTCCCGCTGTGGAGATGGGCCTGACCCCACATGGTGGGAAGCTGAAGGATTCAGGAACATCTCATGGACCAGTATGGGCTGAGAAGAAGAGCCATGAGGGGTGTTAGAGAAAAAGTTATTCATGACACTTGGTAAAGATGGTAAAAAAGACTGTATTGTCCATGGCCATACCACCCTGAATGTGCCTGATTTCATCTGATCTTGGAAGCTAAGCAGGGTCGGGACTGGTTAGTACTTGGATGGGAGAAAGACTATATTTAAGGGGGGTATAACAATAGATATAGGACCATTACAATGGGGTCTTGCAATGGGGAGGAGAGATTGGGCTTGACTTTAACTCCAACAAGGACAAGTAGGGATTTATAGCTGAGGAGCAGGATGGGAGTTAGTAGATGGAAAATTTCTAGGAGGAGACATCAGGAGTAAGGGAGATCCTTGCTAGACTGACTCAGGATAACTTTTGCTAAAGGCAGGCCAGGGTAAGATATCAAGTGTGGTCAGATACCAAGCATGGGATATTTTCACTAAACTGACTTAGTAGGAGTCTTGCTCAAACTGCATTCTACAAAAACAGAGAAGGGAAGCCCAAGATTGGGTCTAGCCAGAAAGGACTCCAAGGAGCCTGACTCAAGTTTGGTCAAAGGAGAGAACCTTTGTCAGGGGTCTTCTTGGTCTATTAGGCTGCCTGGAGGGGTCCAAGGACCTCAGCCAAAAAGGGTGAGTAGTGTACCTTGGGGTGTAGATATCACAGATGGCCATTGAAGGGGTTTAGAATGTGCCACCCCAAAATATGCTACTTTGGCATATTGGTTATTTTAAGCTAAAGGTAATTGAGAACCAGCCAACACAGGGAAAACTCTTTACTTTACTTTCACCTGCCAAAAATAAAGGTTAAAATTTCCCATTTAAAGAAATTTTACATTTATAAAGAAAATTTTCAGCCGGGCGCGATGGCTCATACCTGTAATCCTAGCACTCTGGGAGGCCGAGGCGGGTGGATCATTTGAGCTCAGGAGTTCGAGATCATCCTGAGCAAGAGTGAGGCTGCATCTCTACTAAAAATAGAAAGAAATTACTTGGATAGCTAAAAATATATAGAAAAAATTAGCCGGGCATGGTGGCGCATGCCTGTAGTCCCAGCTACTCGGGAGGCTGAGGCAGAAGGATTGCTTGAGCCCAGGAGTTTGAAGTTACTGTGAGCTAGGCTGACGCCACAGCACTCTAGCCTGGGCAACAAAGTGAGACTCTGTCTCAAAAAAAAAAAAATTCATTACTAAAGGTATCTGTACCAGGAAGAGAGCTACTGTCAGACACCTGAGAGATTCTTATCAGCATAACAAGGCAAACTTTATTCACCACACATTTCCCGTAATTTGTCTCCATACACCCACCCCCAGAAGCCCTAAACCCCTATTCCTTTCTGTTGCTCATGATGATATATAAGTTGCAGTTATCTGCTCCTTCCTTCAATCTCATATTTTTGTGGGACTCCTATGTGTACATACATAATTAAAATTGTTTTTCTCCTGTTAATCTGTCTTATGCCAATTTAATTCTTAGATCAGCCATAGAACCTAGGATAGGAGGCATTTTTCCTCCTGTATACCACCCAAAGTAGAGATCAACCATCCCAGATCAAGGGAACTGAAGAGCGAAGGGCCCAAGAAGAAACCTCTGAGGAACCCACAAAAGTCCCCCATGAGAAAAGAATCAACTGCTACCATCTCTTGGTCACATTAAAGGATTCCCACTTTAACCACTGCCAAGTTCAGCCAAGTAATAGTATCATATTCCCATCATTTTCCTCCTTCTTTCTACTTTGACCCCAGCCAGAGAGAAATCACAGGTAGCACAGGTGAGCTGGGAGAAAGGAGAGTAGAAGGACCACAAACTCCCTCTCTGTGCAGGCTTTTGAAGCAGGTCAGAGCTGGAGAAGGGCTGATGCTTTAACCCTGACGTCAAGTTTGGATTTTTAATTATGCGAGACCGAATATATTGTTTCTAAAATGAAACTGTTTTACAACTAAAAGTGACTAACACTGAGAGCGGCCGAAGACTTTCTCCATGCAGAAGAAAAGTTTGTCCCCACTGAATAGAGTTTAAGGAGATGGAATGAGACAAAAATAATGTCTGGATCACATTCCATGGGTCATGCTTGTACAACATATGGTTACATAAGCACAGAGCAGCAGCGACTTCCCACCGCTTCCCTAAGAGAAGCCCTGTGCTGATTCTGTCAGCTGCATCCTCAGTCCCGGCTCCCAAGATAAAAATGCCTATTGGATAAGAATCTGAAACATCAGGTTCGGAAACTTTTTGACTGGGAAAATGCCAGGTGACTCAGAGATGTGTAATGTAACTAAATGAGTCACATCATCTTTCTATAGGCTCTGTATGAACCTGCTATCTTTAAAATGGTGGTAACCTTTCTCCATGGCCCTGGTTGGAAATATGTGTGTTCATTTATTCATTCATTAATGAGCACCATCAGGTGCTGAAGATTAAAAAATGATGAAACACAGGCACAAATTGCAATGATACAATCTGCTATGTGCTCTTCTTTTAGTGCAGGGGAAGGACTGATTCTAACAGGTTAAAGTGAGGCTTGATCAGGGACTACTGAAATTGATAGATCTTAACCTTGATGGCACATTTAGAATCATCTGAGAATCATCTGAGATACCTTAAAAATACATTATTTCATTTAATTCTTACAACAACCTTACCAAATAGGGGTGTTGGGAGTCCTCAAACCATCCCCCGCCCCTTTTCAGTGATTCACTGGGAGGACACACAGGACTCAGAATATGGTCTTAACTCAAGGCTAAGATTCATTACAACAGGGAATACATAGCAAAATCAGCAAAGAGAAAAGGCACATGAGGCAATGTCTGGAGGAAAGCAGCTGCAAGTTTTCAAGAGTCCTAAGTCACACAGGAAGTGCTTAATTCTTTCAGCTACTTGTTGTGACAAAAACATGTGAAATGTCCATCAGGGAAGCTCATAAGGGACTCAGTGCCCAGGGTTTTATTGGGGGCTGGACATGTAGGCACTCTCTGCCTAGGATGTACCAAAATGCCAGACTCCCAGAAGGAAAGCAGGTGTTCCCCACAAACCACATTTTGTTAGAAACAGTGTAGGCACAGTAAACCTCTCTTATCATTTAGGCAATGGTGGGAACCCTCCTCAAATTTAAGTTCCCAATCACCAGCCAAGGGCCAACTCAGCCATCAGGCCTTTCTGAGATTAGTAGTCTTGGGCCTACTATGCTAACTCTTCTGCGCAGTAGGTATGTGTTTATCCCCTCTTTATATATGAGGAAAAGGAGGCTTAGACTAGTCAACTAGTTACTGAGCTAGCAAATGGTGGTACTGAGATATAAACAGAGGTTTCTTTGATTTCCAGGCCTGTGCAATAGCCTGTGAATTACAATACACTAAAATTTTATTTAAAAACGT
Source organism: Cheirogaleus medius (assembly GCA_008086735.1). NCBI lineage: Eukaryota > Metazoa > Chordata > Mammalia > Primates > Cheirogaleidae > Cheirogaleus > Cheirogaleus medius. Next base: position 107,947 of record VBSM01003169.1, read on the forward strand.
GAAGAGGGACAACACTTTCAGGAAAATAGGTAGTTACATTCAAATTGTTTTTTTTATTTCGGCATATTATGGGGGTACAAATGTTACATATAATGCCCTTGCCTCCCCCTCAAGTCAGAGCTTCAAGCGTGACCATCCTCCAGACAGTGCACATCTCACTCATTATGTTTGTATATACTGGTCCCCTCCCCACCTCCCACCTGCCCAATACCCAATAAATGTTATTCCTATGTGTCCACTTAGGTGTTGATCAGTTAATACCA
>VBSM01003169.1:108309-133497 GCA_008086735.1 Cheirogaleus medius
ACTAGTTTGCAGTCCCACCAGCAGTGTAGGAGTGTTCCTATATCTTCGCATCCACACCAGATTTATTGTTTTGGGGCTTTTTGATAAAGGCCATTCTTACTGGAGATAAGTGATATCTCATTGCAGTTTTGATTTGCATTTCCCTGATGATTAGAGATGTTGGGCATTTTTTCATATGTTTGTTGGCCATTATTCTATCTTCTTTTGGTGTTTTATTAAATCATTGTTATGAACCTTGGGCAGCCTAGGAAATTCAAGTCACATTTAATGAATGCAGGAAGGCTTGTCAGGAATGAGGAACAATACAGAAACCAGTGTGCTATGGGTATGAATCCTTAGAAAATGTCTGAAAATTACAAGAGAACTTGGAGCCTTGATTCATCCCAGATCCTGGAGTTAACAGACAAGATTCACTCAGGGAAACAGAACCTACTCTAGGTATTTCAAGCTAAAAGAAATTAACACAGGGAATTCCTAATTTGCCACCCATTGTGGCTGCCTCTCCTCTCTCATGCCCTGGGGATCCACTGACACATCCTCAAGGCAATGTCATTTCCCATTTTGGGGAGAAGAGTTCTGATTTCCCTGACTCTTTCCCTTCTTCCCTCCAGCTTGGTTTTAGTGCCAATGAAGGACAATCCCTACAAGGGAACTGTCACTTCTACTCAGACATTTCTCCAAAAGAGTATGAACTTGACTGTGGGTTCTTTCCCCCATTGCTTGTGAATTCTGGTCACAGTGCTACCTATTTTAAGGGAGGAGAGGCAGAAAGCAGGAATCTTAGCAGAAATATGAGCTGCGTTCTCTTTCCCCTTGAGTTTCAGCTGCTCAATGTTATTCTGGAATCTATTAACGAGAATGAAACAAAGGACAGGATGAGCCACGCGGAGTGCAGCAACACCTCCTTGTTCTCAAGTCACAGATGAAAAAATAAAACAAAAACTGTTCTCACAAAAGAGATTTATGCAGACTCGAAAGGATTTCACTGGATTCTGTGCTCTGTGCTGCTGACAGCCCCACAGTGTGATGTTTCTCTCCTCTTAGTCACCAGTGAAGCTCTCTCAGGAACCACTTTCCTGGCCCTGAGCTTCTCTTCCTCTTCTTACTCCTGGTCTTTTGTTCACTTTGCTACTTTTCTACATGTAGAGCATAAAATTATAAATGAGACAAAGTCAAATAAGGGGGAAAAAGGGAAAAAAACAAAGTACAAGAGTAAAGTTAAGGGTTATCTGTGAATTTATTATATTCCCTAAAATGCAAATACTATATGTAATCCCTGTCTTCTAGGGCCACATTTAAGAGTGGGTGGGTAACATTTATAACCGTCTCTAAGCACATCAAACTGCCTCCTTTTTCCCCAAGGTAGCTAATATTTTTTTTCTTGGCACAGTAAGTTGAATTGCATTCCCCCCAAAGATATGTCCAAGTCCTAACCCCTGATAGCAATGAATGTGACCTTATCTGAAAAGAGGGTCTTTGCAGGTATAGTTAAATTACGGATCTCAAGATGAGATCATCCTGTATTTAGGGCAGGCCCTAAATTCAATGGTTGGTCCTTATAGGAGACAGCAATGGAGAAGACACAGAGAGACACAGGGCAGAAGACAGGTGAAGACTGAGATTGGGCTGATACTGCTACAAACCAAGGACTTGCAAGTATTGCTGGCAGCCATGAGAAGCTAGGAGAAAGGCATGGAACTGATTCTCCCTCAGAGCCTCCAGAGGGAACCCCCCCCCCCGCTGACTCTGGCCTCCTGAAGTATGAGAGAATAAAGAGCTGTTGTTTTAAGCCACCGAGTTTGTGATAACTTATTGCAGCAGCCCTAGGAAACTAGTACCATTGGTAATCTTCACTGTGTTTCCATTGTTGGCGTTCACTTTCTATGCCCAATGTTACTGTTGCAGTTTCATTATAATAGAGATTGGCATGTTTTATCTGTAAAAGGCCAAATAGTAAATATTTTCAGCTTTGTGTGCCATATGTCTCTGTCGCAACTACTCAGTTCTGCCATTGTAGTGAAATTAGCCATATAAAATATGTAAATGAATGGGCATGGTTGTTTGTCCAATAAAACTTTATTTACAAAAACAGATGGTGGGCCATAGTTTGCTGACCTCTTAAATGAAAAACTCTTTCTTCTGCACTCTCAGCATTTCTGACATCAAATGTGTGAGAGTTTTCCCACCAACCAATTCTCCAACTCTCCAGACACCAACTGGGTAGACTACAATCCAGTTATGACACCAACTACCCAGAGTTGGTGCAGCCCCTACAGGTAAGGGCTCAGCCCCACATGACCGTCTCCCCCTTCAGATGCTGGTTGCAAGTCCCAGCTTGTTGCTTGTACTTTTGACATTCCCACACCCCTCCTCAGATTTGATAATTTGCTATAATGGTTCACAGAACTCATGGAAACATTTACTTATGTTTACTGGTTTAGAGAATATAATAAAGACACAGATAAACAGCCAGGTGAGTAGGTAGAGAGAGTGAGGGCTAGAAAGGTCCCCAGCACAGAAACTTCTGTCTTCGTGGACTTAGAGTATGCTGCTCTCCTGGTGCATGGATGTATTCACCAACCCAGAGACTCTCTGAACACCATCTTTTAGGAGCTTTTATAGTGGCTTCATCACATAGGGATGATGGATTGTTAATTCAGTCTCCAACCCCTTTCCACTGCCTGGAAGGTGGAGTGTGAGTCTTAAAGTTCCAAGCTTTTAAGCACGACTTGATCTTTCTGGTGTCCAGTCTCCATCCTGAAGCTAATCAGGAGCTCACCAAGAGTTGCTTCATTAGACCCTCCTGTCACTCGGGAAATTCCAAGGGATTTAGGAGCTCTATGTCAGGAACCAGGGGCAGAGACCAAATGTTAGAGCAAAATAAGCTCCTAGAACCTCTATTACTGAGGAAATGAAGGGTTTTAGGAGCTCTGTGTCAGGAACTGGGGGCCGAGACCAAACGTATATTTCTGACTATGTCCCCACCCCTGCACTGTAGTGTTCTCACCTGAGATGCTGGTGGCCCATCTCTTGGCAGTCCTCCTGGAGTCCTTTCTAGACCATTTCTCCCTGAAGCACTAGGACGTCTTCATCTGGCTTGTTCTGATTTCCCAAATTCTCTGATATAGATTTGCTTTGCGTTCCCATTGCCACCACTGGTTATCTTAAAATAATCATCTGACCCACTTTGTTTCCTATGTCTCAGTTTTCAAAAATTCCAGTCACGAAATATCATTTTCCTTTTCTTCTTACATCCTCCAGACCCATTTTCAGAGTAGATTTGTGGAACTAGTGATGGAAGGGTTTGTGACTGGCGTTGGGTTGCCCGGGAGTGCGCTGCAAAGTGCGTGGGCGGCTCCTGCGCTGGGGGGGGCAGCCGTGGGGCTCCACGCTGAGCAGCGCAGGGAATGACAAGGAAAGAAAGAGAGGCTGTTTATTTTACGTAACTTTTATTTTAAAATCAAGAACAATGGGAACGGGGAAGGGAGAGAGGCACAGTGAGAGAGCGAGAGATTCTTCCAAAACAATCAATGATTACTCAGAGGCAAGGGAATATCAGCTGAGGAGGAAAGACGCAAAGCCAGTGACAAAGGAAATAGGATTTTGCACCAGTCAACCATAATCAGATGCTCTGTCTGCATAGGATGGCGGAGCTTTAAAAATACAACTCTCAAAAAAAAAAAAAAATACAACTCTCAAGGTTAGAGAAGATTTACTTGAATTCAGAAAGAAATATCTGGGGTTGAATTGGAAAGGGAGCTAGAACCCTTCACCAAAAATCTGAGACAGTTCGTCCTCTCTTCTATTGTCTACTTTAGCCCCTACATTAATTTCCTGTGGCTGCTATAAAAAGTGACCACAAACTTGGTGATTTGAAACAACAGAAATGTATTCCCTTATTCTGTCACAGCCTGGAGGCCAGAAGTCCAAAATACATCTTACTGGGCTGAAATCAAGGTGTCCACAGGGCTACTCCCTCTGGAGGCTCCAGGGGAGAATCCATCGTTGGCTCTTCCAGCCCTGGTGACTCCTGCTATTCCTTAATTTGTGGCCACATCACTCCAACTTCTGCTTCTGTGGTCACATTACCTCCTTCTCTCCCTCCTATCTGCCTTCTCCTCTTCCATTTGTGCCCAATCTCCCTCTGCCTCGCTGGTGTAAGGATGTATGTGATGGCCTGCAGGGCCCACCTGGATAATCCAGGTTCATCTCCCCATCACAAAATCCTTCATATAACACATCTGCAAAGATCTTTTTAAAAAATGTAATATAAGGTAACATTCCCAGGTTCCAGGGATTAGGATGTGGCTATCTTTTAGAGGGCCATTTTTCAGCCTAGTATTGTCTCCAAACTTTATACTTAACAACAACAACAACAAAAATCGGTGCAGCTCAGATATAACTTCTTCAGAGGGAAGTCTGGCAAGCCCCTTTCGCAGGGTAAGGGAGCAAAGGGAATACAGTTGACTCAGTTTACCAAATAGGTCTTTCAACAAGATACAATGTTCCAGCCCGTCCTTATGGACTGGCTCCCCAGACATCACGTGGCTGGCCTTTCCCCTAATCAGGCTCCTGTATGGGAGTAATTATGAAAAGGACCTGGAAAATGCATGCAAAGGGTGGGTCATATTTTAAATAAGCAGAAACTCAGAGAAATTTTTCATGATGAACATTTTTTTAAGAAAGAAATTATTTTAAATTATGAACACAGGTGACCCTGGATTCTAGGTATAGGACTCATTGTATTGATACATACCTACCCACTTCCTCTTGATTTAAACATACTTACAACATTACACAAAACCAGGAAGCATTTTAAACTGCTTCTTGGACATCTCTACTTGAATATTCTGCCACATGCACCTCAAATTCATTATGTCCAAAGTAGGACATGATGCCTCTTACCTACCGGGAGCCTGCTTGTCTTCCTTCTGCATTGTTATATCTTGACAACAGTTATATCTGTGTTAACCCGAAACCCCACTAAGCTGTATACAAAAGTTTGAGTATGTGTGCATTTGTGCCTTTTTAAGGGGAGAATTCCATAACCTTTACCAGATTCTTCCTAGAATCTTTGACCTCAAAACGGAAATGAAAGGCACCCCGTACATGGCACTCAGTTAGGTCTCCATAAACATTTGCTGCATAGTGTTGTTCATTCTTGGTAGAGAATGCCCACTGCTCTGTGTTTGCATGCATTTGTGTTTTGTCATAAATTTGCAGAACGGCCAGTTGGGGCTTAGGGTTCAGTAAGTCACTGTAAAACAAATTCTGTCACTATCTACTTCTCCCTAAGTAGGGCTACAGTCTAAGATCAAGTATATAAGTAAGGCCTTGGCCTCTCTGAAGAAATGAATTTTGCCCTTGATAACAAGGAAGCAAAGGACCACAATGAGTACTTTTCCTGTGCTAAGGATTATTTTAATATGCCAACATATGTCTAATAGACCTTCCTCTCATCCTTAGAAGACCTTCTCATTCTTGCCTCCACCCCCTCCAACTTTGCCTAATGCATCCTTCAGATCTCAGCTTAAATACCATATTTCCCCCAAAATAAGACCTACCCATAAAATAAGCCCTAGCAGGATTTCTAAGCATTTGTGCAATATAAGCACTACTCTGAAAATAAGACCTAGTGATGGGCGTGGCTACGTGGCGTATATGCACAACCCATGCATTTCGTCGCGGAGCAGTAAAGAAGACAAGCAGCCCTTCTCATCTGCCCCATGAGAGCTCTATTGCTCGACATGAGAGATTGGGGCCAATGGTTCTAAAGGAAATGGAGTCGCAAGAAATTCAGGATGGAATTTGGGGTTTGGAGAGTTATGATGATGTTCCAGGAGAAGACGACTTAACTATATTTGAATAAATGTAGATTGTTGTACCGTACTTAAAAAAAAATAAATAACACATCCCCTGAAAATAAGCCCTAGGGTGTCTTCTTGAGGAAAAATAAATATAAGACCCTGTCTTATTTTCAGGGAAACACGGTATTACTCCTGGGAAAGACTTCCCTGATCAAACCCACCCGCCCCCTGGGAAAAGACTAGAGATTCAAATTTTGAAGTATATGTCTGGTTACATACTGAAGATCTTACTGCAAGAAAGGGAATTGGACCATCAGCTGGAAGCTGGGTACTATCACACTTTGCTCTTAACCCTTGGGACACCCCCCAGCCCTATCCCTTCCCAGAGTCACTTTGGTATTCACAGGGAAGGGAGGGCTTAAGATCAGCAGTGACAGATTTCAATTGGCTCCTACATTTGAAAAGAGCTTCAAATGGACATTGTGAAAACAAGAAGCATCACAGTACTCCTTTGGAAAACTAAGGACAACTAAAGAGGCTATGTCATTGAAAACCACATGATGAATGTTCAAGAGAATAAAATATTAAGGGTTTTCTTCCATTGGATTTTTAATTTTTAGGAACTAAAAATCCTGTTGATATTAGAGGAGCTAGTTTTCCCTTCACAATACATTCTTTTATCAGCTCATATTTTTTGTCTATGGCATTTGTCACAACTATAATTAAATAACGTATTTGTATAATTATATGTTTAATGACTTTCTTTGGCACTTGTTCACAGCTCTATAAGGGCAGAGGCTGTCTGTCTTGCTCATTGCTGGACAGTGCCATATACATAGTAGAAGCCAATAAATATTTAATAGACATAATGGATGGGTTACTTAATTAATTAATATAGAATTGTGACTGTTTCTCTTTCCCAATGAGAACTGTCCTTTGATCACAGCAGTTAACTATAATATTGGATATGATTCTTGAAATGAGGTTGTTTCACATGCCTCTCCTTAAAGCAAGATTTCTCAACCTCAGCACAACTGACATTTTGGGCAGGATGATTCTTTGTTGTGAGTGTCTGTCCTTCCTGTGCACTGCAGGAGGTTTAGCTGCACCCTTGACCTCTACCTACTAGATGTGAGTAGTACCACCTTCCCTAAGTTGTGACAACCTAAAGTGTCTCCAGACATTGCCAAATGCCCCCTGTGGGGCAAAGTTGCCCCCCAGTTGAAAACCACTTCCTAAAGGAAGAAGAGATATTTCTGAATCTGGGACACAAGTCCTCTGGCAGGATGAAGAAGAGGAAAAAGAAACCCACAAAAACCAAAAAACAAAACCCAACTGTGGCTGAATGTCCTGAAAGCTAGGCATCTGAGGCCACCTTTGCCTAGGCATTTTCCCCCTCATTTACTACAATAAATCTGTACTACAAAAAAGTCTTGGTTTTTATACTTTGATGTTTATTATTTCTTAGTTCCTTACTGAATATATCTCTTGAAGAATTTCAATTTTATCTCTGTTGAACTAAGAGGAAGAGGAATTTTAGTTTTTATAATTCAACAAGACAGTTACCTGGCCCTGAGACAGATGGGAACCTAGAAAAGATCACAGAGCGGGGGTAGCTGGGATGTGGCTCCTGACACCCCTGGGCCACTCTGCACAGTGTGGTCAGTGAGAGCTTCTGACAGCCTCCTTTAGATAAGCAGCAAGCCACACAGAAAGGTGACTGGAGCCACTGGGAGTCACATTCTTCAGAGGGTAGGTGCTAGAAATTGCTTAGTGATCAGAGTTTTGTGTTTTACCAGTTCTGGGCCCTTCTAAATAAAGCAGCAGAGAAAGCGGTAGTTTAAAGGAAATCATATTTTAAAAAAATTTTTGCTTTAAAAATTAATTGCAGTTGTTCCTGCATCCTGGGGAGCTGTAGAATTCCTCTCTGTAGGAAACCTGTTCATTTTTTGAAGAATATATGAACAAAGGAGTTCCAAATTGAACATAAGCTAAAGCTCAAATGTACAAAGACCTGCAGCTTTTAAGACCATTATTTAGTTTCCAACAGCTCTGGAAGTCAAAAGTTGGATACTGACTACTCCTTTCTCTTTGCATTTCCTACTGCTACAATCCTAATCCTCCCAAAAGCAAGCAGATACCTCTGGCAGAAAAGGGGAGAGGCCATGTATACAAATGATAAAAGATAAAAGTAGAAGTTATTATATTAACAAGTAAAAGCAGAAAATCAATCCTTTTTATTTCCATTTCACTCATTAATGGGACTTTAGGTGTGAAAGGCAAGGCCTGAGGCTAGTATTGTATACTGGGGAGGGTGAAACAAGGTTCAACATGATAAAGTCAGAGTGCCTCCCATGAGGTGAGGAGACTTTTCAAATGTAAAATGACTTCTGGCCTCATCTGAACAGATATCAAATGTGGAACTTGTGTAAGAGAGGAAATGGGAAATGGAAACCTGGAGAGTGAGCACTGTTAAAAGATTAACTTGGGCACATTACAATGATAAAGCATTTATTAGAGAAAACAGCAAGTCATGCATTGGGCAGCACCAAATTGCAAAGTGGTTTGGGCTCCACTCAAGGGGCAAGGGGGGCAGGTGTGGTGAGGGAGGGAAGACTTCTAAGGTGAACACAGAAGCAAGACAAAGGAAATGTTTGATTGATTAAAGTGGAACAATAGCCTTAAAGTCCCTATTAGAGGTTAATTGGTGGTTTCTGATGGGTTAAGGTTATGTTTCATTTTACTATTTACGCTGAGTTAGACTTTGGCCTGCTTAGTAAGAACCTAGGGCACTGGAGCCATCTGAGCCTAATGGCCTCCCAGTTAATTTTTTCAACAGGCCAATCCTAACAACGTGGTGGGAGAATGGGCCTAAGGAAGAGGATGGAGACCAGTAGGGCCATCCCTGTGGGAGTGAAGGCTGGACTGTAGGAATTGGGGTGCCTGACATCTGACTCCCCTCCACTTGCTCCCCATGGTCTCCCTCGTGACAGCACTACCTGGGAACATGAAGGCAAAGCTATGGTTTTGTTTGGAGATGAGGTAGAAATGGGGATTTGGTAATAAAATGACCAGAAGCAACTGAGAAGAATTTAGTAGAAGGGCTTTGGGGTAAGAGCTGATAGGCCACAACTAGGACAGGTATCTTCCCCACCACTAATCCAGATCTGGGTACTTCCAGGTCTATAGGAAGGGGATAAAATTTTCTGATATTAAATATGAGTGTGGTAGATTTAAAATGGCCACAAATTCTTTGTTACTCCCCACATTGAGAAGTGGTATTTATTTCCCACGATCTTGAATCTGATCTGGCCCTGTGACTGCCCTAACCAAGAAAACATGGTGGCATGATGCTGTGCCAATCCTGGACTAAGCCTTGGGAAGTCTGACACCTTCTGCTTTTTGGAAACCTGTGTCACCAAGTGGCTATAATGCTAGAGAGACCACAGGGAAAATCCAAATAATGACACAAGGTGAAGAGTGAGAGGCCTGAGATGTGATGAGATTCAGGATACACTATCCCAAAATATGACTGTGGGTGACCAGAATAAGCTACCCCAAAATATGTCTCTTTGTCATGAGGATTATTTTGAGCTGATTATTTTGAGAAACTGTAGACACAGGAGAAGTTCTGAAAATAAGCACAGAAGTACCCTACTGTAAGAAAAATTTACATCTATAAAGGAAAGCTCCATTTGTAAGAGTGTCTCCCTCTCTGGACCATGAAGGGAAGGATGACTAAATCACTAGAAACTCAATGGACAAAACACTAACTTAAATCTGCACAATAAACCTTACCCTTATTTACCATACTTTCCCTGGACATCTCTACATGACTGTCCCTCCCAACACCTTTCTTTTTTGTTTTATTTGTAGTTGGTATTTAAGCCTGAACTCAAAGCCACCACTTTGAGATTTATTTATTCCTTGGGTATCTGCCATGTTTATATGAAATATATTCATAATACATAATAAACTTATGTTAGTTTTTCTCTTGTTAACCTGTCTTTTGTTACAGGGATCTATTCTAAATAAAACTATGAAAGATAGAAAATTATTTTTCCTATCCTATATATGGCATAGAGAAAAGAAAGACCTAGACAAGCACAGCTTTCCAGCCATCCCTGCCAAGGTGCCACACATGTGAGGTTATTTCAGCCTGCTATGGTTCGAATATATTCCCTCCAAATTTCAGGTGTTAAAACCTAAGGGCCAGGCCAGGCATGGTGGCTCACGCTTGTAATCCTAGCACTCTGGGAGGCTGAAGTAGGAGGATTGCTTGAGCTCAGGAGTTTGAGACCAGCCTGAGCAAGAGTGAGGCTGTCTCTACTGAAAAACAGAAAAGTTAGCTGTGTTTTGTACCTATAGTCCAAGCTACTTGGGAGGCTGAGGCAGGAGGATTGCTTGAGCCCAGAAGTTTGAGGTTGCTGTGAGCTATAATGACACCACTGCACTCTACCCAGGGTGACAGAGTGAAACTCTGTCTCATAAAAGAAAAAAATAAAATAAAAACACCTAATGGCCAATGTGATGGTATTAAGAGGTGAAGCCTTTAAGAGGTGATTAGGTCATGATGACTTCTTGCTCATGAGTGGGATTAAGGCCCTTATAAAATAGGTTTCATGCAGCATTAGGTTCTTTTGCCCTTCCACCTTCTGCCATGTGAGGACATAGTATTCCTCTTCTCGGGCAAATGCAGCAACAAAGCACCATCTTGGAAGCAGAGACCAGACTCTCATCAAACTCCAAACCTGCTGGCACCTTCATTTTGGACTTCCTAGCCTCCAGAACTATGAGAAAATAAAGTTCTGTTCTTTATAAATTACACAGTCTCAGGTATTTTGTTATTGCAGCACAAACAAACAAAGACCACAATCTGATTGAACCTGCATAAAAGACCCAAGAAAGACCAACAGAAGACCTCCTAGCTGAGTCCTATCAGCCCACAGAAGTGTGAGATAGTGGTTGTTTTAAGCTACTAAATTTGAGGGTGGCATGTAATATAGCAATTAATAACTGAAGCCATGGGGTAAGACCAAGGTTATTTTGCTTGGACCATGGAGGCAGGAAAAGAGAGCATGGAGTATTATGCACCAACTCTTACATACTTCCATCCAGAAGTGACAGGTGAAATTTCTACTCATGTATCATTAGCCAAAGTAAGTCGCCTAGCCACATCTAACTCCAAGAAAACTATGCCCAGGAAAGGAAAGACATGATGGGCACGAGTGATGTCTACCATCCCATCTCTAGCAACACAAGAGGCTGTGGAAAGGAGCAGTTTTGTAATGATTTGTTGTGCCCAGTCATGATTCATTACCTGGGACTGGGCACATTGCTGCTCTCAACACAACCAGGATCCTTCATCAGGGATAAAGGCAGGGAGAGACACTGAGTTTCCCCAGGTGGTGGCAGTAACAGAGAGGTTCAATGGCTGCCACCTGAGCCTTCAACGCCCTTGATTCTCAGCTTGCCCACCACTTGTGAGCTCTCTCAGCCCTCTCACTTTCAACCCATGTATTTGGAATTTGAGGTTAGGATGAGTCTGGATGGGGAAAAGAAGGGAAGAGAGAAGAGAAGAGAAAAGGGGAAGAAGAGGAGAGATGTGTGCAGGAGTGAAATAAAAGAGAGAGCATGAGCGCTCCAGACTGACTTTCAGCACTTTCAGAACCACTTAGAGGGAAAAATAATTAACGTTTGCACAAAAATGTCAACCCAAAAGATGAAAGAAAAGGGGATGTTTCAAAGAGGTGTAAGAAGCGTGGCAGTCTGGGTGGCCTGGTTGAAAGAAGAAAAACAACGTTCTTGTCAATTGTGCTTTGGGGGAATGGAATGGAACATTCTGATCCAAGGCTCACACCTTCTATGCCCCACTTCTTACCCAGCTCTCTACTGGTGTTTGATCTCTTTGTTCTTTTTCCTCTTTCTTTTGAAGTTCCCAAACTCGGTTCACAGGCTCTTCTTTTTTAGTCAAATTAAGTCCAAAATAACAACTCCCCTTGTCACTTCTATATTAGGTGGAAGATGACATTCTAGAAGAATGTTTAATCATTTCAAAAGGCTTCTCATATATTCTCCTCACAAGAACTTTATTTATCATCCTTATTTTAGTTGCTAAGAAATCAAGGCTTATAGAGGGTAATTTAACCAAGGTCAAACAACATATCTGAAACTGGAACTGTAAACCTTCATGGTCCAGTAAGTTTAACCACCATGATACTCTGACTTTCAAGGATTCATCTGATGCATTGCTTTTAATTGAACCTGGGATCTAGAAATTTTCTGGATAGCTTGGACAGTATTTGTTATCTGATTCAGAAATACAACTTCTATTTCCTATTTCTGATGGAACTGTCTTTGGTATCCTCCCACAACTATGTCATTTTTGCTCTCTCTACTTTTACCCTTCTCCAAATGTTCTCCACTGTACTCCCACCTAACAGTTATGGGTTTCCACTTATGTGGATATCTTCTTGACGTACAGCATTAATCTCTCTTGCCTGCATTCTCCAATGTTATATTCATCTGTGGCCAAGTCCACTATAATGATTCTACTTGGTCAGCTCTGTGATACCTATTAGGTATATTTCCTTCCTTATATTGAAACTTCAAGTTCACCAATTTTTACCCCAACTCTGCTGTCTCTCCCACTCTAACCCCTCCAAATAAATCAGATTACCCACAGGCTTGTTCTGGGCTTGAGAAAAACCTTGATGGAATTCATTCTCCCACCTCTCTGATTGTCAAATCCATTGCTCTTATATTTCCTGGTTCCCTTGGGCTCTGATCCTAGCTCCAGTTTTCTATCTAGCTGTATTGATTAGTGACTTGGAGTTGCCTTCCCACTTTTATCTATTCTGTACTAATGAACACTTTATTGAAGCATCTGATAGTTATGAGAAATGCCATTAGTTGTGAATCCACCATGTGTCAGCCTCTGGGCTAAGTACTTTACACGTATTATTGCATTTGCTCCTCATGAGAAAACTGCAGTGTAGCTGTTATTTCCTTCATTCTCTGGGAAGAAGAAACACAGGCAGTATCAGTGCTATGGGACATCCTTTACATTTTAATGAATGCTCTACTCTAGATGCTAGGTGCTTTCCGTTTACTGTGTCATTGGATCTTCACAATAGTCCTTCAAACTGTCTAGGCCTTCTCATCTCTACTTTTTCAGAGAGGTAACTAAGGCTCAAGGAGGTTAGGTGGCTTAGAAAGCAGGACTATAGTATATTTGAACTCATCTCTTTCCAGCCACACTGGCTTGCTTGCTGGTCCCATTTCAGGACCTTTGTCCTAGTTGATCCCTCTGCCTGGAAACTCTTCTCCCATATCCACAGGACTCCCTTCCTCAGTTACACCATATATATGCTCAAATGTCACTTTCTCAGTGAGGGCTTCCCTAACCCTCCTATTAAAATTGCACCCCACCCACCTCTCCTCCTCACTTCCTCCCTGCTTTATTCTTCTCCGCAGAACGGATCACTATCTGACATACCATATATATTACTTACTAGAAGGCAAACTCCAAAACGGTAGGACTTTTTGTTGGCTTTCTTCATTAGTATGTGTACATTGTCAATAAATATTTGTTGATTAAATGAATAAATATCTAATTCCAATGCCCTTGTCACCATAACTTACTCAGATACTTTGTAGGTAGATACTCCATCATATCTAATTTCTCCCTCTGGACTACATTATAGTACTAAAGAACTTTTTAAAGTAAAGGCCTAAATTCAGCATCATCTAGGAAAAGAAAACACAAGCCCAACCTAAGCTGAGCCTGGGAACTCCACTAGCACCAGTTTTTACCTTTATCAAAGAACGTTAATTATGTGTCTTCCTGTGTGTGATGCTCTGTTGTGTACTGTGCTTTAAAAATTGGACCAGAATGTTTATCTCTGGCTCCATCTCTTCCTCCAATTGGCTCTCACTGGGAAAGCCAGCACTGGTGTAGATGAACAAATACAGTATGTGATGTATATACAACACAAACCCAAATCGCAGGTAGTTAGAAGCCAGTATTTACAGAACCATCAGAGAGAAGAGTCACAGGAGCTTCATCGGTAGACAGGATGAGATTTGCAGAATTCATGCAAAAAGATTTTCCTATCCAAAATCTTTCTTAAGGGGACATTGCCTAGAAGCAGTTTATCTCACAGTCAGCTCCCTCTAAAAAGTCATGGTTTAGTTCCTGGATATAAACATTTGACTGATGAAACCACAATAACCATAAAGATGGAAAGAGAACTTGTGCCATCCCTGTCCTTGGGCTGAACTCACCCACCCATCACAGTGTCCTACTGATCTTGAGCTTGATGCCAATTCTATTTTAAAAACCAATTTCCCTGGGAGGCCGAGGCAGGTGGATTGTTTGAGCTCAGGAGTTCGAGACCAGCTTGAGCAAGAGCGAGACCCTGTCTCTACTAAAAATAGAAAGAAATTAGCTAGATAACTAGAAATATATATAAAAATTTAGCCAGGCATGGTGGCGCATGCCTATAGTCCCAGCTACTCGGGAAGCTGAAGCAGAAGGATCACATGAGCCCAGGAGTTTGAGGTTGCTGTGAGCTAGGCTGACGCCACGGCACTCTAGCCTGGACAACAGAGTGAGACTCTGTCTCAAAAATAAATAAATAAATAAATAAATAATAAAAACCAATTTCCTAATGAGATGTGATGCAACTATAAGTTGGTGGTCATTGGGACAATTATCATCATTTAGCATTCCTTAAACACCCTAAGGAAGTACAGAATTAGAGATTTTTAACTGCATTCACTCTGTTTACCAATTTTTACTTCCATGCATATACTCTAAGTATATAAGACTATATAATAGAAACATTAAAAATGTAGACACATTAAACTCACATGGATCCAGCTTGACTGCCAGCAACAAATCCAGCTGCCACCAATATGGCCCCAGAGCCTTTTAGCTCCTTACCCATGCCATGAAGCCAGTCATATGAAAAGTTGAATTATGCCAATTAGCACCTTACCTGCTTAATTCTAAAATTGATTGTACTAATTTTAAGCTCCTTTAGAGCAAGAACATTTTCCTCATGTTTGTGTCCCATACTGCACCTGTTTCAATGCTTGGTAAATATACCTTTCCCCTACAACAGACTGTAGGATTCATTAGGAAAAGAATTCTTTCTCTTATGTGAAATAGTATACCTAGTGTCTAACATACATGTGGCACAAAATAACATCCAACACATATTTTTCTTAGCAATAAAAAAAGAGAACATTGACTTGAATGAATACTGACCTATAAAAATTAAATGTAACTCAATATTTGGGTTCTCTTGATTTATCATTTAAAATAACCATAAATAAAAGATTATGGATTTGAATGTTCTATAAAAAATTACTGACAGGTCTAGAATAAAATTCTGAGTCAGCTCTTGCTGGGAGAGGGAGGTGGTTTTGGACAAGTCATTTATACATTCTGGGCTTTGTTTCCCTTACTCTATCCTGATGAATCTTAGAAGAAAATGAAGGGTTGAGTTAGAAGATCATCTGTACAGCCTCTCCTAGCTCCAAGTTCCTGTGATTATTATTTGTATAACTCAGAATGATGTAGGTGTATAAGCAGATGCTGACTTATTAACTGGCTGGGCTAAATGACTTTTTGTAAAGGAATAAACTATGAACAAAGCAAACATCCTATGGTAGCCAGCTCCAAGATGGCCTCCAACGATTCCACCTCCTGATATTCATGCTAGCGTTGGTCTGTTTGACCAGTAGCTACACAACAGAAGTGACTACACATCACTTCCTAGATTAGAGTATGAAAATGAAAAGTGAAATACTGAAGCCTTCTGCCATACCCACGTGAATGTCTCTGTGGATTCTTCAGCCTCAGTTAAGCTTTTGGAAACCTGCAACCCTAGCTGACAGCTTGATTGCTTCCTCATGAGTCAGAACCACTAGTTAGGCTGCTTCTGAGTTCCTGACCCTCAGAAACTATTGAGGGTAGTACATTTTTGTTTTTTAATTGGCCAAATCTTAGGGTTGTTATATAGCAATAAGTAACTATTATACTTTTCCATCCAAAATCCTCTCCCCTCCTGGGCAAATGACCAGTGTCAATTTCACCATTCTTGGAAATTATACAATTTGTTTGGTAAGATATATTAGACAAGAAAAGACACAAGTTCGTGCCAGCATTTGCTTAGCCACCTAGTTTTAAAACTTAGTTTCATGTAAGCCACAACTAAAAAAAAAAAAAAAAAAAAAAAACTCTACATCATTGAGTGTTGTAGTGATCTCATTATAATTTCCATCTCTGTTGTTTCAAGACTACACCTTGCCTTTTGCAAAATTCTCTTCTATCATGACTATAAAAATTGCATTAATCATCCCTGCCATGCTTTCTTACTTGGTCTTCTTATTAGTCAATAGTTTCTATTGTTTTAATAGGAACACATTTATAGTGCTTGTTTCTCTTTCAATACTTCCTTAATTCATACATTTCCTCTTTACTTTGTGAAAAAATGACCTTTGAACAACTTTGAATATTGTTTTTATATCTAAGGATTTTTAAAAATTAAAATGTGTGTAGTTCAAGTACTTTGAATACTTCATATCCCACCTTATGAAGTAATGTACACAAAGCTCTTGAATAGTCCCTGGGATAGAAGTAATCAATACAACTATTATTTATATAGAAGTTCAGGTTGATCCTCTATTATATAGAAAGGAAATGCTTAATAGGAGAAACTGCTTAATACCTGGAGATCAACTGGGGAAGAGATATTCATTGACACAGCCTGGACTCTGTTGTGGATGTTAAGTTCAGAATAGCTACCTTCATTCTAATTAAAGCCTCCCCCCAAATAGCACCTATTTCTCCTTATAGAATCATGAACAAAGTTTTTCTATCTTAAAGCTTCCTGATACGCCAGAGAAAAGTCATCATATAACAATATGGCACAAAATGGCTCAAAAACCTCTGTGGATAAGAATGATTATCGACACATTGCTCACTGTGCCTTTGGGCAAACATGTTTCTTAGATTTTTTTTTTTTTTTTTTTTGAGACAGAGTCTTACTTTGTTGCCTGGGCTAGAGTACCATGGCATCAGCCTAGCTCACAGCAACCTCAAACTCCTGGGCTCAAGCAATCCTCCTGCCTCAGCTTCCCGAGTAGCTGGGACTACAGGCATGTACCACCATACCCGGCTAATTTTTTAAATATATTTAGTTGTCCAGATAGTTTCTTTCTATTTTTAGTAGAGATGGGGTCTCACTCTTGCTCAGGCTGGTCTCGAACTCCTGACCTTGAGTGATCCTCCCACCTTGGCCTCCCAGAGTGCTAGGATTACAGGCATGAGCCACCACGCCCGGCATGTTTCTTAGATTTAAACTTGCAAATTGTTGCCCCATGCCTATAGGAAACCATGTACACATCTTATACCTAATTTGAGATGGCCACAAATAGTAAGCTACATCTTTCTTACGTCAAAGGTGCACAAAGGTGCACTGGTGATGCATGCTAGTCAATAATATAATTTCTAGTAAAACTAGAAATTACTATATTTACACAAAGAAAATATCATCAAGAGTATAGTGCTTCCTGATTCCTCTGATTATGAGATTTTGAGAACTATATGGGAGGAAAGAGAAGGAAAGCTATAAGTACTACATTACCCTGAGGCAAATTTCTATGTCCTTACCCTACAGGAAAGACGAAAGAGAAAAGAGACAAATGAATGCCTAGCAACTTACTAAGGCATAAGATGCTGTGAATGATTATTTGCTCCTAATCCCCTAAACCCCTAAACCCCTTTCCTAGATCAGTATTCTTTGAGAAAAGGAATGGATTTACCCAGAAGAAATTTATTCCTAGGTTTTATTTCTACATGTTTAACAGTTATAGCCAAAAGCTGATAAATTTATGGCCATCACAATTTTTCTTGCACCAAAATCATAATACCCTAACAGTGACTTTGTACAATTACTTGTAGGTCAGAACTAAGGCTAATTAAGGCTTTGGAAAATAATGTTTTCAAATAAATACTTTTTGAGTGCAAACTATTTTCTTATGATTTTACTAAAGAAATGAAGACACACTGTAAAATATTTAAATTACAGTGTACCATTAGGGCAAGGGAAAGCAGTCCCTGGGTGTTGGCCAGACAAGCATTCAGAAAACAGTGATAGCATTATTTCTCATTGTGCCACCTAGTCAGAGAAAGATGTACCAGTTTTCATTTCAAAAATAAGCCATTAAAGGTGATTACATTTCTCTTTTTTCCTAACAAAAAAGAAAATTAGAAATTCAGCATAAAATATACATTATTACACCTGAGCAGAACTTTGACAATGAAAGATCTCTCACAACCTCATTACAATGACCCAATAATGCCTCTTGCATCACACATTAGTCAGTTATGATCCTGAACTTATGGGGCCACTTGTAACCCAAACACATGTAACTAATTTGATTCAGTATTAGTGACTTTTTTTTGCCTAACAACCACTTATAAACTTAATAGCTTAACACAATAGGCATCAATTAAGATCATAATTCTCTGGGTTAGCAGTTTGAGTTGGGCTTAGCTGAGCGGTTCTACTGGTCTTGGCTGGACTCACTCATGAGTTGGCTAAGTGGCTCCATTTCTGGGGGTGAGCCTGTCTGGACAACATCAACAGGGACAGCTCATCTCTGCCTCAGATTGTCATGTGACCATAAGCAAATTAGCTAACTTTCCTGGCCCTCTCTGGTGGATCATTCTCATTAGCACACACATATGCTTTTATTTCTCTTTTACCCTGCAAAAGCCCATGTTCATCTCCAGCCACCACCCTATCCCTCTGCTCACTTTATAGTAAAACTTTTTTTTAAAAGGTATCTATACTCACTGTCTTCAATTTCATTTTTCCCATTTTTACTAAAACCCGCTCCAAAAGATTTTAGCCCTCATTACTCTGTGAAAACTGCTCTTGCCGAGGTCACCAATAACTTTTACATTGCTAAATTCAATAATCCATTCCCAATTCTCATCTTTCCTGGACCCATCAGCAGCATTTGACATGTGTCATCACTCCCTTCTCCTTGAAACACTCCCTCTACTAGGCTTTCAGGCAGCACATCCTCCTGGCTGTCTTCCCACACCACTAGCTTCTCCTTCTAGATCTCCTTTGCTGGTTACTTCTCATCTTCCTGATCTCTTAATGTCAAAGTCTCCCAGAACTCAGTCCTTAGACTCTTTCTTCTCTTGTCTGCTCTCTGTACTAACTCCCCTGGTGATCTCACTCAGTCTCCTGGTTTTAAGAATATGCTGATAACTCCCAAGTTTATATCTCTAGCCTGGACCACTACCCCAAATCCAGAATTGCACGTCCATCTGCCTACCAGATATCTTCACTTAGATATTGTATTTTCCTATTGCTGCTGCAACAAATTATCATAAAAGTAGTGGCTTAAAACAACACAAATTTATTATCTTACAGTTCTGGAGGTCAAAAGTCCAAAATGGGTCTCACTGGGCTAAAGTCAAGATGTCAGCAGGGCTGCATTCCTTTCTCGAGGCTTGAGGGGAGAATCCATTTTCTTTCTCTTTCCAGCTTCTAGAGGCTGTCTGCATTCCTTTGTGTGGCATCCTTCCATCTTCAAATCCAACTGTGGCTGGTCAAGTCTCTCTCACGTTGTATCATCCTGATACTAACTCCTCTGTCTCCTTCTTTCACATTTAAAGACTTGTGTTTACATTGGGATACACCTGAATAATTCAGTAAGTCTTCTGATCTTAAGGTCAACTAATTAACAATCTTAATTCTATCTGCTACTTTAACATCTTTGCCATGTGTCTTAGTTCATTTGTGTTGCTATGAAGGAATATCTGAGGCTGGGTAATTTATAAAGAAAAAAGGGTTTATTTGGCTTATGGTTCTGCAGGCTCTACAAAAAGCATGGCATCAGCCTCTGCTTCTGGTGAGGACTTCAGGAAGCCTCCACTCATGGCAGAAGGTGAAGGGGAACTGGTGTGTAGAAATCACATGATGAGAGAGGGGAAGCAAGAGAGAGAGGAGGTGCCAGGCTCTTTTCAACGATCAGTTCTCATGGGAACTAATAGAGTGAGAACTCATTACTGTGAGGAATCTGCCCCTATGACCCAAACACCTCCCATCAGGCCCCACCTCCAACAGTGGGAGATCAGTACAGATCACATTGCAACGTGAGAGTTGGTGAGACCAAACAACCATATCCAAATCATAGCACCATGTAACCAAACTATTTACCAGTTTCAGGGATTAGGACCTTGAATGGCCCCTTTGGTAGGGGTCATTGTTCTGCCTATCACAGATGTCTTATTATCATGTCAAATGCAACATATCAAATCTGAATTCCTGATTCTACCAAGTCTGCTCCTCTCAAGTCTTCCTCAACTTCAGTTAATACCAAACTCACTCATCCCATTGGTCAGGCCAAAAAGTTTGGCATCATCCTTACTCTCATCTTTCTCTCTGTTTCATATCCAATCAATTAGCAAACCCTATGAACTCTACCTTCAAATATATTCAGAATCATTACTTCCAGTGCAAGTACTCTGGCTAAAGCCCGTCTCATTACTGTGTTATGTATTGCTAACAGTCCCCAGAACTCCCAGGTCACTGTAGTAGCCTCCTAAACCCATCTCTCTGGCCCTTGCCCTAGCCTATCAGCACCCCACCTGACACTGACCCAAACATAAACTGTACTCAATATAAAATCCAGATGATATTTTCACAACAAAAATCAGATCATGTAATGTTCCTGCTCAAAATCTTCCCAAAGAAAATATTTGCAAAAGACATATATATGACAAAGGACTGTTATCCAAAATATACACAGAACTCTTAAAAGTCAAAAATAAGAAAACAAACAGCTCAATTTTAAAATGAGCCAAAGACCTTAATAGGCATCTCCCCAAAGAAGATATACAGATGGCAAATAAGCATATGAATGAAAGATGCTTTACATCATATGGCATTAAGGAAATGCAAATTAAAATGACAATGAGATACCACCACACACTTTTTAGAATGGCCAGAATCCAGAGCACTGACAACACCAAATGCTGACAAGGATGTAGAAGCAACAGGAACTCTTATCCTTTGCTGGTGGGAATGCAAATTGGTGCACCCATTTTGGAAGTCAGTTTGGCAGTTTCTTACAAAAGTAAACATATTCTTACCATAAGATCCAACAATAATTCTTCTTGGTATTTACCCAAAGGAGCTAAAAACTTATGTTCACACAAAAACCTACACATGAATTTTTATAGCAGCTTTATTCATGGTCGCCCAAACTTGGAAACAAACAAGATGTCCTTCAATAGGTGAATGGATAAACTGTAGTACATTCGGATAATGGAATATGATTTAGTCCTGAAAAGAAATGGGCTAACAAGCTATCAAAAGACATAGAGGGAACTAAAATGCACAATGCTAAATAAAAGAAGCCAATCTGAAAAGGCGATATACTGTATGACTACAACTATGTGACATTTTGGAAAAGGCAAAACTATGGAGACAATAAAAACATCAGTGGTTGTCAGCGGTTCTGGGGAAGGGATGAATGAATAGGCAGAACACAGAGGATTTTTAGGGCAATTCAAATACTCTGTATGATACAATAATGACAGATATATGTCATTTGTCCAGACCCATAGAATATACACACCAAGAGTAAACCTTAATGTAAACTATGGACTTTGGGTGATAATGATGTGTCAGTGTAGGTTCATCTATTATAACAAATATACCACTCAGTGGGGGATGTTGATACAGGGAGGCTATGCATATATAGGGGCAAGTAGAATATGGGAAATCTCTATACCTTCCTCTCAATTTTGCTGTGAACCTAAAACTGCTCTAAAAAATAAGGTCTTAAAACAACAACAACCCCTCCCAAGACTTCTCAGTTCCACAAAAGCTAATGCCTGCAAAGTCCACAAGATTTAGCCATTCCTCTTACTTCTCTGACCTCTTCTGTTCCTGCCTTCTGTACTTGCTTCATTTCACCCACAGGGGCCTCCTGCAGCACTCCAGGTATCTCCACAGGGCTTTTGCACTTGGCTGTTTGATCTTGTTGTCATATTCTTTGGGTTGACATTTACATGGATCTCTCCCTCATCTCTTCCTCAATCTTTGTTCAAAACTCACCTTCTCAGTGAGGTTTCCCTGTCCCTCATCCTTTACTTTAAATTGCATGCACATGCAAGCACACACACGGAGTCTTCTCCTTTACTGTTTTCTTTTCTCTGACCACATCACTTTCTAACTTATCATATAATTTATGTATTTATATCATTTATTTCTTATCTCCATAGGAGACTAGAATATGCCACCCCAAAATATGCCCATTTAGCATACAGATTATTTTGATCTGACTATTTTAAGAAACTACAGACACAGGATAAGCTCTGAAAACAGAGTAGAAATTACCCTTTTGTAAAGAAAATTTACATTTATGAAGGAAATCTCCATTTGTGAGGGTGTCTCTCCTACCAAGAAGAGAAAAATGACTCTAAATCACTAGAGACTCTTATCAATGGAGAAAGCAACAACTTAAACCTGTATAATAAACCTTATCCTTGTTTACTGTGCTTTTCCTGAATACTTCTCCATAATGACCCCCCCAACTCTCTTATTTCTTTGTTTTACCAGACAGTGATATTTAATACTAAATTCAAAGATACATCTTTGAAAATTGCTCATTTCTCTAGGTATTTACCATGTATTTACAAAATACACATGTTAATTTATGCCTTTTTTTCTCTTGTTAAATTGGCTTTTGTTACAGGAGTTTCTCCTGAGTAAGAATAATGAAGGGTAAAGAGAAATGTATTTTTTTTCTTCCCCTATATCTCCTCTCCTTACAAGGACACCAGTTGTGTTGGAAAAGAGCCCATCCTAATGACCTCATTTTAACTTAATCACCTTTGTAAAGACCCTGTATCCAAATATGGTCACATTCTGAGGTACTGGGGCTTAGGATTTCAACATATGAATTTTGAAGGGACACAAGTCAGCCCATAACAATAACTCTGCCTCGGTTTCATCATTAGTGAAATGGGAATGATAGGAATGGCAGTTACATCATAAGGTTGTTGGGAGAATTAATATATGTAAAGGGTTTATGTTACCAAGCCGAACTGGGGTCTGCTTGATACAATAAAGCCAGACACTGATGCTGAGATTTGCAACAGGAGAAAGAGGTATCACACGGCACCAAGCAAGGAGAATGGGCAACTAAAGCTTAAGCCCCAAAATCTCTAATGAGTTATAAGCAAGGGTTTTCAAAGGCAGGAGTACGTTTCAGGAAAGTAGAAGTTATAGGCAAAATTGTAAATCAATACATGCAGGTTCTACATTGGTTTAGGAATATTTTGAAGCAGGGGCTTATGGGTCATAGATGGATTCAAAGATTCTTTGATTAGCAATTGGTTAAGGAAGCAAGGCCTTGTCTAAAACTTTGAGTCATGGAAAGAATTGTTAGGTGGGTGTGACTCTCTCCAGCCCCCTCAGAAAGATTTTTAGAACAATGAACTGCAATCAGAGTTCAGTTCTCAGTTCCCCCTTATCTACACTTTCCATTTGTGAGGGTTTCTTAAAAACAACTCAAGAACACATGTTAAGATGTTGTCTTTTAGTTTTGCTTGGGGGACTATTGTTAGGACTATCATCTTGCTCATCAGGTTGCTCATTTACTTTTCAAGACTAGCTTGGTGCCTGAAATTTCCCTTGAAGGGACTCAAGATTTTTCCTTTATTTACATGCTTAAAGGTATGGGGCAGGCCTCTAAGAAGAGTCCCTGCTCTATCTCACTTATCACAGAGCCTGGCATAGACAAAGCACTAATAGGTGTTTGCTATTATAGTCTCTCTACCATTGTTGCTGGTTCTTCTCTTGTTACTCAGTGAGTACCAAACACTACCCCTCTCGAGCTTACAATAATAATACATTGAGAATACACTGTGGTCTATCAATGAAGGCTTATGTAAATACTTGCTGTTTGATATACTTTAACAAGACCCTCAGCAAGTTAAGATCTTGCACTGATTATCACTAGACTTTCCAGGTATAGAATGTACTTTCCTTCATTATACTTATTTTCCTTTTGGATGCATGCATATTAACATGGACAAGAATCTAAGTGTTAGACTCTCACCTATTCAGAACTAACCTCAAAGGGCAGACATAGATTAACTAAATCCTCACAGCTGCCATGATTTAAATTTAGAAATGGCATCATTCTTTACCAGTTTGGATATTGGCACAACTGCAGACAGTACTCATCTTATTTCAAAATGTCAAAACTCCAATTTTCAGAGCAGTTGAAACTGTGCAAACATCCTTCTGGAGCACATAAAAAACCAAAGTGTTATCAATGGTCTTATTCCCTTACTCCCTTGTAGCATATACAAAACTGAATCCCAGAGATTCCAGTATATTTACTTCCATTTTTATATTAGAGATGCCAAAAAAGAAAAAGAGTTATTGTCTGGAAGCACAAACTCAATGGAGAGCCAAATCTTAAACTTACTCATCTATGAAAATTAAATTATCTCCTGACAAAATAGGTCAAATATCACTGATATGTGGCTATTTAGTGGTCAATCTTATTCACTCTTTAATAAATATGAAGCACCCATGGAATCAATTTTATAATAAATAGGATTATAGCTGACTGTCTTTGATTAAATATTATATCTTCTATTTAATGCAGTTACTTCAGAAAGAATTCTATGACATTTGACTCTGTAACATACTTTACCACCAAGTTGTCAAGATTATAGTGCATGAGTGTACAGACAATTCACTGCACATAGGGATCTAGCCAACGGGGCAAATGAGGCTGAAGTGATTTTTAGTTTTGTCTATTTATTTTTAATCCCCAAACTTCACTATGAATATTAAGGATAAATCCTGGAAGACTCAGAGCATAGGGTGCATGTTGTTAACCACAGAACTGGAAAGAATATATAATTATAACATGGAACAGGACAGAGAATGTCAGTGACTTAATAATTCATAAGACTCTTTCAGAAATTTAGATCATGCAACAGAGGTAAAGGTCTGAAAAAGGGCAACGAAATGTTTTGCAAGTTGTCTCTTTAAAACCCCTTCCTTTTTGGCAATTAAAACCTTCATTCCTGCGTGGGGCCAGTAATCAAAGGGGCAGAAAAATGTTCTTTGCTTTCTGGTATCTTATACCACAGGAGATGGCTCAACAGAATTATCCAGACAAGAGTCACAAGATCGTAGTCACTGGCAATAAGATCCACCAACCAAAACCAACAGTTATAGTTAAACAACAACAGTCCAGGCCTGGCCCAGTGGCTCACGCCTGTAATCCTAGCACTCTGGGAGGCCGAGGCGGGCGG
>VBSM01003169.1:133597-219482 GCA_008086735.1 Cheirogaleus medius
AAAAAAAAAACAACAACAACAGTCCAAAGCCACAAGATGTGATACTGGTCACATAGACCTGAGCCCAACTGCAACCCTTCCCCAACTCCCCGCTTTCAAAAAGCCTCATTTTTTGCTTAGCGTCAGGATGGCACTCTTTGAGACACTAGTCCACTGGCCTCCTCATTTGCTGGCAAAATAATAAACATCTCTTTCCTTTTCTCAAATCACTTGTGCTTGTTCTTTGTTCTCACTGATTCGATCTCACTGATTTGGCCTTGGGGATAAGTACTGAACTTTTGTTAACAACCAGGTCTGGGGAGAGAAGGAGAGAGAAGGAGGTGGCAACCTTAAATAATAAGATTCAGAAAATATGGTTAAGTATAGACTTTCTTCAAGCCCAAAGCTGGTAATAACTATCTGGGAAATATGGACTCAGGGGAATGGAGTCAGTGTTTCAAGTTTTAAAAGTTAAGGTTTTCTTTATATAGGGAGAAAACAAAGAAATTAAATAGTATCAAAATATTTTCTATGTAAGGCTAGTTTATGAGTTACAAAAATCTAATTAGTTACAATTTGTTTTCTTTCCATATGGCTTGTTTTCTTTTCTTTGCAGCTTGTTTTCATTCTCCTTCCAATTTAAAAGACTGTATTTAGCATTCCATTTTAAGACAATGTGATAGTCATGAAAGGTAAGAGGGAAGTTACTCTACAATGAAGATCAGCAGTGAAAAGGGAAGGGGTCTTCCCTGGCATCCTTTAGTCATTTGCAACATTTTTCAAAACAATGTACGTAAGGAAGGAGGCTAATCAAGAATCAGAGAAAGAATGGTTGCAACTTCCTAGGTTACAGGCCCCATAATCACAATCCCTTAAGGCTCAAAATATTTTGAAGTTCCAACAGCTTATATTTTGAATAACTTATTTTCACACAGGTGGAAGAGAAAATCTAGAATTTGATAATTTATCTAGAGAAAATGAATTTTCCCAAAATGAGTGTAGTACAATGATTTGGTAAGATTGTGTTTTCTGCAGTCTACTCAACAGAAGTTAATGCTTGAGATCCAAACTCAGTAAGCACTTTGTTAAAAAAGCTAAATATGTGCACACTTGAGTAGTAAGTCTGGGACTATAAAATTCATACCCAGCATACTAGCTAGCATTTATTGAGCTCCTATAGCATAGTTGGCACAATGCTAAGAGCCTTTACACACATTATCTCACTGAGTCATTCTAGAGGAATAAGGAGTCAAAGAGGCCGGCTGGATATTTTCTATTTGCCCCTCCAGACCCACAGAGTGAATCTGCTCTATGCCAAGGGAGGCTGACTGATACAAACCACATCAACTGGACACTTTGTCTTCCTGCTTCTTGTTGGGTTTGGCCAATGGGAGGGTTGGTGGAGAGTTAGGTCAGCGTACTTATTGCCCTGTCTCTCTTTATGTCATATTGTCAAGGATTGTCTTCATCCCTTTGTTGAAGTTCACAGCTCCCATCGGGTAGCCGTCTCCATATTGCTACACTCTCAGAGTTCCTGGAACCACTTGCTTTCATTAACTCTTCAGGCACAGGGTCAGTAGGGGCTTCCTGATATTGCTAGTCTTAAAGTGCTGCACTATTCCTTACTGGTTTCCATAAAGCTTTCTTACAATTATATAAATAGTTCCTTTCTAGTTACTGAGTTGGAATGTGCCATCTGCTTCCTGCTAGAACACTCGCTGATACACATGGAGTTCCCAAGCAAAGACTGGGTGACCACTTCTCAATGGGGATTTACTCATCTTTGTGTCAAAGATGAGTAAATCTTTGGTTCTTATTGTCTTTGTCAAACCTGAGGGTCTTTCTGTGTTGCATATGGTTACACTAAAAAAGATATTATGTTTTTATTTAATGATATGTGAAGCTGCAACATTTTCCTATAAAAACGCAACAGTTTGTTGAGCAATACTATTTTGTCTATCCCTTCCAGAAACTGTTACTTTGTGATCACTGCATGCAGTAAAAAAAAAAAAAAAAAAAGGAATGGAGAAAAAGCAATTGACGGTCCAGTATTAGAGCTAGAGGACAGCCGTTATCCAGCCTCCGCCCCTGTGGAGAACCTGTGGCCTCTCTCCCTGCGTTGGCTAGTTTTCTAATTAGATGGGATCAGAACCCAAGAATGCTGCTTACCAGATGAGGAAGGATTCCTGTTTACAAACTCAGCTCAGGGCTCAAAGCTTTTGTTCAGAGGTACATTTGATGCTCCAGAATGCAGCAATATTTTCTTAGCGTTTCCTGTGTGTTCAGCTCCAAGTAGGGACTGAGTCTGTAAACTCTGTGGTAAAATATTGAGAAAAAAAAAATAATGAGAAAGGGTCCAGCTCATCTCAAACACCTTCCAATCACCAACCCCTCTCCTTTTGTTTTAAAACCAGGAATAATAGCCAAATTGTCGTTCACTAATGACACTGTTCACTAACGACAGTGTTGTTTACTAACAACACCCCACCCTTGTCTAAGGATTTAAAATTACAGGAACCTCTCATTTTTATTCTCACAAGAATCGTCACTCACACAGAACTGTGAAAATAGAAAGAACAGATATTCTCTTTTATTTTTTTTTAAGTCTCCCAATGTCTATCTCTTTCCATTCCAACCCTTTAGTTTTTAAGAATATGAGATCTCCTAGATGTTACTTCTCTTGATCTTAGTAATAGCAATCTTATTAGTAATACTATGTCTGTCTTCTATATTGTTTATTATTCATTTGTTGACTATCTTCTTTAAACAGAGAGCTATGGTAGGTGTTATGAGGAATACTAGAACAGTGCTGCCCGATAGAACATAGGAGCAAGAGAAACGTCTCTCTCCCCTCTGGAGTTTAATAATCGAGTCTGCTGAAATAAACTGACAATAGATTAACAGAAGAAAGGGCATACAAATTTATTATGTGCACAGGGACATCTCAGGAAAGTGATTATCCAATAATCCAATGAGATTCAGAAGCTTATATACCCTTCTTCATAGGGGAGAGGAAAGTGGGGGCTGCAGGCACTTTTAAAGGAAGAGTAAATGGATTTTAGGGGAGATAAATGGGCCCAAAGAACACACCATAGCCTAGGACAAAGTTCCTCTGGGCTCTATGTGTGGTGTCATCTCTAGTGTTTTTTCCTGTGAGTCAGTCTTCTCTATTTGATGAGATTATAGGGAGGCGGCTCAAGACAATTGCATAAAGGAACCTCAGGGAAAGCCCCTCCCTGTGTTTCAGGAGAGGCAGAGGAGTGTTGGGGGGTGGTGTGGGAGAAGGTTGGAGAGACCTTGGCTCTGAGGTTGCTTCTTTAGTTGAAAGTAGTCACTGTGTCTATGTGTCATGCTTTGGAGTATCATTTTCTGAGCCCCAACTAGAGCTTTATGCAGTGACAGAAATATTCCTTATCTATACTCTTTAATATGATAGCAAATAGCCACATGTGGCTATTGAACACTTGCAATCTGGCTAATGCAACCGAGGAACTGAATTTTTAATTTTATTTAATGTTAATCTAACTTATTTTTATTTAACGTTAATTAAAATTTAAACATTTGAATTAAATAACTAATGGCTACTGTATTGGGCATTGCAGTTCTAGAACAAAAGTAGCCACTCACATTCTGCCAGAACTTAGAATCCAATTGGATTGTGTTGCAGAAGTGGGCAGCTGTCGAGGGGTATGACTTGAGAGCAATTGCAAACTATTGCATAAAGTTTTAAATTATACCAAATATATCTAAGTGTTTGTACTGAGGGGGATGAGGTTAGTGGAAGGAAGGCTTGCACAGGAAATGGGATTTCAAGGACCGCTATGATGGAAGGAGGAGGAGCAGAGGGAAGTGAAAGAGAAAAGACTGACTGGGGAGTGGAAGACACAGATCAATAAGGAACAGCTGATGAGAGGGCGTGGTTCACACACCTGAAGGGAGACTTGGAGGCTAATATGGATACCCTGAATGAAGCCATTCTTGGGTAGTGTGGACTCTGTAAGGGAGAAACCGGTAGAGAGGAAGAAAATAAACCAGAGAGAAAAACATTCTGCAGAAAACAATGTTCAAGTGCTGTGACCTGGTATACATTTTGTTGTTTCATTTATTTCCTAAAAATGGTTTCGAATAATGGAGGACTAGCTAACCAATTTGTGAGTTTATGAACTTGTTTGCAGCATATTGGGAATTAGTAAGAACAATACTTAGAATATGCATGGTCCTTTATTATTCAAAAAAATTATCCAACTCTTTCACAAATGATGTTTTATTTGATCTAGTGACTTTCTGCTTCACCCCTCTTTCCCTTCAAGAAACACACACACACACGCTCCACACTCCTGCCAAACACCATTTTCAAGACATTGTTTCTCAAACTATCTGAGGTGGATTACTAGTTTTTCTTTTACAAATCCATCCTGAAGTCATGCCTTGATAAAATACAACAAAATGAAGTACTAGAAACATGAAATAAAAAGACATAAAATACAAGCTAAGTTTTCTATTCTTAGCTCTAACACATGTAAAACAACTCTGACATATTGCTTTAAAAGTTTCTAAATCTTACTCTCAATTTATTACTTATTTTCTGTGGACTGGTAAATAATTTGCTATTTGGAACTATGCCTTGGACTACACTTGGAATAGTATTGCCATAGATGCATGAAGATTCATCTATTTAGTGTGTTGTATGAGTGTCCCTTATCCAAAATATCTGGGTCAGAAGTGTTTCTGGTTTTAATTTTTTTCAGATTTTGGAATATTTGCATATACATAATGAGATATCTTAGGGATGGAACCCAAGTCTAAATGCTAAATTCATTTATTTTTTATATATACCTTATACATATAGTCTAAAGGTGATTTTATACATTATTTTTAATAATTTTGTGAACGAAACAAAGTTTGTGTACATTGAACTATCAGAAAACAAAGGTATCACTATTCAGCCACCTGTGTGGACAATCTGTAGATTGTCTGGCACCACCCTCATTCCTGACTCTGAATTTATATGCTCCTGAGGGTCAGTCAAGGTTCCCACTGGACTTTTAATACCTCAAACTCCCTACTCAAGCGATCCTCCTGCCTCAGCCTCCCGAGTAGCTGGGACCATAGGCACAAGCCACCACACCCGGCTAATTTTTTGTTTCTATTTTTAGTTGACTGGCTAATTTTTTTTTCTATTTTTAGTAGAGATGGAGTCTGGCTCTTGCTCAGGTTGGTCTCAAACTCCTGACTTCAAGCAATCTTCCCGCTTCTGCTTCCCAGAGTGCTAGGATTACAGGCGTGAGCCACCATGCTGGGTCTCCAATGGACTCTTGGGTTAAAATAAAAATATATTGGAGATACCCAAATGAATATCTAGGAATACTGATCTCTAATATCCAATGTAATTTATTTATGTTTATTAAGACAGGTTCTCACTCTGTCACCCAAGCTGGAGTGCAGTGGCCCGATAACTGCAACCACGAACTCCTGGGCTCAAGCAATCCTCCCACCTCAACCTCCCTGGTAGCTAGGACTACAGGCACGTGCCACCACACCAGGCTGATTTTGTGTGTGTGTGTATGTGCATATGTAGAGACAGGTTCTCATTATGTTGCCCAGGCTGGTCTTGAACTCCTGGCCTCAATTGATCCCCCTGCCTCAGCCTCCCAAAGTGCTAAGAAGTACTAGGATACAGGAATGAGCCAACACTCCCAGCCCCAATGTACACCTGCTTGGTGTGTTTCCTGTTAAGAATATTCTTTTTATTCTTGAATAAAATCTTGTAAGACAGATACAGCCCTATGTTTATTACAATTACAGTGCATTGCTATGAAAAAGAATGCTATAAAAACTCAATCAGGAAATAATTAAGTTTTCATAAACATTAATGTTTTACTGTACATGTGAAGACAGTAAAAAAGAAATCTGACCAAGAGAGGTGAGAAAGTCAATGCTTAACACTGCAAGGATTTGCAAATGTACAAAAGTTCAAATTTTTTAAAATTAAAAACTTGTGAACACAACTTGCTTAAAGTTTTACTTAAAAAAATTTCCTCATTTGAAATTCTCTTTCTT
The DNA here is from genome assembly GCA_008086735.1 of Cheirogaleus medius. Classification (NCBI taxonomy): domain Eukaryota; kingdom Metazoa; phylum Chordata; class Mammalia; order Primates; family Cheirogaleidae; genus Cheirogaleus; species Cheirogaleus medius. Next base: position 139,637 of record VBSM01003169.1, read on the forward strand.
CCTCTATTTTAGGACAAATGTAAAATCAAAGCAGAAGTTGACAGAAAGAAAAGAAGGTGCATATTATTTAGGAATTATAGCCTTGGAAAAAACTGTGAAGTAAAGCTTGAAGGTTGTTGACATTTACTCCTCCCTCATCTCTTGCATTCCATTTTAATAAAATGTGTTTAGTGTATTAACACCTCCACCAATTACACCAAGCAATCAAATCAAATTTGACCTCTATTTAAGAAAAAGGCTTTTTATTGTTTTCATAATTTTATTACTATACACCATGAAAAACAAATATAATGGGTGATCCTTGATTGGATCCTAGATTGAAAAAAAAACAAAAAACACTCAACCGGGCATTTCTAAGACAATGAAGAACATTCAAACATAGGCCGTATATAAGATAATTGTATTATGTTAACATGAAACTTCTTTGGTATAATAATGGAATTGTGGTTATAAAAGAGAATGTCCTTGTTCTTGGAAAACACATGATAAAGCATTTCGAGATGAAGTCTCATGATGTCTGCAACACACTTTCAAATGGCTCAGCGTTAAAAGGAGGCACATTGCTAGGCAGGTAGCAAAGGTAGACAGACAGACAGACAGGTAGGGAAAGCAAATGTGGCCAAATGTTGACAGTTGTTATATCTAAGCAGGCCTGTTCTTAACCCTTGCAAGGATTGGGGCAAAAGGGCAAAGGAAGGCTCATAAACCATATGCCTAAATACTTTGTTACAAGGCAAGCTAGCAAAATAGTAAAATAAATACTATCTTTTACTTTGATCAATATGTTTTCATAACAACCTAGAAGCCAAGTTCATATTTAAAATTCACCAACTCCTACAAGTTTTGTGCTAGAACACATCAGTGTAAGAGAGCCAGCCACTGGTCGTCTGGCCTGCAGCCAGTTCCCCTTATCTTCCCACCCCTAGATCTGTCCTGCACATGTGTGTGGACACCCCAGTTCATGCACTCAAGCACCGTCACATCACAGCTCCCCACTCCCACTCTCACAGCTGTTCCTTGGCCACCTCCGGGTCTATGGGTGTGCATAGTGGATATGGTGTAACCTCGGGAAAACAGGTCCAAAAAAGATGAAAGTAGAATAATTCCATGTTCTGGGATACTCAAAGTATGAAATAAAAATGAGCGGGTGAGGGTGGGAGATGAGCTCCAGATGGACGTGCTTCTTGGCTCAGAATAATCCTCATGCCTTGGGGAGGGGCAAGCTGGAGGGAAACAAAGTGGCCTTCCAAAGTGTGGAGCAGTATTGGATGTAGGTGAAGTGATATGGATTTTTGTGGAACTTATTCTCTCAATTTTTTTCCAGCTTTATTGAGGTATAATTGACAAAGAAAAATTGTATGCATTTAAGGTGTACAGTGTAATGTTTCAATATATGTATACATTGTGAAATGAGTACCATAATCAAGTCAATTAACATACCCATCACCTCACATAGTTGTCATGTGTGTGTTACTAGTGAGAACATTTAAGATCTACTCGCTTAGCAAATTTCAAGTACATCATACAAAGTTATTATCAATAATTACAGTGACCATGCTGTACATTAGGCCTCCAGAACTCATTCATCTTATAACTGAAACTTTGTACCCTTTGACCAACATTTCCCCATTTCCCCCATCCCTCAGCCCCTAGCAACCACCATTCTACCTTCTGCTTTTGTAAGTGTGAATTTTTTAGATTCTACACATAGGTGAGATCATGCAGTGCTTGTATTTCTGTGTCTGGCTTATTTCACTTAACATAATATCCTTCAGGTTCACCCATGTTGTCCCAAATGACAGGATTTCCTTCTTTTTTAAGGCTGAATTATATAAACACACACACACGCCCTCATATTTTCTTTATCCATTCACCTACAAGTGGATACTTAAGTTGATTTCATATCTTGGTTATTGTGAATAATGAATGGAATTGTAGTTATAAAAGAGAATGTCCTCGTTCTTAGAAAACACATGATGAAGTATTCTGAGATGAAGTCTCATGGTGTCTGCAACACACTTTCAAATGCAATGAATACAAAAGTACAGATAGCTCTTCATCAACATAGTGATTTCATTTCCTTTAGATATACACCCAGAAGTAGAGTTTCTGGATCATATGGTAGTTCTATTTTAAATTTTTTGAGGATCTTCCTTACTGCTTTCCATAATGACCACACCAATTTACATTCCCACTGACAGTATACAAGTGTTCTCTTTTTTCACATCCTTGCCAACACTTGTTATTTTTGTCTTTTTGATAATAGCCATTCTAACAAATGGAAGGTGATATCTCATTGTGATTTTGATTTGTATTTTCCTGATGATTAGTGAGAATGAGTACTTTTTCATATGCCTGTTGGCTCTTTGTATATCTTCTTTTTGAAATGCCTATTCAGGTCTTTTGTCCATTTTTTAATCTGGTCATTTGTTTTCATACTATTGAGTTGTTTACATGCCTTATATATTTTGGGTATTAACCCATTATCAGGTATATAGTTTGCAAATATTTTCTTCTACTCCATAGGCTGTCTCTTCTCTCCATTGATTATTTGCTATGCAGAAGCTTTTTAGTGTGATGCAATCTAATTTGTCTGTTTTGTTCCCTATGCTTTTGGGGTCATACCCAAAAAAATCATTGCCCAGACCAATGTCAAGATTTTTACCTATGTTTTCTTCTAGTGGTTTTACAGTTTCAGGTCCTATGTTTAAGTATTTAATCCATTTTGTAGTGATTTTTGCATATGGTGTGAGATAAGGGTCTAGTTTCATTCTTCTGCATGTGGATATCCAGTTTTCCTGACATTTATCAAAAAGACTATTCTTTCCCCATTATGTATTCTTGAAAACTTTGTCAAAGAACAATGAACCATAAATACATGGATTTATTTCTGAACTCTCTGTTCTGTTCCATTAGCCTATTTGCCTGTTTTTATCTAGTGCTATACTGTTTTGATTACTATAACTTGTAGTATATTTTGAAATCAGGTAATGTGATGCCTCCAGCTTTGTTCTTCTCCCTGGAGATTGCCTTGGTTATGAATTATAGGGTTGTTTTTTATATTTCTGTGGAAAATACCATTGGAATTTTGATAAGGATTGAACTGAATCTGTAGATTGCTGTGGGTAGTATGAACTTTTTAACAATATTAATTCTTCCAATCCGTGAACATGAAATAGCTTCCATTTATTTGTGTGCATTTCAGTTTCTTTCAGAAATATTTTATAGTTTTCAGTGTGCAAATCTTTCACCTTAGCTAAATTTATTTCTATGCATTTTTAAAATTTTATTAAAATTTTAATTTTTATGTTTGTAGAAATGGGAGTTTTGTTATGTTGCCCAGGTTGGTCTCAAATTCCTGGCCTCAAGTGATCTTCTGCCTTAGCCTCCCAAAGTGTTGGGATTACAGGCATTAGCCACTGAACCCAGCCCTAAATGTGTTTTTAAATGCTGTTGTAAATGGGATTGTTTTCTTAATTTCCTTTTTGAATAGCTCATTATTAGTATACAGAAATGCTGATTTTATATATTGATTTTATATCCTGCAACATTACTGAATTTGTTTAATCATTCTTTTTTATATTTTTTATTTCAGCATATTACGGGGTGTTTATTAATTCTAAAAGGTTTTTTGGTGGAGGAGTTTTTAGGAATTTTTTTATATATAAGATCATGTTGTCTGCAGAGACAATTTAACTTTTTTATTTCTGATTTGGATGTCTTTTATTCCTCTTTCTAGCCTAATTTTTCTGGTGAGGACTTTCAGAATTTTATTGAATAGAAATGGTAAGAGTGGGAATCCTTGTCTTGTTCCTGATTATAGAGGAAGAGCTTTTTACTGTTAGATGTGATGTTAGCTGTGGCCTTGTCATATACGTCCTTGATTATGTTGAGCTACATTCCTTCCATACATTATATGATGAGAGATTTTTTTGGGGGGGGTGTAAGGAAGATTGTTCAGTTTCCTCGTTTTTTGTTGTTGTTGTTGTTGTTGAGACAGTTTCAATCTGTTTCCCTGAGTAGAGTGCAGCGGCGTCATTGTAGCTCACTGCAACCTCCAGCTCCTGGGTTCAAGCCATCCTCCTGTCTCAGCCTCCAGAGTGGCTGGGACTACAGGCACACACCACAATGTCTAGCTGATTTTTTTCTTTTTGGTAGAGATGGGGTTTCACTCTTGCTTAGGCTTGTTTTGAACTCCTGAGCTCAAGCAATCCTCCTGCCTCGGCCTTCCAGAGTGTTAGGGTTACAGGTGTGAGCCACTGCACCCAGCCTAATGAGAGATTTTTGTCACGAAAAGATAAAAAAGTTAAATTTTGCCAAATGCTTTTCCTTCATCCATTGAGATGATCATTTGATTTTTATCCTTCATTCTGTTAATGTGGTATATCACATTTATTAATCTGCACCCTTGGATCCCAGGGATAAATCCCATTTGATCATGCTGTATGATCTTTTTAATGTGCTGTTGAATTCGGTTTGATAGTATCCTGTTGAGAATTTTTTCATCTATGTTCATCAGAGTTATCAGCTTATCATTTCGTTTTCTTGTGTATTTTTATGGCTTTGATATCAGGATGATTCTGGCCTTATAAAATGACTTTGAAGTATTCCCTCCTCTTCAATTTTTTGGAAGAGTTTGAGAAGAAACGGTGTTAACTCTTCCTTAATTTCATTTTTTTAAAATTTTTAAAGTCTACTTAACCTATTAATAAAAGTCAATGGAATATGAAACTAAGTAAATAATGGTAGGTGGTATACATACAGAAAACATCATGAAGATTATGAACAAATGGGTAAAATGCTGCTGGCGAGGGTACAGCTTGATGAAAGCTCGCTTCATGGACTTGAAGCCGTGCCACAAAGCGGTCCGCCTGTTTACAGTAAACAGCAGAGCAGTGGAAAGAATCTGAGGGCAAGTGGGCCAGGACCACTACTATCTGCACTGAGGAATGAAAATTCAATAATAACAAAAGGAAACTTAACTTAATATAAATTCAGACTTATCACAGAAGAGATGGTGCATTATCCTTCACTTCTGTTTGGAGACAAAGATTATAAAGAAAATTCCCTCTATAAATAGAAAAAACACCTTCACTCCCACCTGCGAGAGTAGGCCTGTGCCAAGAGGCCCAGCCGCAGGATTGCGACACAGGCAGCAGTTGCTCGGGGAACACTGTGCTGCAAAGCACAGAAGTAGGTGGCTGAACCTCCAGGGGGAGAGGCTGGGATATTCAAACACTACAGAACTTCTCTTTTCCAAGCAGTTCTTTTTTTAGCGATACATAATGTTTGCATGTTATTTATGGGGTACATGTGATATTTTGTTACATGCATAGAATGTGTATTGATTAAGTCAGGGTATTTAGGACATTCATCACCATGAACATTTGTCATTTCTATGTGTTGAGAACATTTCAAGTTCTCACTTCTAGCTATTTTGAAATATACAATACATCATTGTTAATTATAGTCATCCTACTCTACTACTGAAAATTAGAACTTATTCCTTCTATCTAACTGTATGTTTGTACCCATGAACCAACATTGCTTCATCTCCCCCACATCCCCACACATGCATCCTTCCCAGCCTCTAGTAACTGTCATTCTATTTTCTACCTCCAGGAAATCAACTTTTTTAGCTCCCACATGTGAGTGAGTACATGTGATATTTGTCTTTCTGTCTGGCTTATTTCTCTTAACATAATGACCTAGAAATGGTGTTAACTCTTCTTTAAATGCTTAGTAGCCTTTGCCAGTGAAGCTATGAGGTCCTGGGCTTTTCTTTGTTGGGAGTTTTGGTTGTTTTGTTTTGTTTTGTTTTGAGACAGAGTCTCGCTCTGTTGCCTGGGCTAGAGTGCCATGGCATCAGTCTAGCTCACAGCAACCTCAAACTCCTGGGCTCAAGCCGTCCTCCTGCCTCAGCCTCCCAAGTAGCTGGGACTACAGGTACACACCACCATGCCTGGCCTGTGACATTTATATAATGTTTAAGACTGTCCATTTCATTTCAGAAAGACTATCATGACAATCACCGTGGATGGGCTTGCCTAACATCCATTATAACTACTCAGTGGTATATTGGCTCCTCCTCCTCTCCCTCCCCAAATCCGTGCTTTGTATCTTTTGCTAATACCCGTGGCATAAATACTCCCACCATGACTGATTTTAAGCTACTGAAGTGACACCACTGAACATGGATTTGAAAAGAGAGGCTAACATTTGGTTTCTGAGAGCTGGTAGAAGCCGGCTCTAGCGTACCATTGAACTTCACTTTCTAAAAATCCACATATCTCACACTCTGTTGAAGCTACAGTTCACTAATCATTTGCATGTATATGAGACTTTGATGGAGAACCAAGTCCCATGGTATCTACTTGCTGGCACAGATAGTGGCAGAACAGGGTAGTTTCGCAACCAACGATTTCCTGATTTGGCATCTTACTGCAGCAGTAATGATGACGGTGGGAGTGATGATATTGCTTCTGCCATCAGCAGCACCGACAGCAGCTTCCCAAGTTAACATTTGGGGAGGTTACAGCAGTGGCTTTCCTGGTAAAGTGTAGAGAGCTCCTGGGGCCTAGATGTCGTTCCTGAGTGCTCAGCCTAAAGATTAGTGACGACTTTTACAGGCCCCTATATCAAGTCCTTTCATATAGAGTGGACTCTACTGTCTGCAATTGAATCCTGTTCAATACGAGTCCTGTTCCATGCACCCTTTACCACTTCCAGACATCCAAAATTACTCTCAGGTTAAAATAGCCTAAAAAACTTTTTGTAGTGGAAAACTTATATTTTCCTGTATAACAACTTGAATTTTTTAAAAGTAATATTATATTGAATAATTATACAGAAGATTTTTATCTTCTACTTAAAATTTGCTATAATAGAATATAACCTATACTTTTTAAAAAAAAAACATGAACTATTGATCATAATAATATGAATTTTTAATGTAGAAAAAGTTTTCAGAGATAAAAATCTGGCATATTTCAAAGTGTAGTCCTTAAATTACCTGTTTTAGAATCACTGAGGCTTTTGCCTAGTAAATCCCAGGAATCTCATTTTTATAACCCTCCCCAGATATGCATCTGAAAATTTGAGACCTATTAATTTAGTCAAATTCCTAACTTAATCAGAAAGTTTACCTGCAACATCCCCAACAGATATCCCAAACGAGCCAGCCCAACATCTCCTATACAAGCCAGTCTCTGCCTGAACACTTCAGTAGAGCAGCTCATGAGAGAATATTTGTTCTTTTTTTCAGATGGCTCTAAATTCTAGAAAGTTCTTTCTTAATAGCCTATATCCCCCAACAGATTATCGGAGCCCTGAGTCTATGGCCAAATGCTATCTTTCAGCTTATCACACCTTATTTTTTTAGAGACAGGGTCTCTCTATCACCAGGCTGGAGTGCAGTGGAAGGATCATAGCTCACTGCAGCCTTGAACTCCTGGGCTTAAGCAATCCTCTCGCCTCGGCCTCCAGAGTAGCTGGGACTACAGGCAGGCGTCACCACGCCTGGCTAATGTTTTTATTTTTTGTAGAGACAAGGTCTCACTATATTGCCCAGGCTGCTGAAACTCCTGGGCTCAAGTCACCTTCCCACTTTTGCCTCCCAGAGTTCTGGGATTACAGGCGTGAATCACCATGCCTGCCAGGCTATTATCCCATTATCACACATTTTAACACAACACTCCCTCCAACTTCAATCAGCACCCTGGACGGTGCCATCACTGCCTGAGAGACCAGAAACTACAAGCCCTGGGAACAGACCTTCCTCCTCATCAGGCCTCGGCCTGAGACAGAACAGCTGCTTGTCCACACTGCTGCCACCTCTGGTTCTGCTTTAGAGAAGCTGAAATTTCTACAGCCTGTGTTCAGGCTGACTTTGGAGGGAAAAAGAAATTGTTTCTAGAAGATTTTTGCTAATCTAAGCAGCTAGCAAGAATAGTTCCTCTTTTTGGCACAAGTATATGGGAGGTAAAGGAAGCCTTTCTTGGTTCATGTAAAAAAGTGTAAGGGCTGCGTTATCAAATGGGGCTGATAGATCCCTAAAGGGGGACAAGCTGAACATGTAACACAGAGACGGAAACCACAGGCCCAATTTCTTTGGGAGCTCAGAGGGGGAAGGATCTGCTATGAAATCATTTAATTCCAGCCATAGCCTCAGTTTGGGAAATGAAAAGGATGAGAAAGGTGATTCTGGGTGTTCTGAGGTAGTCCTAACTGCATCTGTTGTTTCTGCTACTGTAATAAATAAATCCCAGAATTTCAGTGGCTTAGCATAATTACTCACCCTCATGCATGGCAGCAGCAGTCGTGGTAGGACAAGTGATGCTTTTTTATAAAGTCACTCAGGAACTCAGGCTAACAGAGTCCCCACTATCTAAAAACACATTCCTTCCAAGGTCACCCTGAGTGTTAATATTGATCAAGCAGATAGCATGAGCCAGTGGTAGGCAATTTTTAGGTTCATACCTGAACATGTATTACAGTCATGCATCAGGTAACGATGGAGATGTGTTCTGAGAAATGCATCACTAGGTGATTTCATCATCGTGTGGACATCACAGAGTGTACTCACACAACCCTAGATGATGCAGCCTACCACACACCTGGGCTACATGGTATGGCCTATTGCTCCTAGGCCACAAACCTGTACAGCATGTTACTGTTCTGAACACTGTAGACAATTACAACACAGTGGTAAGTATTTATGTATGTAAACATAGTTAAACATAGAAAAGGTACAGTAAAAATATGGGATTATAGTCTTATGGGACCACCATCATATATGTTGCCCACTGTTGACTGAAATGTTATTATGTGTGCACAACTGTGCATCATTTTTTCTATGTTCCATTCATAGAACTCAGGCTTGTGGCCACACCTGACTTCTAGAAGAGTTGGGAAATACAGCCTGTTTGCCTGGGAAGAAAGGCAGGTAATGTGACTCAACCTATCCAAGCTTCCGTGTACTATCAGATTAGGCACCCACCAGAGTTGTGCAAGTACAGTCATCCCTCGGTATCCTCAGGAGATTTGTCCCATTCCTTCCCCCAACCCCTGCAACCCCGTACTCTGTTTGGTTGAAAAACATCAGCATATAAGTGGACCTGCACAGTTCAAACCCACGTTGTTCAAGGGCTGACTGTAATTTATGTCAATAGACAAAAAGCAAGAGGCTGCGGGGGGTCTCTATTCCCTGGAAGACTCCATGAACATCCAAATGAGGCTGTGGATCTCTTAGGTTCATGACCTTCAGTCTCCAACCTCCATAAATTCCTAAGAGACTGAAAACACTACCCTTCTGAAGAATTAGTATTGCTGCCAGTCCCTTTTCAAGATACTTCATGACATCAATTCTGTTAGACCTTGTGTTTAAACCAGTTTGGTGGTGGTCACTGTGTAAGCATCTGGAACGGTCACATATTCATTCACCTTTTCCTGAATCCTAAAACACAATGAAGAATCCATTATTGTGTTCCTAAAGGAAGCCTTATGGAAATCAAGGGGCTGAGTCCTTCTGGCTAGTAAAGCCCTTGGGTGAGGCACCAGCATCCCCTTTGCACTCAGCATCCATCACTTAACAAGCATCCAGTATAAGTATTTTAGGTTGAATTTGATTAAATTGCTTTTAGGTTTAACAAGAGTTATTTCATTGTGTAAGTGTCTAATTTTTTAGTTGAAATTTTTATTGACATAATTGTGGTTCACATGCAGGAAAGATACAGAGAATCCCTTGCAAACTTGCCCAATTTCCCCCATTGGTAGCATTTTGCAAAACTATAGTATAAATTACAAGCAGGCTATTGACATGGATACAATCCCCCAATCTTATCCAGATTCCCCCAGTTTCACTTGTACTTGTGTGTAAGTGCTATACTATTTTATCACCTGTGTAGGTTTGTGTATCCACCACACAATCAAAATGCTCAACAGTTTCAACACCACAAAGATCCCTAATGTTGCCCTTTTCTGACAATACACATCTCCCTCCCATCCTTTCACCCTGACTCTTTAACTCCTGGCAAACACTAATCTGTCCTTCATTTATAAAATTTTATCTTTCAAAAATGTTATATAAATATACCTATGTAACCTTTTGCAAATTTTTTCTCACTCAGAGTAAACCTCTGGCTAGTCATGCAAGTTGTTTCGTGTGTTAATAGTTTGTTGCTGAAAAAAATCCTCTTGTATGTATGTGCCAGTTTGTTTAACCACTCACTTGCTGAAGGACATCTGGGTTAATTATAGTTTTGAACTATTACAAATAAAGCTATATATTCATGTAAGGGTTTTTTCTGTTTTTTTTAGAAGTTCTAGCTTTTAGAGAAATATTATGACTGAATCTATCAATCTACCCTCACAATCTAAAAAGTCCTAGTGCCCTTAACAGCTACCCCCTTTCCCACTTCTCTTTTTGGTGGCACCCTTACTCCACCCCAGCACATGGTTTAAGCTCTGAGTTCTGTGGCTTTCTCTTCTTCACATGTCTTCTGTTGTGATACATTGATTTAGGAGTCCAGTTTTACTCTGTGCCTAACATATTTAGATTTGAATCTTGGATAGATTTGAATCTTGGATCTTCTTTCTCTTGCTTATTGTCTTTTTCTAGATCCTTATACTTTTTTGCCCCACCCACTCTCACACTCCCTGTGGGCCCCTAAGTTCCTAACTCTGGGATAGGTCTCACTGAGGGAGAGAAGGTCAGATACATTCTTGCCTTTGCCTCACATTTACTAGGCAGAAATTTCTACCCTAGGCTGTTTATGGACACTAAGGAGACATTACTTTGCATAAACCACTATGTCAAGGTTTCTTCAGTTCACCATTACTATTTTGTACCTGAACTTATGGAATATCATAGTTTATTTTGGAAGTAGAACTGAATTCTGCATGTGCACAAAAAGACCACGATAGAACAAATATACCTGTCTTAGTCCCTTCAAACTACAATGACAAAATATTATACCATAAACTGGGTAGGGTAGTTATGGAGGTTGGGAAGTCCAAGATCAAGGTGCCAGCAGATTTGGTGTCTAGTGAGGGCCCATTTCCCAGTTCATAGATTGTACCTTCTTGATGTGTTCTCAAATGCTAGAAGGGTGAATGAACTCCCTGGGGTCTCTTTTGTAAGGATACTAATCCCATTCATGATGGCTCTGCCCTCATGACCTAATCATCTCTCCAAAGAACCCCACCTCCTGAAATCATTATTCGGGGGTTAGTTTTCAATATATAAATTTTGGGCGTGGACAAAACCATTCACACCACAGCAATACTCATAAATGTGTAATTAATACTAATATGAAGGAAGGTCTCTAGGGATGTTCCATAGTCTCTGTTCATTTTTATCCTGGATATAATTTACTTAGCTATTTATATGAAGACCTAAAAGGCAAGGTGACTGAGGGACGCCCTCGTAGGACAAGATTGTTTTTAGCACCAAAATAAGATAGGTGTCTGATATCCAAGATACAGTAAGAACACTGCTCATGTGTCTGTCTGCCTAGTGCACACCTCTAGTCCTGATACCTGGCCTTCTTGCATATATGATAACTTTAGCTCACCTGGGACATATTATAATTGTTCCAGATGGCCCATGCATTACAGGAGGAGTCAGGCAAGAGAGAACAGTGGATAGCAACTTTCCCTCAGCTATTGCCATCGATGCACTCAACACTCAGGAGTAGAATTCTCTCTTTCAAGAGAGATGTGGAGGCTGAATGCACTCATAATAACCCAGCTGGCTTCAGCTTCAGTTGCTTCCAGGAGAAAGGCCAAGGCTGCAAAGCATCAGATTACCGTGCAGCATGCACACCCCAGCAGCCCAGCCTGTGGCCAGGGCCAAGTGCTTCCACTTACAGAGTGAGAGATGGATATATAAGACTCTGAAGATCTGAAGAGAAGTCAGAGGTAAGTGAAATTCAAGAATAAAAATATGGAAGTAAAGAATAGGAAACTTGTGGCTTGAGAGCAATTTACAATAAAAAGATCTGGGGCTCTTTGTGAACAAAAAGTCCAGTATGAACAAATAAAATTTTGAAATTGGAAGTATAATACAGTTGGCCCTGGAACTATAAAGGAGTTTCAACTGTGTAGGTCCACTTATACACAGTTTTTTTCCCTGCTTCTGCCACCCATGAGACAGCAAGACAAACCCCTCCTCTTCCTTTTCCTCTTCCTCCTCAGGTGATGATGGATAAAGACCTTTATGATGATCCACTTCCATTTGAAGAATATTAAATGTATTTTATCTTCTTTATGATTTTCTTTTCTATTCAAGACAGGGTCTCACTCTCTTGCCTGGGCTAGAGTGCAATGGCATCATCATAGCTCACTGCAACCTCAAACTCCTGGGCTCAAATAATCCTCCTGCCTCAGCCTCCTGAGTAGCTAAGACTACAGATGTGCACCACCACACTGGGCTAATTTTTCCATTTTTTTGTAGATATCAGGTCTCGCTATGTCACTCAGGCTGGTCTCAAACTCCTGGGCTCAAGAGATCCTCCCACCTTCGCCTCCCAAGGTGCTAGGATTACTTGCATGAGCCACCACACCTAGCCTCTTCATTATACCCTCCCTCCCTTTGTCTTGCTCTGTTGCCCAGGCTACAGTGCCCTGGCATCAGCCTACCTCACAGCAACCTCAAACTCCTAGACTCAAACAATCCTCCTACTTCAGCCTCCTGAGTAGCTGGGACTACAGGTGCTTGCTGCCACCTCACCCAGCTAATTTTTTCTATTTTTAGTACAGACAGGGTCTTGCTCTTACGCAGGCTGGTCTCAAACTCCTGACCTCAAGTCATCCTCCCACCTCAGCCTCCTAGAGTGCTAGGGTTATAGGCATGAGCCACCACACCTGGCCTAATTTTCTTAAATAACATTTTCTTTTCTCTAGCTTACTTTATTATAAGAAAACAGTATATAATATATATATAACATACAAAGTATGTGTTAATCAATTGTTTCTATTATTTGCAAGGCTTCCAGGTAACACTAGGCTAGTAGTTAAGATTTGGGGGAGTCAAAAGTTATATGCAGATTTTCAACTATGTGTGTGGGGGTGTCAGGGTTGGTACCCCTAACCCCTGCATTGTTCAATGGTCAGCTGTAGTTCTAAATAGAAATGAACTCTCTTGATCCAGGATGCAAGACTTCAGCTGAGTCTTAAAGGAAACATAACATAAGACTTAAACACCTAGGCAAAGAGGAACATAGAGAACATTCCTGGTGGAAGAATGGCATGACTAAGGAAAGAATGGAAGGATACCTCTGACATAGCCAGGGGAATGCAAGAGATCTGCTTGACCAATTTAGGAAATATCTTCTAGCTATTACCTCCCTCTATAGCAGATAAGAAAATGAAAATAAACTGTTCTCACTGCTATGATCTGAATGTTTGTGCCCCCCCCAATCCCTATATTGAAACTTTATGCCTAGTGTGATAGTATTAAGGGAATGGAGTCTTTGTGAAGTGATCAGATCATGAGGGCTCTGACTCCATAAGTGGGATTAGTGCCCTTACAAAAGAGATAGGAGGGAGCTCGTTTGCCACTTTCCACCATGTGAGGACATGGAGAAGGCATCAGCTATGAGAAACGAGCCCTCACCAAACACTGAATCTGCTGGCATTTTGGTCTTGAATTTCCCAGCTTTCAGAACTGTGAGCAATAAATTTCTATTGTTTATAAGTTACCCAATCTAAGCTATTTTGCCATAACAGCCCAAATGGACTAAGACATTCACTCTTGAAATGAGGAGTCCCTGATTTGTGGAAATTATTTCCCAAGAGTTTCTCTGAATTTTAAAAAATGGTAAATTTCCTACAAAGGAGGTCCAAGTTATTTATTTTAATTTAAACTCACAATGTTATTTTTATAACTAGAGCAGAGAGTGACTTTGTGCTAATTCATTAAGATTTTCAGAAAACCCCTAGCCTTGGTGAATTCATATTTCAGACCTTTGGACTTCACTTTTCTTGCATTGATTTTAGGTATTGACTAAATGTCAAGTTGACTATCAGTCCGAGTTGGTTGGGGAACACCAAGTTGCTGTCATGCTAAAGGCCTTAGCCCACCCGGGGAAACAGAGATTAAAAAGATGATTTTAAATTAAAGGATGGAGGTTTGGAAAAAACATCTCTGAAAAAAAGCTTCCAACAACCAAAAACTGGAGTGTCCCTGAGAAAGTCTCATTGGAAATGATTTTAGCAAGTGGAACTACCAGTCAGGGTAGTTGCCTAATGTTTGCTCTCATGAGCAAGAAGTGTGAAAAGTTGACTTTAGATGGTTAGTCAGTCACTGACGCACACACAGGATCTGCCAAAGAATCTTTGAGCAGCAGAGACACATGGATGCAGAAGGCCTCAACCCAAGTTCTCAAAATATTAAGGAAATACCTTAGTAGGACTAGTGAAGATGCTATTAATGTTGCCTAGAGGCAACATTAGCTCTGAGATTCTTTTTTCCTGTTGCTTTAGAAAAAGGCAAAAATGAAAGAGACACCAGAAATATGTTGCTGTAAATTAAACCACTACTGCTGGCGAAACAATCAATCATTTACTCAACAAACATTTATTAAGCACCAGTGTCAAGTTCTGGAGATACAAAGGTCAATAAACCAAAGTTTCTGCCCTCAAACAGCTCATGGCTTGGAGCAGAAGACAATAATTACAAAGTATGTTGTAGATGCTATACTGAAGGCAAGCACAGATGAGGAGGGGGCAAAGGGAGGAAGCGAGTTTGGAGAGGGTGGCCAGGGAGGGATTCACAGAGAAGGCCTTCGGGCTGTACCTCAAGACATGAACAGGAATTAGCCAGCGTAAGCACTGCGTTCTGGACAGAGGGAAAAGCTTCACAAAGCATATCAGAACATAAAAACATGCAACCACTTTCATATCGATTCAGTACATAAGCCCTTTTCAAAGCAGAACTTTTTGATTTCAAAGTTTTCCCTTTTAATTTACTTTTTCTTAATGTTATAGAGAAAGTAGGTGTGGGAGATGTTATTTAAATGATAGCCAAAGCAATCTCCCCATTGTGGAGTCTATAGTACTCATGATGAGATCTTTTGATCTTCTGCCAACCTAGTTTCCCTAAAGGAATCTTTGGCAGAACTCTATGAATGAGATCATAACCATCAGAAAAATGGCAATTTAAAACTCTAGTCATTATTTTAAAAAAAGAAGAAGAAAAGAAAAATACTCTTTTTGAAAAACATATAGTCAACTTTTGCTTATTCAGAGAAATAGAGATGAAAATTAGGATGACCAAACCTAGGAAAAATAGGAAAGAGGAAACAAGACTTAAATTTTTAAAAAATCAGAGTAAACTGCCAGAATTAAAATCAAGCATATCTTTTACACTTTGAATGGACTGAATTTGCCTATTAAAGTCAGAAACTGAGTGACTGAGTTTAAAAAATTAAAACCAACCTGAATACTATTCATAAGAAACACTTGAAACATAAGGACACAAAGGAAAGAGAATGTTATTTGAAATTTATGAGTTATATCAAAACCCACATTTACTCATACGTTTAACTTCTTTCCTATATAAGATGTCTTGCCACAAACGAAGTCATAAAATTCAAATTGGCAGTATTCACTAACATTCATAATGCAACACTCTGATAGAAATATAATAATTGCAGGAAACGGCTACCACTATTATGGTAGGGGAAACAAAAGGAAAATTGGGCTTTCAGAATCTAGAAGCTTGGAAAAGAGGCCATGGCCTCAGAACTCAGACCTCTGGGAAGGAAGTGCTGCCCAGCTGGTACTGATAATTCAGAAAGGGTGAAATGTGGTTGATTCTTGGAGTGCCAGGAAGAAGCTGGAGTTTGTAACCAATGTCTTTGCTGGAATGAAGCGCTGCCCCTGGAGTGATGTTGATCGAAACAGCAAAAAACAGAAACAAAGGGTTCCCTTTCCCCCCGTTTCAGTCCATTTGTGCTGCTATAACAACATACTGATGCTGGATAATTTATAAAGAACAGAAATTTATTGTCTCACAGTTCTGGAGGCTGGAAAGTCCAAGATCAATGTGCCGGCAAATTCGGTGTCTGGTGAGAGCCTGGTCTCTACTTCCAAGATGGTACACCTTGTTGCTGCATTCTCTGGAGATGAGACACGCTGTGTCCTATGTGGCAGAAGGTGGCAGGGCAAAAGAGTCTAGCACTGCATAAAGCCTACTTAATAAGGGCCTTAATCCCATTCATGAAGGGAAGGAGCCCTTATGACCTAATCACCTCTTGAAGGTCCCACCTCTACATACCATCACGTTGGCCATCGAGTCGCAACATTTGAAGTTTGGAGGGGACACATTTAAACCACAGAACCTCTCTTTATGCCTTTTCCTAATGTCTTCTATTGACAGAACCCAATAGGAAGCCAGCTAAGAAAGGACGGATTTGGAGTTGAGTGATTATAGGTAAATTACCAGCACCACCCATCTCTTCACACACGAACACAAACACACTCTTTTGTGTATATTTGAACTTCCACACCTTAACACTAACATCTTTATGTTTCTGCCTGACAAGACACAAGCATCTATTGTACAAATGAAGATGCTCTAACACTTTCCCCCAAAATAAGGAAGCACAAAGTTACAGGAGGCATGATATTCATTTATAGCAGATGATCAAGTATGCATCTCTGCATGATGTTAACTTTTCTTCTAATTCAGTCATAATTCTAACTGGCATTGGATAATCTAAAGACTATATTATAAAATGAACTAATAAAAAGAGGAGGGATGAACGAAGAAATTAGCCAAGAAGAAAATACACAGAGCTGCCAGTCTTTATTTTTGTGTCTTCTCAACATCCCTAATTAATAGTTTTACCTAGTGAAATGGCCTACATATTTGCTCTCAAATGTTTGAATCCTCAATTGTCTTTTCTTTATTTGATTTCTACTGTTTTCCATTAACTTTTTTTTTCCTACAGACTGGGCTGAAATCCATTAACTTTTACTATTGCACAAGTTCTAAGGGGTGCCCCTAGAGATTCTCCTGGGTTCTACACATAGTTGTCTCTGCCCCACTGCATAGCAGCAACCTAATTTCCCACGTATAAACAGGGGTAACAGATTACCCCAGCCAGTTTGGTAACCTCTTCTTTGCTTGTTGACCTAAGACTCTTGAAAACTTAACTACTAGTCAAGAATCAAATGTGTGAAATTTTATTTTATTTGCAGTCTCATGAGTTAGCCCACCATGGTTTTGTGGATATTAGCAAAATACAAGTCTCCTGGATTAGAGACAAAGGATTGTTTATTACTTGTAGTAACAGCAGTAGACAGAGTATGAGCATTTTTCATCAGTTCCCTGAGAGCCATAATTTCCACAGAGCAACATGAAGAAGGCCAGATGACACATACATACAAAGTGGGTTTTATTTCAGAATAGGAACCCTGAATTTATGTAATTCAAATCTTTTATAATGGGCAATGCGCAAGTTCTTTACTCTGGAGAGAGACAGACATTATCTCTGTTTTTCCAAAGCTGCAGAAAAGTTGATGTTTGCTCCCGTGGCAGAGACTCTATCTTCCAAGGCTATTCACTATATAAACATCCATAAGAAGATGGTCTGGAACAAAGAGCAGTCAGTACCTAACTTGCAATACCTGCAGAAATCAAGAGAACTTTGGAGAATTGTCTCCCAACACTGCTTACTTCATGTCACTATTGGGGTTCAGGACACACCACCCCAAAATATTCCTCTTTGGCATAGTGATTATTAGCTGGTTATTTTGAGAAACTACAGACACAAGAGTAGCCCTGAAAAGCTGCTATTTTGTAAAAGAAATTTACATCTATAAAGGACATTTTCATTAATAAAGGTATCTATATCAGGAAAAGATTATATAACCTATATTAGGTTGCTCTGGAGACAACTTTGATCACCTGAGAGACTCTTATCCACATAAACAGGCAACCTTTATTCACCATACATTTCCTCCCCTCACTCTCTCATAACTTGTCTCCACCACCCCCTAGAAGCCCTAAGCTCCTCTTCTTTTCTGTAGCTCAGAATGTCTTATAAGCTTTAATCCTCTGGCCCTTCATCAAGTCTTATATGTTTTCTGGGACTCTCATGCATAGTATGTAATTAAAATTGTTTTTTCCTATTAATCTGTATTAAGTCAATTTGTAGCCCAGCCAAAGACCCTAGAAGGGTGGAGGGAAGCCATCTTCCCTCCCCTACATCATATTAGGAAGGAAAGAGATATACTGTAGGCACACTCTAGGAAAATTCACTCTGTTCATTATTGTTGGTTTATCGTTAACCCTAATTGGTTCCTGGTAAAGAAGATAGATCACATGAAACCACAGAGTCTCCTTTTTTCTAGAGAAGGGTATCTCTAAGTCTTAAAACCCTAAAAACTGTCCAGGTAGCCTCTTTTTCAACATTACATTAAGACCATACCAAAATTGTAGGTGTGGCAAATGGGATGATTCCAGTAGCAAAACCAAACCAAACCAAAACAATCCCCCAAATATGTCTAACCCATGAAGGAAAAGAAAGGAAATGAGCAGATTTGGGCATCTTTCTATAGCCCAGAGAAGATCAAAGCCACTCCTGAGCATTCCCTAGAAATCAACAATTACAACCTCCTAAGACATGGTTGTCAGCACTGTATCCTCCCAGGAGAAGACATTTGTGGTCTCTGCGCCACTTTTCCTAAATTCCAGGTAATAGAAAACAGCTTTCACCAACCCAAATCAAGAAGGAAGAAATAACTTTATAGAGGAATATAAACTTCTATTATCAGTCATTTTACACCCTGTGGTCAAAAGACCTTCACTGAAAATGGGGCTTCTCTAATTTTCCTAAGTAGACATCTGGAAAGATAATTTAAAGCTGGAACTGTCAAGATATTGCTGCCTATGTGTATACCATCTTGGATAGGGTTTTAATTCATTGTGGTTGGTCTGAATCCACTGGGAGCTCAGTTCTGTACTGAAAGTAATAATAAAATTATCTGACTTTCCATGTCCCTGTGTCATCAATCAACCCTGTGGCTGATGAAGTTACACAAAATAATCAGATAAGCCTCTGGTGCAATGATGATGACGACAAAAAGCATGAAATAAAATAAGGCCAGCACAAATTAATTCCCTTGTTTAACACTTAAAGCTAGAGAGCTTGTGAACCCAGGGCATTGTCGTGCAACATCAGGATTTAAAATTTATAAGCAAACACTAGATTATAGCCATGCTAGTAGGCAAATATTCCAAGAATCTCAGGATTTAATGTTACCTTAAACATTATTAGTTTGCAGGGATGACAAACTGACCATGGGCCAAATGCAGTGTGTAGACACATTCTGTGGCCTTTAGTTTTTTTTTTCTAAATGAAATTTGATAGCACATTTAAGAATCAGAAGGTTTTACATAAAAATAAGGATTCCTGTCTTCTCTTGAAAAATAGAAAGATTTCTCAACACAGAACCCACATTCCTGCATGAAAAATATCTATTGGTGCTGAATAAAATCCTGCTGCTTAGAAGGAATATGCACGTCTCCAGCATGGAGGCCAAATGCCAGGCACGGTTTACCGTGATGCCACCACCATTTTGCTAGAGTTGAGGGAGAAGAGGAGGACTTCGTACACTTAGCATGCAGGAGGTGCTCAGTAAATGTTGGTTTCCTTCCCTGGTTCATTTTTTCTTTTCTCATTTAGCAACTTTTCAACAAACATTTGTGGAGTGCCTACTATGGGCAAGGCACTGTATTGAGAGCTAGAAATAAACAGATGAATAAACACAGTCCCTGAATCCTAGAAACTTACAATCTAGGAGGCCGAGACTGACCTCTCAGATCAGGGTATGTCCTGTTACAATGCTGGGCCAGAAATATGTGCAGGTGTCCCAAACTAGGGTGGGCCATGCTACTTTGATTTCTAGAACTTATTTAGTTACATTATTGTGCGGTAGCAGGGGAGCCCAGGCACGCAGTTTGAAAATTGTATCTAAAGGCTGCTCTGTACTTTGGGAAGCAAAATCACACTGCCCATGGTCTAGACAGGATGTATAATAAATCCGGCTTTGTGTTGGGGGATTAAGACCTAAAGAGTCTCAGTATCAGCTGGAATGTGCCTTTCCTAATATTTCCATTGTAAAATCTGAGAAATGTGATAAATCCTGAGATGGTAGTAAGCATAGCGAACACTGAGACAAAGACAAAGGGCACCTGACCCCTAGTTTTCGTTGTTTACAAATAACATGGAGGACAGTTTCAAAGTGGAGAGGCGCTGGAGGCAGAGAGGTGGGGAGACTTCCCTTCCCCAAACCTAGGGCCTGTCACCAATGCCGGCTTAGTGCTTTCCTCATCGCCCCTCCCCCACCACACCTTGTGACCTTGTTTCCTCTTGGTAGGGGCTTGATGGGTGACTTCAGTTTGTGACTTCTGCAACTAGAAAATGTTTAAGTTAACTTACCTTATAGGGGAATTCTGACAATTGGACAGGATGAGAGGTTTTTTTGTATTTACATAACTCTGTTGAAAGTGCCTCCGCTCCACTTTCCTGAAGGGCAGGAGGAAGACTCCTGTTTTACTTTGCCCCGATTGCTCTTGCCAATAGCCTGGCAAAAGGGTACAAGAGCACAGCCAGTCTGAGGCCATGATAAATTGCTAAACATATAGAATAATACAGTTTTTGTAAAAAAACGAAAAAATAAAACCTACTATATACCATGTATGCATATGTGAGTTCATGTAAACATGCAAAAACATATTCAATGGAAAGCCAATAAACAGAATGTTCACGCTGATTTACATGGCAGTGGACCTGGATGGGGGAGGAGGAGATTATATAGTTTTACTTTACATGTTTCTATGTTGTTTGATTGATCATATGATACATTTATAATTTAAAACAGCAACAATAAAGCATTAAAAAAAGAAATTATTAACAATTTTTGCTTCAGACTCTTCTTTCTAGATGATTGGTATTAAAATTTCATCTTCCAAACATCCCTTCCTTCCTATCTCCCTTAAAAATGTCCCTCAAAGTCTCAAGTTCCAAGCTAATTCCTCATTTTTGTGCCAGATAATAAACTAATTCACACTAAGATGTGAGCAATTGATGTCATCTTAATTGTTACTCTTCCCAAGAACATTTAAATTTTTTAAAGGGCTGTGGACAATATGTCAACTGTAACTTCATTCATCTGAATATTTTTCTAATTTCATACGGAGTGGTATAACTGGGAGAGCAGCTTTAGGGAAAGGAGTCTTTCTAGTAGCCCTCACTCCTGGACACGTCATGGAACACCTACTCCAACTCTAGGTGCACAGCGTCAGTTAGGGGAGAGATTCCCTGTTCAGCTCCTTGTGATTACAATTTCAGGAAGCCTCATTTCATTCCATATTGAAAAATTGAAAGGAGTTTCCACTGCTGCATCATCCTGTTGCAATAGAATCTTACAGGCAGATTCTAAGAGGACATATTCTATTTTCTTGGCAGCAAAGGTGAGGAGAGGATTTTATTTCTGTTTTCTGCCCCCTTGCCACACATAAAGTTCCTGAATCTACAGAGAAATCCATGATTACTTATTTATTTTCTCCAACTAGACCAGCCACCTGGATTCATTCTGCCAGAATAGAACTGTTTGGACTAGTCTCAACAACCCGAGGCAAACTGCTTATTAGTAATGTTGGCAACATCTCCTAAGTTGATGTTCTTCTCACCACCAGGCCCCCTGAAGCCTCTGAAATCCCAGGTCCTGCTTCTGACAGGAACAGTAGTTACAGGCATGCATAGAAGCACATGCACATTCGCGATGCCTAAGAACTATTCCTAGATATGTTCCTTGTGACAAATTGATGCTTTTCAGCAGTCTAATTCAGGGACTTTCAGTTGGTGAAGGTGTGTGAAAACGATTTCATCTACATTTCGGGGTTACCTTAAACTCTGAGGGGGAAATGCAGCCAGTAAGGTCCCCAACTCCTCCCCACCCCACTGGGATTCTCATTTGTGCTCCAGAAGGCAGCTGGTGGGCCGGAGCGTGATCCGGGGGTTTATTCTTATCTACCTTGGACTCAGCTGAACTCTGCTGCTGTGTACGTGTATCCATGACACAAACCCACTTAACAGAAAGAGAGAAGCAACAAGACGGGGGTGGTTATCCAAGGATGCTTCACCTATTTCCTTTAGACCAGTGGTTCTCAAGTGGAGATTTTGTCCTCCGGAGAAAATTTGGCAATGTCTGGAGACATTTTTGGTTGTTGGCACTGGGGGGAAGGGGTGTGTGCTAGTGGTATCCAGTGAATAGAGGTCAGAAATGCCACTAAACATCCTACAATGCACAGGACGGGTGCCCACAACAATGAATTATCCAGCCCAGAATGTCAATACTGACAAGGTTGAGAAGCTCTGCTTTCTGATATTTAGTCCATATCTACGGGTGAAACTCAAGTTTATGAGAGCACTAGAGATTTTCAAGTACTTTGCTCTCCATTTCAGAAACCAAAATTGGTCTGAGTGCCTCTTGAGTTCAATGACACCAAATAAGCATTAGAATAAAATCTTTGACAAACATTAGATATATTCTCTTTAGAGAATATAAATGAGACATTTCTGAATCTGAATAAAAACATCCCTTTGGGTCTTATTGCAGTGTTGGACTAAACAAGGTAGAACAGTGTCAAAACTCCTTTTAAGGGTGTATTTTGTCTCTTCAAGGAGTAATCTTTGGACCGCCTGAATTAGAATCACCTAGAATGCTGATTAATAATGCTGTTTCCTGTGAATCTGAGAGTTACACATTCACCTTCACCCTTATCAGCCCCCCCATCAGACAGCAATGAGCGAATACCTATGCAGTTCTCAGAACACTGACATCCAAATTTTAGTGATTAATATTATTTTATTTACCACCAATATTATTGGAATTTAATAAAAAATAAATATGTAGGTTTTGTTCTCTCCTAAAACCCTTGGAATTTGCTGTTTATATGCTAATTAGATGACTGTGGTGGGACCCTAGCTAGCTTCAGGACTGGGGCTGATCACCAGAAACACCAAGCTCTTGATTAAAGAAAGGGTTAGAACATTCAGCCCCATCCCACTCTCCCACCTCAGGGAGGGGGAAGGAGTTGGAGATGAGTCCAGTTATCAGTGGCCAATGATTTAATCAGTTTCCACGCCCTTCACACCTTGGCCTGTACATCTCTCCCATGGCTGCACCTGAGTTTTATCCTTATAACAAACTGGTAATCATAAGTGAAGCATTTTCCTGAGTTCTGCGAGTCATTCAGCGAATTATCAAATGATGAGGGGGAGGCATGGGAACCCCTAAATTGGTAGTCAGCCAGACAGAAGTACAGGTAGCCTGGGAACTCCATAAATGGCTTACACTTAAAGCAGGATGAGTTTTGTGGCCCTGGGCCCTTAACCTGGAGGATCTGCTGTAACTCTGGGTAGTTAGTGTTAGAATTGAATTGTTGCACATCCAGTTGGCACCAGAGATGTGGAGAATTTGTTGGTGTTGGAATGCAATATTTGGTGTGAGGAAAAAAACCCACACAACTATCTTACCCTGAAATAACAAGGAAACTATGGGAAGAAAGAGTAAATCACATACCAAGAAAATAATATAGTCTTAAAATCTGAATATGATAAATTTTCTATATCTTCAGTATGTTAAAATATCCTAGAAAGTTTTTCTTAATTTCTGATTCCACATTGATATTGTATTTAGACATACCAGCTGTAGAGAACCTATATTCAAAGCAAAATATTAAAAAATTCCACTTCTTCCAAAATGTTGCAAGATATGTTAGACATTTATGAACTCAGAATCCATATTTATCTGGAAAAAAATTTCTGGGAGTAATGACAACTCCCAAGAGATGTCACTAGTACAATACTAAGAATATTGCCTCTGCAGAAATAAATGAATGACACATTTTTAGATGTTAGATGTTATCTGCACATTATCTGTAGGAGGCCAAGAAGCGTCTCCATAATCTCTACTTTACACATCATTTGTTTCTTAATGGAAAATGACAACATGTGAACAGCAAGAGAGAACATGTAAGACTCATTGCTTCAAGAAAAGTAATTTTGGTACTGCGACTTTGCCAAGGGGGACAGGTCTTACTGGTCTTATCTTATCTTGTTCAGTATCCATCAGAAGACTGTTGTGGTCATCTGTTTATTCTGCCCTTTGTTCTCTGTGAAAAAAAAGTTTCCATAATTTCCTTCTCACAACCTTGGCTTTCTCTGGATTCTATTGACTGAGACTAAGACTACCTACTGAGTAGGAGCAAATGCTTACTCTCTATGTAATTGTATTTGTCGTTACCTACTTATTCTGAGGAACCAGCTGCCCTGCACCCCATTCCAGTTCCTGCCAAAGGTCTTGCAACTTCCCAGCCCCAATTCTCCCACCTTTCTAGAAGACAGAGGCTAGAGAGATTAGAAGAGAGATATTAGGATATTGGGGTTAAAAAAAATAGCTTGTTTTCTTCCCTTTCACACGTCAAACTGTAAGTACCATTTGGCCAACTCACTTCCCAGCATGCGACAAGAATACTGCTGGCAGGGACCGTCTCCCTTCTCTGACCCTCTTTTGCTCTCCTTAATCCTCAAAATAGTGAAGTTTTTGATCTTTAGTAAATGAAAAGGTAATTTAAGCTGCTTATACGGAGAAAACTGAGGCTTAGGGGAAAGGATGTAGACTGTTAGTAATCTCCCAAGTTTAAGTATTTTTTAATGGTACATTTGTATTTCCTTTTTAAAAAATGACTAGAATTCTACTCAGTAGAGATATAGTATGAGCCACATATGTAATTTTGAAGTTTTTAGAAGTCATTAAAAAAAATCAAAAAGCTCCAGTGGAATTAATAATTATGTTTCTATACTGCTGCTCCTTCTATGGAATTCAGCTTAAAATTCAATGCAACTCTCACAGATGGTAGGAGAGACATAAGCAGGAAATGCTGATACAGGCCGTCTGTAAAGCTGGGGTAGGCAATTGCTGGTGTAGTACAGCGAGTGACCCAACAGGTCTTTGAAGTAATGGCAGAGGTCCTTTCAGGCAATTCTCACCTTGCTCTGTGGCTGTTCTGACACCTAAGTCAGAGCATTCTGTAGCACAGAATAGAGGGCAATTTGTAGCCACATTTTTACAGAATTGTTATTGCACAGATTGGTCTCTCAAGCTCTAGGAAAACTGTTGATGAAAACTCTGTACGAAACTCTCTCAAGAAAATCTGCTCTCAAGATATGTTATAATTTATTAGAACTTTATAGTGAATTTAAATACTATCTCAGAAGTGTTTACTTTGTGATAATAACTGATTGCAGATTGGATGGCTTAGTGAAATTCCAGAAATGTAAGTTATTTGTGAGCAGATAAAGAATTTCGGGGGAAGAATATCTTTCTGTCTCCCTGTTTGCCCTGGTAGGGGCCACATATTTCAGTGCATAAGGTAAACATGAACTGTGGGGCTCACATGACTCATTTGGCTTTAGAAAAATAGTGAAGTGGCACAGGGAAGTGGGGGGATGTGGTGCTGGGCACAGATGATAGGGTAGATGAGGTCAAAGAACAAGATTTCAACAAGTTGAGTTTAAAGATCTAATTGACTTTTATTAGTGATTACGAATTGGGCAGCATCCCATCTAGGAAGTAGAAAGGCACTCCGCCAGGCAGAACCTGTGGCAGAACAGTCGATTTTTGTAAGGTAGCTTGAGGAGGAAGAAGTAAACAAAGTAGTGTAAAAAGCAGATTGGTTCACGTCAGGTAACTTTCTTTATAGGGGCTAAAGCAGAGAGGACTTATCATGTCAGCACAAGTTGACTGGGTCTCTGTGGATTGGTTGCTGTGAATCTCTTATTTTTTGGAAAATTGTCCCATATCTAAATTGTTTGATTATGGGGCACCTAGCACAAGTGACTCCATTCTAGTATGGTCTGGTGTTGGGGCCTAATGTAGAAATCAATCCAAAACAATGGTCTCCTATACGTTTTATTTAATAATGGTAATTATGGTAGGCAAATATCAAGGGTCACTCATGAATTTTCTGGAGATTCTCTAGGTAGGCATCCATCTCGGGGAAAGAGAGAAAGTTCATCATCAGAAAAACAATGTTCTAAAGAGCTGCCTCTGAGAAGCATTGCTTTTTATTTATCTGTTCTTCTGCCCAGTGTTGGTGAATGTGAAGTCCTTCGAGAGCTACAGGTGCAGTGATAGGGAAGGAAGAAAGTTGTTGTTTGCCTTGGAGGGGGCAGAAGTGGAGCTCCATAGACAGATGCAAAGTGGCTGGGAGATGGGCAGGGAGGAGCCTTGGTTATGGAGTTTCCTTCTTGCCAGATCTACTTTCATTTAAGTCTTTAATCCATTTTGAGTTGATTTTTGTATATGGTGTGAAATAAGGATCTAATTTCACTCTTCTGTATGTAGATATCCAGTTTTCCCAGCACCACTTATTGAAGAGACTGTCCTTTCCCCATTGTGTGTTCTTGGCACCTTTGTTGAAAGTGCATGGATTTATTTCTGGTCCCCCTATTCTGTTTCACTGGTCTACGTGTTTGTATTTGTGCCAGTACCATGTTGTTTTGATTACTACAGGTTTGATTTTATTTTGAAATCAGATACTGTGATTTGATTTGGTTTTTTCTTGTTTTCTCAAGATTGCTTTGGCTATTCGGGGTCACTTGTGGTTCCATATGAATTTTAGAATTTTTTTTTTTACTCTGGTTTTTTTTTCTATTTCTCCAAAAAAAGTCATTGGAGTTTTGATAGAGATTGCATTGAATCTGTAGATCACTTTGGATAGTGTGAACATTTTAACAATATTAATACTTTCAATATGTAAACATGGGGTATCTTTCCATTTGTGTTTTCTTCAATTTCTTTCATCAGTGTTTTATAATTTTCAGTGTATAGATCTTTCACCTTGGTTAAATTTATTCTTAAGTGATTTTAAAAAGGCTACTGTAAATGGGATTGTTTCTTTGGTTTCTTTTTCAGATAATTTGTTATTAGTATATAGAAATGCAACTTATTTTTGTATGCTGATTTTGTGTCCTGTAACTTTACTGAATTCGTCTACTAGTTCTAATAGTTTTGTGGTGAAGTGTTTAGGGTTTTCTATATATAAGATCATGTTGCCTGCATACAGAGACAATTTCACCTTAATGGAAAAACACAAAGTAACGTCTACACTTCCTGGCCTTTCATAGCAATAACAAAATAGTGATAGCAATTGCTAAACATTTATTGAGAGCCCACTACAGAGAAGATACTGTTCTAAGCACCTTATAGAAGTTATTACATCAAATCCTCACAATAATCCTTGAGGTTAGCATTGTCATTATCATCTTTTTGGAGATGAGGCTTGCCTGACACTCCACCAGTAAATGGCAGAGCTGGGAATTCTTTCTATCATACCATGAGAATTCAAGAAGCTCAGTGAATCCTAGGCAAGATACATACATATACCTCATCAAGGCATATTATAATCACATTGATGAAAGTTAGAGATGAGAAAAATCTAAAAGCAGCCAGAGAAAAAGGACATATCACATATAGCAAAACAAGATAAGAATTACAAAGACTTCTCTCAGAAACTGTGCTAAACAGAAGCTAAAGGAATGATATTTTCATAGTGTTGAAAGAAAAAAAATTGTCAACATAGAATTTTATATCTAGTGAAAATATCCTTCAATAACAAAAGCAAAATAAAGACCTTTCTCAAGAAACAAAGGCTGAGAGAATTAATCACGAGAGGACCTGAGCTACAAAAAAAGTTAAAGTTGTTCAGATAGAACAAAAATGATACAAGATACAAACTTGCATCTTCATAAAGGAATGAAGAGTCCTGGAAATTAGGACATATGGTAGATTATTTGCAAATACAGCTACAGTTCCTCCCTGGCTCCTTTACAAATCTGACATTTCTTCTCTTCCTATCAATTGGTGGAGTCTATTTCTCCACTTTCTTGTACTTTGGCTGTTCTTGTGACTTGCTTTGACCAATAGAGTGTGTAGGAAGTGATGCTGTATAACTTCTGAAGCTGTGTTTCAAGAGGCCTTTCGCCTTTACCATGTTGGAATCCTGAGACCAACATATTGTGAGGAAGCTCCATCTTACCTAATGAAGGATGAGAGGCTACATGGATGAAAACTGAGATGCCCAAGCTCAGAGCCAGCACTGACTGCCCTTACATGTGACAGATATAATCCTGGACACTTCTGCTCTACTTAAGTTTTCATCTGAATGCAATTATGCAAGCAAGCCCAGGTAAGATCAGCAAAACTTCGCAGGCAACCCACAGAATCATAAGAAATGATGTACATTAAAGAAGTATTTTAATAAAATTAAATAAATACAAAACTTTCTCCCTTGTCATTTGTTTCTTTAACGTGGATTTTTGTCTAAGCAATTTCTCTTTGTGTAAATGTCAAGGATCTGTTATTCCAGGCTAGCTATGAACTGCTACGTTAACTAACCATCACCAGATCATTTATGGTGATTTTTTCACCTATATTCATGATATCATCATCATCATCATCCCTATTATTCTCAGGCTTAGCTGTATTTGCAACATTTCGACAATTTCCCCTTCACTCAAAATACACAACTGCATTACTATCAATGACGAGTATTTTCCTACTATCGGCTTCTTCTAACATAGCCAATAAATACTTACTGTAATAAGATTAATATAATTGTTTTTTTTATTAATGACCCCAAATCTTCCTGAGCCTTTATTGGTAGTTTTATTTTCCAACATTAGAGCAGTAAAAGTCTGTGCCTAGCACTTGTTAATGTTGACAATATCATTCTGAGCATTGGCAGCACCTAAGGGGTATCCTTGAGAGTAACCTCTCTTAGGAAGTCTTAGATTCCTGGGGCTCTGTTCACTGAAGCAAACATGCAGTTTAGAAAGAAGTGTTTATATTTGCTCTTCATAGTCTATAAACTTCTTTGGTCCCAAGGCTACACTACCAATGTCATTTAGGGAGAAAGATAAAAACTGAAAACATTACGTAAGAAGTTCAGGAGGAGGGTTTGCAAAGTCATGGTCTAGGAGCATCACAACTTTACAGTTTTCTTCCACTTCAGTTGTCTACAATCAGCCCACATTGCTAGTCCAAAATAGCTTTTGAATAATCATAAAATATTTCTCTAATTACTCATACTTTCTTGTTTGCCTACTATTACACAGGTAAATTGCATTTAGATTTCAGATTTCTTGGATATAGGCTTCTCCCAGGCACTGACAATTTTTTATCCTGTGTGTTACTGCAGCACTGCACACCAAGAACAGTCCACCTGTGTTTAGGGCTGTTAAAACCTGTAGGTGCTTTCTCATGAGTCACTGTTAATAATTCTTCTTTTACATGTGGTGGTGGGATAACATTAATACCAATATAGAGTTTTATCATCAAAATTATAAATAGGTTCAGAGCTAAAGTTTACATCAGACACTATTTTAACAAGTTTCTCAAGATTTTAGTTATTTCAACATCAGAAGAATGATTTTATTACAGATTTTTAAGATATTTTATAACATGATGCTCTTGAATTCTATAGGCATCTATAATGGTTAAATTTTATGTGTCACCGTGGCTAGACTATGACCAGTTGTTTGGTCAAACACTAGCCTAGATGTTGTTGTAAAGGTATTTTGTAGATATGATTAACATTTACAATCAGTTAAGTAAGGTAGATTGCCCTGGATAATGTTGGTGGGCCTCATCCAATTAGTTGAAGGCATTAATAAAACCCCCTGAGATTTTTTGGAGATGAAGGAATTCTGCCTCAAGACTATCACATAGAAATCCTGCCTGACTTTCCATCCTATTGACTTGCCCTATAGATTTAGGATTTACCAGCCCCTACAATCACATGAGACAATTCCTCAAAATAAATCTTTTAAAAATATATACATGATTCTGTTTCTCTGGAAAACTCTAATTCCCCCTGATTCTGTTTCTCTGGAAAACTCTAATTCCTCCTGATTGTTTCTCTGGAGAACCCTAATACAGCAATCTTCTAAATATTCACTTGTCTTCAATGTTCAATTTTTGTAACATATTATAGCTTGCTTCATGACTAACAAATTGATGGTATATGTTCACTTGATTGTTAAATATACTTAATCGACATATCATCATGATCTACATTCTTTGCCCTTTGCAATGGTTTCCTAGTTTTCATTAGCTCTTGGTCATCATTGCACTGGAAATCTTCCATAACTTGCCATTCTGTTTTATAAGTTATATATTGCTTTGATTCTGATACTGTTTTTCAAGACACCATGATCATTCTTCTGAAATAACTTTCCTTACTGTATTATTGATTACAACAGACGCTTCTTTTTCTTCCTTTCATTCTCTTCATTGTTACATATGTGGGCAGCCTTAACTCTTTTGAAAATGTGAGAGTAACTCCAAATTTTAAAATAACAAAAATGTACACAGCGGACGTGGTAGTGCTAGGTAGGAGCTCTGAGATACAACTAGTAGTCAGAACTGTTTTTTCCACTACATGAGTTTTCTTTCCACACTGGCAAAAAGGCTTCTGCTTTTCAGAGTCTTTTGGGTTTTGTAATTGCAGAGAAAGGATTATGAACCTGTACATGCCTTCTGCTGGAATGTCACACATTTCTAAGTGTACTTGTCCTTGTTTGACTAAGCATTAAGACAGAGTGTTCTCTGGAAAGAGAGCTCTTCTCGCCACCCACTTTGTTACACGTAGGACATTAATAAGGCGACAGTGATCTCATCCTCCTGGCTTGACTTCCTTGGCTGAGGTTCCAGAGAAGCA
Organism: Cheirogaleus medius; assembly: GCA_008086735.1. Lineage (NCBI taxonomy): Eukaryota > Metazoa > Chordata > Mammalia > Primates > Cheirogaleidae > Cheirogaleus > Cheirogaleus medius. Next base: position 170,436 of record VBSM01003169.1, read on the forward strand.
GCAGTCAGAGTCTCCAGATCCATCAGGCAGAGCTGACAGATGAGCTTGTCCTGGCCCTCACAACTCTTTGCTGGTCCAGCATTTTAAGTCCTGGACAAACTGGTACCCAAAAGAAATCTCTTTTGCTACTAATACCAAATCCTACAAGAGCTTTCCCACTCTCTTAGGGCCTCTACTCCCCAAATGCTGGTCCCCAGTAAATATACCTTCTTGATCCACCAAATCTATGTGATGGCCAAGGGACCCAGCACACCTGGATTCTGTCCTAAAGCAATATATAACCACAGAAAATGACGATAGGCAAAGAAGTGTGGGCTATTTAGTTGGGCTCTGGCCCAAACCCCAGGGCAGACTCTTGTGACCTGAAGTAGACCACATGCAACTTGATTAATGTATTTTGCCTAGATGAGCTGAGCTTAGGCCTTTTGTCTCAGGCTTTGACCCTACAAAAGAAAAGGCATCCAGAAGCCTAAAGCTTAGTCATTCTTCCCTGTTGGGGGTGAAATGAGGGGACGTGGCAGGAGTGGCAGAAGCTGTGAACATCTCCTGGTCAATGGCATCCCTTATTTTTACCTTTGATCCATTATCCAATAGATTTAACACCCAGGCCTATTTTACTTGGCCTTTTGAGATGAAAAGTGCCAAAAAAAATCAGTGTCAATAAAACATTTTTCTCCAAACAGACGAATGTAAAGCCTTCCACTAAGACTGTACTTCCCAGATACCTGGCTCAGTGACTCTTCTTGCCTTTGATCCTATTCTTGAGGGAAGAACAAAAGTATAGCAGGAAGGTAGAACTCTGAGCTGCTGATGGCCAACCTACTGGATGGTTTATGAAATGATGGTTGAATAAATTAAAATGGATCAAGACTTCTTATGATCACAATCATCCCCTACCTCAGAATGCAGTGTGAAGGATACCACTGAAGCCATTTACTTACTTACTACTTTAGAGAAAAAAATTATCCCTCCAGCCTTGGGCTGTGGCTAACTGAAGCAGTAATAGCTGTATATGCTGCATTTGGAAACATGAGATCCAAATAAATCCCAACTTCTTTACTCGTGTTTCTTTCTCCACTTTAGGGAGTGAATAAAAGACATTGAAGATGCTGGCCCTGCCAAATATATCAGACCTCCACATGTACTCTGCAGTGCAGGTTAACTTTCAACAAGAACACTTATTCTTATTCATAAAGTACTTATTCTCATCTTAGTCTCTGAATTAAAATCTTGACCTGAAGCACTTGTCTGTCTGTGTTATTTTTGGAAGAGTCTAGACCTGAAATCTAATCATACCGCTCATTAGAACAGCAATATTGATGTTATTCCATCAAGCCCCATCATCCTTGATAGGCTACATCCTTTTGGCCCAGACTTGTCTCCACTCATGTTATTACCTGAGCTATCTTGATGAAATGCTCTGAATCCATCTTGGGGAATGTTCATTTTGACATGTGGTGAGAACCAGACTTATACTCAAGTCTCACTGGAAACTCACTGGTACTATGCAAAGTCATTTGTTAAGTGAAATTCGATCACTGATTAGCCAATGGTACTTATTTGTCAATTATCTTATGACAGTAGTCTGAAACTCCACCTCTACATAGTTAATACTCACCACATGCTCACTCTGCTCCAAACAAGCCTCCTTGCAATTCTTTGAATATTTCTAATAAACCCCCACGTCACTGGGGCCTCTGAAACTACTGTGCCCTCCCCTGGTGATGCTCTGTCTCCAAATATCCTCGTTATTTCCCCCCCATTTTTTTTGGTGTATAACCAAATGTCACCTCAACACAGTGTCCTTCCCTGACCTCCCTGTCCATAAATGGATCCTTTTCTCCCCCTGCTTTCTCACTCTCTACTCTTAACTTGCATTATTTATCTTCATAGCACTTATTAAGCGTTACATAATTATTGATTTGTTTATTATATAGACCGGACAATGAAACTATAATGAAAGCTCCATAGGGCAGAGAATTTGACTGTTGTGTTTACTGCTGTGTTACCTACACCTAGACATGGCTTGAACATTATAGGCACTCAACAAATATTTGCTCATGAAAGAAAGGAGGAAGGGAAGAAAAGAAGGAAGGGAGGGAAGCATGAATGAAGCTTAATTAATTAACTAAGATTATAATACTGGTTGTGCAATCAGTAAGTATTTCCGACCTTAATCACACCAACATAAGACTTTGATGATTTTGACACCAGTAACTCAAAAAAACTTCCTATGGCATTTCCTAAAGTGGCTAAGGATTCTATCTCTAACATTCAAAGTGCCTGAGGATGAGAACAATAGAAATTAGTTATTTGATTGTCATTATACTCACAAACCCTAATATCAAGCACTTAACAGGCTTATCTCATTTTCCTGCCATGACAGAGCTTTTGATATTTTTATAGGAAGGAGGTATAGATGGCATTCACATATGTAAGCCCTAAGGTCAGCCTGCCCAGACCTACACCCTGGATTCACCAGTGGCTCACTCTGTGGCCCCCCTCTGTTTATCATCCATAAAGAAGAAATGATACTAACTATTCATTCATAATAGAGTCATTTTGAGGATTAAATTAGATCATGGGATGGTTCTCGGCATAGAGTCTGACACATGGCACACATTTAAAAAGCTTAGCTATTAATACTATTATGCTCATTTTCCGGATCAGGAAACCAAGGCTGAAAGCAATTAAATGCCTTATCCTAAGACATAAACAATTGAAAAATAGGACAGGAATTTAAGCCTAGCACTATTTAACACCAAAGTTTTTTTGACTATACTGTCATTTCTGCCTTAGTCTAGCACTTTGTTCAAAGGGCCTCAAAGGAAGTAAGTACAGTGTAGGAAAATGATACCAACTTTCTTGATTAGTATTCTCTTTTCATATATTAGAGGTGTTTGAGAGCTTACACAAGGCATTATTATGTATTTGTAAAATAAGGCTGGGTGATGGTGACCTTGAGAGCCATGGATATTTACACAGCTGTCTCAAAAAAAAGGGTGATCACTTTTTCATTTATCTAAAAGTGAAAGGGAAAACAATTCTTCTAGAAGAAAATTTAGGAAAATACCTTTATGATTTGGAGCTAGGCAAAGATTTCTTAGGACACAAAGACCACCAGTCATCAATAAAATGATGAATTGGACTTCATAAAATTAGAAAATTCTTTTCACCAAAAGTCACCATTAAGAGAATGAAAAGAGAAGCCACAGAGTAGGAAAAGATATTTGCCATGTTTATGACCAACAAAGGATTGATTCTTATCCAGAATATATAAAGAACCCTACAAATCCATAAGAAAAAGCCACATGAAAAGTGAGCAAAAGATAGAGACATATGCTTTATAAAAGAGGTCATTAAAATGGCCAATAAACATATGTTCATTTGTTTTTAAATCCATCAAGCATGTGGAATTCTCAATTAACATCCAAGGTTCAGAAAATCCAGAAAAGTCAAATACTATGTTGATGTTGTCTGAGAATCAAGTGTAGATAAGCCAGGACTCATGTCTACCAGGATCAAAATACACAGCATGATAAAGTGCGAGGCATTAAGTGTAAGGACAAAGTTTAAAGTGCATGGCAGTACATAGCTAAATTCTGGATGAAAGGAACAAGGAGGCTTGAGAGGACGTGACAATGAACTCTGCCCTGATGGATGAGAAGTGAGGGGCTGATTCAATGATTGAGAAGACTGAAAACATCATGGATAGTCCTGCAAGCACTCAAAGAGAAAAGTGATGGGGAGACAGTTCCTTTGTCATTAACTTCCTCCATCTCCCAGGGGAACAGATCCTGGCCCTGTTCTGACTCTTGCTCTCTGGTCTCTTGCCCCCTTCCTCAATGTCTAGCTAGGCCTTCACTTGCAGGCCACTGAAATAGAGTCTCCTCTTGGTTGTTCACGTTTTCTTCAAAGTTGAGTGCTGAGCTGATATCATTACAACCTGTCTGGGTTTCCTTTTTGCATCTTCAGTGAACTCACTTCTGCAGGTCATCAACCTTTAGCCTTGGAGAGCCTCAGGACAAGTAGAATATGCAGTTTCAGCTAATTTAGCCTGGCGGAGGGACACAACTGTTGCTGCTTTAAAAGATTTCAGTGTCAGGCTTCACAGAAATAATGAAAATGCTGTCGACTAGCTGGCAGGAATTTCAAAGCAGCCCTTTTATGTCTGGCGGTGAGGGCACCCGAGGTTGGCCTCCTTTGTTGTCAGTCATTCAAGTTCAAGGCACAAGAGCATTACTGTTCTTCTCTAGAAATCAGTGAAATCCTCCTGCAGCCATTTGGTAACGGGATTTCTTTAAAAAACATTACACGATTTTCCAGTGAAAATAAATAATTTCCAGCTGGGTCTTAAATGGAATTGCAGGGAGACGCTCAACACAGAACCAAGCACAGGTGTGAGACACTCACTGACACACTTTGTTCCTATTCGTTTAGGATTGTAAGGATTTGGGTAGACTATTTTTCTTTCTTTTTAACTTTTTTTGAGTCATTGTAAATAGTTTATAAATAACAGCAACTTCCTTTTCTACAATTTTGTTATGGTCTTGTGGAGGGCAGTGGGAAGCAGGGGAGAACTGTGAAGAATTAATAAAGATGTGAATTGGAGTCAAAGGTAAAAAGGAAACTGAAGAGGTTTAAGAAACTGGTCTAAGGCTTTCAACAAACTTTCAAAACAGAGTAGAAAACACTATGTGGGAAATATGAGTGGATATTGGCAGTACTAATAGTTGGATGAACGATTCAGCCTTCATTTCCACCACTACTCTATGTGCACATTCTTTGGATGTGTAGTTTGCAAACTGTGTTCCATGGAGCTCCAAGGTTTTCCTAGGGTTTTCTGGAGACAGAAGAGGTATCCTGGGGTCTTGGATTCAGGCCATCAGCAAGGCTCTGAACTCTCATCCCCCACTTCAACCCCACATCTGGCCTAGTATCTACTTTATATATTGGTGTTTACTGTAAGATGTGCTAAAAAAAAATATGTTTAAGTCAGAGAGAGATTGGAAATCATTATTATGGATCATTTCCCTAAGCATCTTCTAAAAGTGGCTTAAATGAACACCCAGCTCTCCAATCCCCTATTCCTTCATACTGCTAGTACCACCTTTAGACTGGGCCAACAGGGTACCTGTCTAAGGCCCTGTGGTGAAGGGAGCCTTGTGTTTCAGAGTGCTGTCCTCAGAATTTCCTAAGTCCCCTCCAGTGCCTGGGACTGGCTGGTCTTACTGTGCCATCTACTCAGGGAACCACAGCCCACATGGTTCCTGGTCCCTGTTTCTCCTCTTCAGAATTCTCCCTGAAGCTCTACCTGGCATGTGTGGTCAAGCAACTCTGGACTGTGCCCCTATGGAGTTGTTCTGGGGTCCTGTGGCCGGGCCCCGGTTTCAGGAGGGCAGCCTGACAGGCAGATTACTCCTACTGGCCAATGGGTGTTTTTTTCACAAGATTATGCAAAAGATTGGGCTGCCCAAGTGGTGCTGAGATGATTTGGGGTTACCAACACAACAGATATAAGAAGAGTCCAGGGCTTCAGGCCACTGATAGACCACGGCCCATGTGTGAACTTGAGCCACATGTGCAGACCTATGCATTGGCCCTTGAGTGTCCTTGCTCCCCTGCAGTGCCATCTCTAGTCTCCGGCACCCAAGGGTATTGAGAGTGGTAGCAGGAGTCCTTTGCCTCGAACCCCTTGCTGTTGGCACCCAGGGTGGTCACTCCACAGTTTTACAGGCCATGTGCCACGTCAGGGAGTCCTCTAGGGGTGACCAGGCCTGTCTCTCCTGAGAGCTTCTGAGATTGTGAGATTGTTGCTGCACAAAGGCAACGGGCCCTCTGATCAATGTCCTCTCTTGCCTCTGATTGATAGGACGACACTGTGCTCTCCCAGGTTGGTTGTAAACTCTGCCAGACCAGGGCTGGATATTCCTTGAGCGAACAGAACTGTACTTTTCCTGCTAGGCCTGCAGGCTCCTCACCTCTCCTCCCTGCCAGTGGCCAGTGTGCAAGGCAGGGGTGTGTCCAACGTGAAAAGAGATGATGTTCTGGGAATGCAGTGATTACGGCTTAAAGAGTTCAAGAGAAGGCATAACTGGAATGTGTTATTTTACATTTATGGTATAAAATTCTGAGCAATAAATTTAACATGAACAGAAAATGAATTATTGCTCATGTTTTCCCGCATGCCCTGGGTAAGACTCACGTTTATGGTCACTATCAATGAAGCATCGTGACAACATCTAAGTCAGTCATTGGAAGCCAGTATTCACAGGCATCCTGACGAATGATGTCACTTTGTGAGTAAGGATGTAACAGCACAAAATAACTGGTATTGGGAAACGGTAAGAGCAAAAAGATCTATATTGTTTCTATACAAATACCTTGCAAAGAGATATGGCACTGTAATAACTGCAGTGTTATTTTCTTGCAGTGGGAGATACAAACTAGCCAGGGACAGCATATTTAATAACAAGGAGCATGAAGAGAGAGTTCCTAGACCTGAAGAGAAACAGATGGGCTCTGGACATTATAAAGAATCTTTTCATGCACTGATTGGGTAGAAAATAATTCTGTGAACCTTTATTTTACTCATTTTCTAAATTTTTATCAGTTAACAATTTTTCATGGGCCCATAAATTTTGTGATATATTTCAAATCAAATTCTTTATATAAACATGCCTCCCTCTCAAATATTTGCCCACAGACTCACACATCCTAGAGATAGCCCTACCAAGATTTTCACCACGATCTTTGGTAATAACATTCTCATTGGTCTCTCTGTTTATTTTTAATCTGTTCACTTTCTAGAGTGTCTCCCAAACTTCCAAAGCTTACTCTTACTAAAATGCAAATCTGATCAAATTGTTCATGCTTATAACCCTTCAATATCTAAGAAACCAAACAGAAATTCCTTGGCTTGGCATATAATTTCCCTCATGATCGGGCTACTACTTGTGTCTTTTAGCCTGACCTTCTACAATATCCCAGTAGCTACTCTATGTTCTAACCATACAATTGGCAGTTTTCAAAATCCTCAGTGCTCTTAAACATTCTTCCTCTCTTGGGATTCCCTTCCTGTGGCTTGCCTCCTAAACGATTCCTACATAACTGGCAGGACTTGCTCGGGTTCCCAGCACCACCTCCCTGACTGCCTTCTTCCAGCCCACAGAGGGGCCGGTATAGCTAGAGAGAAGGGAGGGAGGAAGGCTAGAGCTGAGGTCAGAGGGTATATGGTACAGTTCACAGAAGGCCTCAGAGGACTTTATTCTGAGACAGGTAGGAAGCCATTGGATGTCCTCCAGTGAATTGTGCCACCCCAAATTCACGTGTTTATGTAGCCCCTTCCTAACTCCCCTTCTAGGCTGGCTCTATGACCCAACAAAACCAATAGAACAAGGCAGAAGTGATGTGCCTGTTCAGGGCCTAAGTCATCAGGAGGCATGGCAGCTTTTGCTTTTGTGCTTTGGAAATCCCTGGTGCCATGTAAAACATCCAGCTACTTTTCAGGAGAGACCACGTGAGGAGGCTGTATGGAAAAGAGGCCCCAAGATTCCATGGTGAGAGCAGGAGACCCAGTCATCAGTAGCCCAGCTGAGCCCAGCTTTCAGCTGTTCTTTCCAAGCAGCCAGACATGTGAATCTGGATGTTCCAGCCCCGTCCACGGAAGCCGCATGGGAGTCCTGTGAGACATCCATCTGAGCCCAGCCAACCCATGGAATCATGGGAAATAATAAAGTTTATATCAAGCTACCAAGTTATTGATAACTGAACCAGGACTCAACAAATGAGAGTAGGACTTGGCATCAAGTATCTGTGAGAAAATGTTAGGTGGGGGCTGGAACTACTATTAGCAAACTCCATGTTTGGCATCAAAGCAGGAGTCAGAGAACAGATGGGCAGAGAGCACGACAAGGCATTCAGCATGACAGTACACACACTGCCTTATTGACCTTGCCAAACTTCCCACTCCCTGTCATATTCAGCCTGATCAATCCCTGCCCTTTTCGAGAGAGATGAGATGAAAAGAGAGAAGAGGGATGAACAAGTTCAGTGTAACATCTGCCCATAGCTGGGGCAGGCAGTAAGACAAGGTGACCATCCAGCTGGCAAGAAGGCTGAGGACAAGAAGCCAATATCTGATTAGATGTTACAGCAGAAATGGCTGAAGCTGATTACCAGTTAGTCCTTTGCTCTGCTGGTCAAGGACACAGATTCCATCCCAGTTAATTTGGCTTTATTCCATGGCCACAGACTAAACCTTTAACCCAGCCAGCTGTCCTAATTGGATGTCCTCCATCAGTCTTGGGAAAGACAGGATGGGAGACAATGTCCAACTCACAGTGTTTCTCAGGGAAATGCTGTGTTGTGAGTGAGTCCATCTGTAACAGTGGCATAATCAGAAAAACAACTGGGTTCTATTATAAAATTCATCTACTCATCTCCATCCTCCCCACATGCCTAAATTTGTTTCTCTATTTGAATTCTCTATTTCTGTTAATAGCACCAGCAGTTTCTCCCTAGTCCCTCAGTTTTAAAACTTTGACATCATTTTTGAAGTCTCATTTTATAAAAAAGACACTTGCACTCAAATGTTTATAGCAGCACAATTCACAATTGCAAAGATGTGGAAACAACCCAAGTGCCCATCAATAAATAAGTGAATCAATACAATGTGGTATAGGTATGCCATGGAGTACTACTCAGCCATTAAAAATGGTAAACTGTTAATAATACCTTTTGTAACAACCCAGACGGAACTGGAGACTATGCTCCTAAGTGAAGTATTGTAAGAATGGAAAAACAAACGCTGCATATACTCATTGTTACATTAGAACTAAATGATCAAAACTGATGTGCACATGTGGTAGTAAAATTCAATGGAAATCAAGCAGGTGGGAGGGGGGACCAGGGGATGGGAAAATTAATACCTAGTAGGTACAATGCACACTATCTGAGTTATGGGTACACTTATAACTCTGACTCAAACTGTACGAAAGTAATCCAGGTAACCAAAATGTTTGTGCCCCTGTAAAATTCTGAAATTTACCAAAAAAAAAAAAAAACTCCACCATTTTTAAAGTCTCTTTTCTCTATCCCCTACACCCAAGCTAAGCCTTGGTATCACTTCTGTGACATCACTTAGCTTGTCCCTTCTTTTCTGTTTCCTCAGTTCTACTTTAGATATGTATAACTCTTACATGGAGAGTTCCTCTACTTCTTAGCTAGTTTTGCAGCTTCTACTTTTTTTCTCTCTCTCTAATCCAACTTTCACATCCCTGCAAGAATAATCTTCTTAAAATATCTTCTGATAATGTTATTTTCCAGTTCACAATACAACAGTGGTTCTCTATTACCTACAACAAGCTTGCAAACTCAAAGACCTTCAGGTCATTTAGATGTGAGACATGACTGAGCACAAGACAACAGGGACAGGGAGCTGTGCAGCTCCTCTGGCAAATGGGGAGTACAAATTCTGCTAAAGGCATTTACATTCCATATTTTTAGAACTACTGTTCTGACCAAATGAACCACAAAATTCCACAAAATAAAGCCCAGATTCTTCAATGTAACATTGAGAGCTTTCCACGATTAGAGTCCAACCTACTTTTCCAGACCCAGAGCTTGTAATGCCAGTGTGTAGCTCAGATAATATGTATGTGGGACATGTGCCACCACACTTCCACCCCGGGTCCATGGTGGATATTGCCACTAGTCATGGTCCTTTTTCCTGCTGGGCTCAGATACAACCTCAGGATCCTCCTCAACACAACACTCCAGAGAAAGAGCGACTATGAACCGGGGTGCTTACTGTGCCTGTTAGAACCATTGTGTGCTAGCACATGTCTGATCAGCTCCGGCCCAGGCCTAATCCCCTGTGTCCGCTGTACCGTGCTTATGCAGACCACGGAGCTTCAGCATTTTGAACTAAACAGCCTGCGTTAGCTGTTTTTCTCTGGCCTACTCTTGGCTACCTCACAGGTTTCTATGCTGTAGGCTCTGCCCCATTTCCAGTGAGTTGCCCTGCTGGTCACTATGGGTCATGACAGGAGATGGATCCTGATAATTTACTCCAGAGGGAGGCTTGGATGAGGCCCCATCTCAGCTAAAGCAGATTTCATGAAAAGTCCCCTGTCCCTGTGCCCCTCCCTAACCCCTGCAGTGGCAAATCCTGGCACCTGATCTCAGAGAGATCCGCCCCTCACTGAAGCTGCTGTTTTAGATGAACTCACCTGCAAAACAGCTGGTCCGTAGCGTCCGGTCTGTTCGTGGGCTGTTTGTTAATATCATTTGCTTATAGGTTCAAGCTCTCTGGAAGCATTGTAATCCAGGCTGCCGTTGGGTTCGGCTCTGCAGCGTGTGGGGCTTGTGGGAGATGTATTAACATGTGCTGAGATGCCAGGGGATGTCGGAACCCCAGGTTTCGGCACAAAGATGTCAGGGTGGGAGTCTGCCCTCTGTTCTTGCTGTGCTCTTGGCTGAAGAAGTACCAGACACACCAAAGTGTCAAGTCCAGACTATTATCCTGGTCCTCTCACTCCTTTCTGGGAAAAATCACCAGCAAGGCCAATACAATGGAGTAACCTCAGGCGGGGGTTTCACAAGAGCAGCTCTTCATTTTGGAATAAAACGGGTCTGTCTCCACGAGTAGAGAAAGACAGAGCAACTCACTCGCCGGCTGACCCACTCCTCTGACTTCTCAGATTGTTTCTTTTTATTAGCCCCGTCTGGAGGCAGGCTCTTGGGAGGTGTAGGATGTTATCAAATGATCAACAGGTGTCCTGAAAATTCCATCTGCATATATGGGTTCCCTCTAGGAAAGTCCACCTGGGGGAGAGTGAAACGTAATGCAGACTCAAGCTAATGGTATATGAATTACCCTTAGGTTACTCTAGGTCACTTTCTAAATCTTATTCTGCCTGGGCTGCAGAATTCCTAGATTGAGAAAGCATTCCTTCCTTGGCCAGGTGTAGCAGTAGCTCGAGACAGGATTAAGGGTGGGGCAACACCCTTCCCAGGTAGAGCAATTGCTCAAAACAGCACCAAAATGGGGAACCCTCACCAAAACGGGGAACCCTCATCACAAGAAGAGCCAGAGATCCTAACTATCTACCTAACAATGCCAGACAGGGCGTGTGGCTAGATTTCCTCTTTGAGGAGCTCTATACGCCTTGCTTCAGTGACTTGGGATCTGCTTCACTTTTCCTTGTTCAGCTGGGGCCAGCACATTCCAAAGAACCCAGTTGTCCTCCCTGGCAAGGCTTTTATTCTTTCTCTTAAAGTAACTGACTTTTTTCTTTGTCCTAAAAGAGAAAGTAAGACAGATTCTACTAATGTCACATAAACCAATTCAAAAACTCATGGGAGGGGAAGCGGGGGAAAGAACCATTTATTCTATAACATATTGGATGCAGCCAGTTTGTCTTAATTTGTGATCCTCTTGAGAGGTCTGAAGCCTGGTACCTGCTGTGGTAGACATCTCCCCTGCTTGCCATGGATGTCTTGCCCCAACGACAGCCTTGAATATAGCGAAAATTGACATGATGCAGGAGGCCTGCTTTATATGTCACCCCAAATGCTACTCCAATTGCCTGTGCACGTTAGCACGCCTCTTGCAAAGCCTAAGAGTTATTGGGTCCCTGGGGCAACCACAGCTAGCAGGGATGAGAGTGAATGTGTCGTGTCACCAAATGCTGCACCACAGCTGGGAGCCTGGCTCTCACAGACTTGTCCACGGCCTTTGCCCACTGAGTGTCTCTTATCTGTTTATAATTTCTGGGGATTTTTGGTTATGTTTTGATTTTTTAAAAAACTTGGGAATAAATTCTGCTATGGTCTGAATGTTTGTGCCCCTGAAAAATTCATATGTTGAAGCCCTAATTTCTAATGTGATGGCATTCGGAGATGAGGTCTTTGGGAGGTAATTAGGCTTAGATGAGGTTATGAAGGTGGAGCCCTCATGAAGAGATTAGTGCCTGGATACGAAGAGACATGAAAGAGATGATCTCTCTCTCTCTCTCTCTCGCTCTCTCTCTCTCTCTGCCATGTGAGGATACAGCAAGCAGGTGGCTGTCGGCAAATCAGGAGGACCCTCACCAGATACCGAATCTGCCAGAATTTTGATCTTGGACTTCCACTCCCCAGAGCTGTGAGAAATAAATGTTTGTTATCTATAAGCCGCCCAGTCTACAGGAATTTATTATAGCAGGCTGAACTGATTAAGATAAACTCCCACACGAATTAGTTATATTAGAAGGGAAGGAAAGAGCTAAAATTCGTGCTGAGGAACGCTTACCAAAGTGTCTTTTCCAGGGAGACTGATTATTTCCATCCATACAAAGAGTGGAGAGAGGACATTATATATGTTGAGAATCCCCCCTCGGAATGAGAGTGTGTTAGTGTTGGTTTTTATCCTTAATAAAGACAAAGACACTAGTGAGACGGTGTTTATAACTGGAGTGGCTTCATGAAAAAGGCAGAACTTGATGGAAATGAACCTCCAGAACCACCCATGGTGAATCTCCTTTCACTGCAAGCTTGCTCATCATTGAGAGTTCACCTCAACTGTGACTATAGCGTCAACCCTGGCCCAGGGCAGCCGGGCCTCCCATCTGATCCCTGCCCTGGCTCAGGGCACCTACACTTTCCCCTGGGCTGAGGTCCAGCTGGAGGAAGCCTGTTAGCCTCAAGGTCCCCAGAGCATGTGGGGTTGCGTTTTGTAAAAACTCATGAAGGATTCAAAAATAATTTTTATTATTAATCATTTTTCTCTATGTAATGGCCATAATCACTTGTATTTTCTTCATGGAGAAGAAAATGCAATTTTACCAAAGGAAGGTATTATGTCACCCCCACCCTACCCCTCCACCTCCACAACTCTTCGTCTGATCGCCTGTAGGGTAACCCAATACATAACACACCAGCAGAAGGAGTCTGCCTGGAAGGGCCTCCCAGCGAGGATGTGCGGGCTAAGAAGGAAGAGGGCTGAGGGCTGGTAAGGGGGAGACAAAGACCTTTGCTATTTAATAAAATGTTCGCCAAACAACAATCTAGTAAGTATGTTGGAAAACTGACAAAATTGTGTTCCTCTTCTGATCACTATAGGGATTTTAGGGTTTTTTTTTTTTAAATAGCTGAAATTTTATTAAGAAATAGGAATACTCAGAAAAGACTTTGGGGGAAAAAAATCACAAAGAATTAATTAGGAAAAAGCCTACAAAGAAAGTTGTACCATATAACAGCAGACATACACTGTGGGTCCACTTACATGCAGATTTTCTTCTGCCTCTGCCACCCCGGAGACAGCAAGACCAACCCCTCCCCTGCCTCCTCCTCCTCAGTCTACTAAACCTGAAGGCAACAAAGATGGATGAAGACCTTTATGATGATCCACTTCCACTTAATGAATATCAAACACATTTTCTGTTCTTTACGATTTTCTTAATAATATTTTCTTTTCTCTAGCTTACTTTAAGAATATAGTATATAACATATATAACACAACAGATATGTGTTAATTGGCTGTTTTTGTTATTGGTAAGGCTTCAGGTTAACAGTAGGCTATTTGTATTAATAGTTAAGTTTTAGGGGAGTCAAAAGTTATGCATGGATTTTCAACTGCTTGGTGTCGGTGCCCCTAACCCCATCATTGCTCAGGGGTCATCTGTAATTTCTTCCATGGCATCAATAGTCAACCTCTTGATATTTCTAGTCTCTCAAAGCCAACTTTTATGTTCATCGTCATTCAATTTATTTCTCAGCAAATATTTAAGTTTCTTATTTATTGTCATATATAAAGTTACAGCACAGCTCCTGTGTTCTGTCTTGTCCTTTCTTCCCCTAAATGCTGCTTTAAATGGCAGGCCAGGGTATAGGGTGTTTGATGTTCTCTGAATTAGCATGAGTTCTGGGCTGTAAATAAATCATAAATGTACCACATCATTCATAAATTATTCATTTTTGCTTGTGCTTTCTATAGAACACTATGCATCAAAAACAAACCCAAAGTATTATAATCTTAGGTGGTTTCAAATCATTAAAATAGCTGGTTATTCAGCCTTGCAGAAAAAATGTCTAAAAATCTATGTCTATGTAAAGGTTCTTACCAGCTGGGAAAAGTAGCAGTCTTCCCTATAGTTAACGATGCCACAGAGGAGATGGATCAGGCCGCAGAGAACATGAGGAGCTTAAAGAAATCAAGTCCTGATGTTTTGGGTGTGTATATTTCAATTTTTAAAATTGAAAATAATGATTTCTTATAACATGCATCCTTCTCTGTCTTTGGGCTTGCAGCCCAATTCCGTGGCTGTCTAATAGGACATTTTTTCCTTTTTCACAAATGGAGCAAAGGTTGTGCCAAACTTAGTAAATACCCAACTTACTAAGTTCCAAAGCTTCATTCAGAAGTTGTTGGTTGGTTGGTTGGTTGCAACAAATTAAACACATTTTCCCAAAGAAACCAAGAGAGTGATTCTGTTCCCAGGGTAGTTCCCGGCCTATTAACTCACAAGGTACCAGAAATGTGGACCTAATGAAATGCTAGAAAGTGATCACAGACAGAAGTATATAGTTCTGCAGAAAACTGTGTTCAGGATTTCAACCTGGGATTGGAAAAACAGATCTCCTTTCATTTTTTCTTTGTTCTTGCCTTCCTCAGCTATTACACGGCACAGGCCCAAACGTGTTCCAGCCAGGCCAGGGCTGGGAAGAGTGGGAAAATAGCAAGCAGGTCAGTATATGGGTGTGCACCCAAGTGGGGGTTGATGCTTAATTCTAGGGTCTAATAATGCAAAATCATGGTTCGTGTGTGTTTTGTGTGTGTGCGCACACTAACACACAATATCTAGCAAGATAGTCCATTTCTTTCATTAGATTCTTAAAAGGGTCTCAAACCATTAGATTAAAAAAAAAAATTAAGAATGACCTCTCTAGCAGGTCTGATCAAGGAATGGGTGCGACTTCCTGTCGGCACATTTCCTCAGCATCATTTCTTCATCCTTGGCAATCTCTCAAGACACTTAATATAAGTGAAGAGGTTCTCCTGCTCTTTGGGCTCCATTAATACCTAATTTTTATTAATTTAATTTTTTAAAAATTGACAGATAAAATTGTATGTATTAATATGCCCAATTTTTAAATCAAAGTTTCTTTCTTCTCTGATGCCCCAGGAAACAATACCTCCTGCTCTGGAAGCATTTTCTAATAGTTCTTGCTGCCTATAAAGAAGTAAAAACTGACCCAGAATTAAAGACTCCTTTCTTTTCTCTTTCCCACCTTCTCTCTCTCCTCTCTCTCTCTCTCTCTCTCTCTTAGTTTCTTAGTTGTTCTAAAGGTAAAGGTTATAAAGAGACTTGATACACAGAGAACTCAGATAAGACCCACCAACAATTCAGAGGAACGTGTTCTCAAGACTTCTAGTGCATTGGCCTGACTTGTGCTTAAAATTTTAATCTCAACCATGGCTCTCCCACTCACCCTGTTGGCTTAGAGATAGATTAACTTTCTGGCCTCAGTTTCTTTCTTGGAAAAATGAAGGAAGAGAATACTACCTACCTTGTTGATATTATGCAAGTGTTAAACAGGAGAGTGTAAATTAAATGTCTGGCATGGAGAAGGTGCTCAAGAAGGGTAGCTATTATTAAATGAAATCATCCTTATAAGGCACTTAGCACTGTGCATGTAGTGACAACTGCATAAATATTGAGTGTCAACATTGTTGTCATTATTTACATAATAAATAGTGGTTATTATTAATATTATTGACATCTTCTAGGAAATTCTTCATTCATTGGGAGGTAAAATCAAATGACCCCTACTAACACAAAAAATCTGTGACTCTGTGGCAGGTGTATTCCATGCCTCTGTTACCAGAAACTGATGTGTTATTAGAGATTCTCTTGAGAAGAAAATATTCTTAGGGGATCCTAAGTGATGCTTTTTTTCATTGCTAATGGGACTTTCATGTGCATTTGCACACATAGGCAAGTTTGGCCATTAGAGGGCTCCAAGAGGGCAGGTTTGGGAATGCCCTGATTGTGTCAGATGGTTTTGACTATTTATATGGAACTATCTAGCTACAGGGATTAGAACTATTGTCATCAGCATTGTATTAGGCCAGAAAAGAAAGAATTCAAATCATTCTTTGCATAGCCTTGTAATTTGCACACCCAACCTGGTATCCTCTGCAGAGAGCTACAGTGATCTTCCCTGACTTCTGACCTACTCCATGGGATTGGTGATGTTCCCACCAGGGTGGCTCCATGTGGCACTGCCAGGCAGCTTTCCTGCATTGGCACCTACCTCTCCTGATGGAACCACAGACTCTTATTTAGGTGCCATCTTCTATATGATTGTCTAAGAATAAATAAATTCTATACAATCCCATGTCAAGATCAATTCTAATTATTATAAACTCTCACCTTGTCTTTCACAGCCCAAGTAAGGACCCCAGACAAGCTCGCTCATCCTTGCTTTCCTCACATTCTCAAGATGTCTTGGTCATTGATCTTCAGCCAATTCACTGTCTCCCACACTGAACATAATTCTTCATCAAAAACTTTTGAGGCCTAATATGTTTCATAATCCAGAATTGTCTGGATTTTAGAAAGGTAACATAGTGTATATACTGTATTTTAAATATCATATACAACTGGACCTGAGGAAGTACCCCATAATCAAAATATTTATATTTTTGTATAATTTTAGTATCAAAGAATATTAATATCAAAGTAAATGGGATAAAGATCTTAGATAACCTCATATCATTTTTGGTCAGATTTTGCCACCAAAAGAGTTTTTCACAAATTTATAAAAAAATTTTTTTAAGACAACTCTTTTGAGTTTGGAATTGCAGATAAAGAATTATGGACTTGTAATAACAATTTGGTTCATAAAATAACTTTGCAGGGGAAACAACTCTTCCATGTCATGTTTCCTTCCAATTGAGTAGAGTCCTGTCACCCTCCTGGCCTCCCCCCAAGTCCTGTGCTCAGCCTCGGGAGGGGGCCAGGGCGGGGAGGGCGGTGATTACCAGAGTCAGTAGCTTTGGGAAAAATAACCGGGGCATGCTCCACTCGGCTTCCCCAACTTCACTCGTGTAGGGGAGCTGGCAATTGGCTCTTCTGTGGCCCTATGCCTAATTTTGTCACAAATCCCCATTTCTGCCTCAGATTTATTATTACTGTTAATAATGATAATAATAGTTTGGCCTCTTTCTGCCACTCTTTGTTTAGTTTCTCACTTGGTTAAGAACTCAGATGAGAAGGGACCTGACTTCTCAGAGACTCCAACATTTGGTCATTGGCTGAGAACTCTGAAAAATTAAAACAGTGGTTGAAAGAAATACAGCATACTTGTGGAGAGGATTTTGGAGACTTTGGGGCTTGGACTTGGATGTGCGAGCAGGGCCTTCAACTTTGGCCATCTGTAGAGGTTTGCAGTAGGCCAGGCAGGATTTTACAGCTGTGCACTTAACCATGACAGCCAGGCTAAGGAGTTCAAGGAAACTGCAAGGTACTTTACCCTTAGCTCTCAGTGGGCCTGGTGGGATATCCAGGTACTTGGATCCCCAGTCCCAGCCATGTGCCGTGGACACACTTCTCCATAGCGCAGCGCTTCACTGTCCTTATTTGTTTACACAGTTGCCCTACTCTATTATACGCTGGCCCATTGAGAGCCAGGGTCTAGCATAGTGACATTTAGTGGACACTCAATGAATGTTTGTTGAATGAATGAAGACACTGCCTGCAGCCTCCCAAAAAAACCCCTTTTTACCAGAAACACCATTTTCTTCAGTGGAGCAAAGCATTCCAGAGCACAAAGATTAAGTGTGGTGACCACTGAAATTTCATAACCTGCTGCCCTGGTCCTAGAAACAGGGAGATTAAAAATAATATAAATGAAAGAAAGGGGAAGAAAGGAAGGAAGAAAAGAAGGAAAGAGAGCCACCCCGCCTGTGAGAGTCATTTTCTCCTTTTTCTCACAGCTGAGGTAAGTAGAGAAAATTACTCAAAAGGACTCCTAGCCCCCACCCAAGGCTATTTTTGAAAGGAAAAATGTAGAATGTGGAAGAGAAGCTGAGAACACGTGTGAGGGTGTGTGTGAGAGCGGCGAGCAGAGCAAACTTGCAACTGAGCAAGGCAGCTTGCACGGAATGACAGATAAACTGTGTGTGTGAGAGACAGAAACAGGAAGGAAGAGTGGGAAGGACATAGTTCATATGGTGCCCAGCATTAGATTAAGAGTATTCTCATTATCAGGAGTAGAAACCTTCAGAACAAAATAAAACAACAACCTCATAAAGGTTAAACAAACAAGCATCCCCAGCTGCCTTTCATTAATGCTGCTGACCTTGTCTGGAAGCCGTAGTGATAAGATATAACCGGTCTACACCTGGACCAATGGGGCCCCTGCCTCAAGGGGTCCCAGGGTTTGGGCATCTTCCTTGAATCTTTAAGTCTCCCTCTGGTGACTGGGACCAGCCAGGGCCAGCAGTAACATCTGGGCAGGTGCATTAAGGAGGGACTAGACTCACACCTACTGTGATATCCTGGAACTCTCTTGCCTGGCCTCGATGCCAGGGAGCAGCTTGGTGAGCAGATGTTTCCTTCGTGGGATCACATGAGATTGGTCCACCAGAATGATGCCAACAAGCTGATTTGGGGTGGCTCCAGGTGTTTACATACACAGGGGCCCTACAAAAAATACTTGTCTGGCCCCATACACACTTAGGGTCCCCTGCCTGTTGGTTCTGCTCTTCCACAATCATATTATTCCCAAGAAAGAAGGAAGGCAGAGGAAAGCCTCCCTAACCAGTCAAAGAGGGAATTATTGAAATATAGGGACCACATTTCACAGAGAAAATTGTAGAACTCAAGAAGTGTATCTCAAGTTTTAGGCAAAAAGAATTCAGGAATTTTGCAAAGAAAATATCCGAGTTGTAGAGTACATCTTATAACGATCTTGGCCAGCATATGACTGATTTGAGAAATTACAAAATTTCCCTAAAAATGGAAATTTAAGGGCTCTGGTTGACTGAATAAAACTATGCTCTCAATGAGTAGGAGGTGGGAAGAATAAAAGGCAGAAGAAAATGAAGAAAAAGATCAAGAAAATCAGGAGCTAGCAGGGAATAAACATGTCATTATTTTGGGAAGATGGGTTGTCAGGAAGCGGAAATTGGGAGGTTGAGTGACTGCTATAAGTAAAGGAACAGTCTTGGGTCCGACACCTTCCAGAGCGTTGTTTGTGCCCATGAGGAGAGCACAGCCTACGGGGTTCTTAGGCTTCAGAGAGGGGTGGCTAGGTGGAAATGGAAATGTCAGGGTCCCAAGGCCTCAGTCCTGATCTGTAGTGCTCCCGGGGGCCCAGAACTCTGCATTGAAACAAGCTTTCCAGCTGATTTTGATACAGATGGTCCAAGGACCACACTCTGGGAAACACAGGCATAAAGTCAGGATTTTTTCTAAAGATTAAAAGAAAAACATGTTGCAAATGCAAACACGAGCACTTTCTCTGGGTCACAGGTTAAATTCCAGGCCCTTGCACAGTCTGCTTTTGGGTCCTGTCTGCAACTCTCTGCCCATCCCTGCACCCTGAGGTCCCAGCCCTCCCCTGCAGTGGGCCCCAAGCCCACAAGCTGCTTGCATGATAATGAAGCCTGTGTCTGAATGGAAAGGCTATTTTCTCTCAGGCAAACAGTTCTTCTAGAACACTGTGTAACTGTTTTGTTTCCCCGTGAAGAGGACTAGGAAATACTGTGAAATTTCTGGGTTCAGAAAGGCAGAAAGCACCAGAAAGTCAAGTAGCAGCTCCATTTTTGCACATGTCACTGCAAAAGTAAATAAATAAATAAACATTTTAAAAATACCTTCCCCAAGCAGTCAAAATATAATTATTTATGCCAAAATTTGCCACGTAATAAATTAAAATGTTAAAAAAAAGCCCTATAATTGGTGAAGAAAGGCTATTCAAGAAGCTGCAGAATATGCAAACAGCCTCTTTCTAATCCTAGGGGGAGTGGGAGACAGACAACCTGTCTACTCCAACTGGCCCTCAGAATATGTTCGTTTATAAGGATGAAGTCCATTTCCTTTTTTAGTTTTTTAAAATTAATATTTGGCATTTATATGTCCAAAGAAATGAATGGGTTTGAAGTTTATTTGATTAAACAGATATTTCTGTTGTCTCAGGATTTCAACTGAAATCCAAGGCTGAGAACAATAGCCGCGCTGCACGTTCTAAAGAGAGAAATGCTGGACACATCTACTCAGGATTGCTACGAGTGGCTGGATCTGATCATGCTGCTGCCAGCCTGTCACCACCTCCAGCTTGTCTGGAGCAAGCTAGAGATGTGGTGGAGGAGCAAAGGGGCTTTCCTTAAAGAGAGCTGTCAGTAGAGTGGGCTCTGGAATGTCCCTCTACCCCAGGCCAAGTGAAGGAAGCAGCCAGTAAACCTCTCAGAGCTGGGGTGTGGTGTCTGCCACAAGGAGAAAGGGACGGCTCACCCGGTCCCCAGCGAGATGCTCACTGAGTACACCAGTTCCACCACCACAGCAGGGAATCTGCATGTGACCACAAGAGTTTGGGGGTGTGCATGATGAAGGCAGCACTGGCTAGAGCTGCCCCCAGTGCAGGGGAAGGAGAGTGGTTGCAGAGGGCTGGGGGCGACAGAGGCAAGCCTGCATGAGGTCTCCAGGGGGGGTCAAGAGACAGCAGGGAAAGAAGCAGGACACAAGAGAAAGGGCTGAGGGGAAATTGCAGAGTGCATGACATATATCAGAGAATACAGCGGTGTGGAAATATGGAAGTGGGCATGGGGGATGGGAATCCTCAAACTCACCCATGAGTGTTCCTCACAAGAAAAATGAGCCAGTTGTGGGGCTTTTTTCATGAGAGAGAAAACAACATTCAACATTCAGGAGATATGTTCAAACAACACTGGCTGAATAATATTTTGCCCCTTTCCCTATCATCCTTCCTCTCTTCCACCCCTTGCCGTGAATGTGGAGGCATTCCAGGAAAAGGGAACAGTGTCAGCAAACGCAGAGAGATGGAAAAGTCAGGAGGAAATGGTGGCACAGAAGCACTTTCCCATAGTCATCCATAGAAGACGCTATAGGGAGGTCAGAGTGGCTGGGCTGTGGCAATAGAGGAATCGTAGAGAAGGGCAAAGAACGTGGTTCAGCCTAGACACTAATGCTGGAAAGAACTGGTTTTGGAGAAACCAGTGTGCTTAGGACTTTCTCTTATTTTCTCCAGTGCTTCATTGAGCTGTGAGCCCCTAGGTCTTTCCCAACACCTTCCAAGCTTCCCATCTTGACTTTGCTCAAAAACAGGAAGATATGCAGCTGAGAGCCATGTAGGCATCCTGGGTTTGGAGAGACTCTGCCACTTTAAACTTCGCTGACTGGGGCAGCATTTCTTAACTTGGTCTCAGGAAAGAAAGAAAGAAAGAAAGAAAGAGAGAAAGGGAGAAAGGGAGAAAGGGAGAAAGAGACAGAAAGAGAAAGAGAGAGAGGGAGAGGGAAAGAATTTCATCACAGGATGCAAAGAAAGAGAAAGAAAGAGAGAAAGAGAGAGAAAGGAAGGAAGGAAGGAGGTGGGAAGAGGGAAAGAAGGAAAGAAAGGAAATTAGTAGCTACTCCATGGGTTTCTCTGTGTGTGTATAGAAGAAATGACACAGTGCATAATAAAGCACCCGGTAGAATGACTGGTAAATATTAAACCCTCAGCAAAATGTTAGCTACCGTCTCCTATGCCTTGTGTGTATGTCAGTAGTAGTTCCCAGTAGAGATGAGAAGCCCTCAGGAGAGCAGCGCTGAGCTGCAGTGTGGAGACCTGTCTTCTAGCCCTGGGTCAGCTATGAAGTAGGGTATGACCCAGGACTAGTCCCTCAACTAGGACCCTCTGTCTCAGGTTCCATACCATTAAACTGTGAGAGTTGGCCAAGATCAATGTTTGCTAATTTCTACCACTAAGAATTTTTTTTAATTGTACATATTTGAGGTGTACAACAGGATGCTTTGATATATATATATATATATATATATATAATGAAAGGATCACTACAGTCAAGCAAATTAACATATCCATCATCTCACAGTTACTTTTTAAGTAGTAAAAACCTAAACCCCTGCTCTTTTAGCAAATTTCTAGTATTCAATACAATATTACTAACTGTAGTCCTCATGCTGTACATTAGCGCTCTAAATTATTCATCCTACATAACTGTAACTTTGTACCCTTTCATCTCCATCTCACCTTTCCCCCACCACCGTTCTACTCTGTTTCTGTGCATAGGAGCTTTTTTCTTTTTAGATTACACAGATAAGAGAGATCATGCAGTACTTTTATTTCTGTGTCTGGATTATTTCACTTAGCATAATGTCCTCTGGGTTCAACTATGTGTTACAAATAGCAGGATCTCTTTCTTCTCTAAGGCTAAGTAATATTTCATTATATATATGTACGATAATTTCTTTATCCATTCATTCATCAATGGACACTTGGGTTGTTTCCATATCTTGGATATTGTGAATAATGCTGCAATGAACATGGGGTGCAAATAGCTTTACATGGTGGTGATTTTGTTTCCTTTGGTTATATGCCCAAAAGAGGGATTGCTGGATTATATGGTAATTCTGTTTCTAGTTTTTGAGGAAACTCCATACTGTTTTCCATAATGGATATACTAATTTACATTCACACCAACAGTGTACAGAGGTTTCCTTTTCTCCACGCAATCTTGCCATCTCTTGTTATCTCTTGTCTTTTTGATAATAGCCGTTTTAATAGGTGTGAGACGATATGTCACTGTGGTTTTGATTTGCATTTCCCTGATGATTGATGACTAGTGATGTTACCACCAAGGAAGGATTTATCCTTTCTTCATGCCTTCTATCCTTTTGAAAGATATCCTTTTTTTTTTTTTTTTGACCAATCAGCAGTTGTTAAATAACTGATTCATTTCCTACATGATCACCAGTGTTATTAAACTGGACTAATATTAATATTGCCCAAAACAGCTTTATAGACTTTATGTAAGAAAATAAACAATAGCTATTAGGGTCTTAAATTAAGAAAACCAGCATGCAGACACTATTATAACCATCTTGGAATATCAAATTCCAGTTTGGACACCACTAGACAAGCCGGTCCTTGGGATTCTCTCTAACACTCTCTGAATCCACGAGTAGTTTGGGGTTTCTACTGTGTGCCATTTGGAGGATTCAATCATTTGGTTTCACATTAAAGGTAGTAATTTAATGTAGTTAGGAAGACAAAACTAAGACAGGAAGCAGTTAGAGACCTATTAGGCACTAGACTGAGCATGAGAACATTCAATACAACAGGCAGTCAGAAAAATCAGCGTGGGCTGGGGTAGTCAGACCCGATCAGTGTTAGAGGAGGTAGAGTTTCTCTGGTTCTGTAGTGATGATTAATTTTTAATTAGCCTGAAAGGGCAAGTGAGGGCATTCAAGGATTGGATAAGAGAAGAATTTCATCATAGGATGCAAAGAAAAGAGAGGCCAACAGGAGAGAATGAATGCTCTCATATTCCCAATCCTTTTTCCAAGAAAAAAAGGTGTCTACTTCTACACTCTTACTTCTGGACTTACATGATAAAATCCAAAGTGTTTTGTGATTTTACTTATTCTTTCCTCTCAGTTTCATTTCCAGCCACCCTCTCCTCCCAAACTCCATACTCCAGTCATCTCGGAAGATGGTACCCCACCCACCGAGAGTTTCAAGCTCCAAATCCTAAGAGTCATGTTCATTCCTCCCTTACCCTCCCTACCCTCTCTTCTGCTCACCAGACAATCACCTATAGACTCCATCTCTAGAATTTCCACATTATCTTTATCATCATAAGCTACAGAACGAACTCCAAACCTCTTATCTTGTCATTCAGGCTCTTGGTAATCTATCTCCTGGTTACTTTTCTCATCTCATCTCCATTTGTTTCCTTCCTCCCAGCCTTGGTATTATTAAATATATGTAGAAATTCAACTGCCAGAGAAATCATGGAGGCAGCAAGACCAGGTATTAGAAAGAGGATGAGAGCTTAAAGTAAGGCGGTGGTAATGCAGATAGTAATGCAAATACGGATTTGAGAAATAGTGAGTGAGTAGTACAGAGACAACTTAATGGCTAATTAAGTTTAAGGATAAAGAGAGAGGCAAAGCTAGAATAATGATGATGACGATGACAATAGCAATGATTACAATGATAGCAAACATTTTTCTGTATGCTTACTACATATGAAACATCACTTTTGACAGTTTATATGTGTTAACTCATTAAATCTTCCAAACAACACTATGAAAGAAGAGCTGTTTTTATCCACACTTTACATATAGGGAAACTGAGGCACAGAGACATTAAATAGCTTGTCCCTATTCATACAGGGTACTCCTATACAGTTTATTTCTAAAACCATGCACATTTAAGCACAGCACAAAACTGCGTCCTTTGCCATATGAAACTAATTGCCATCTCCTGAACACACTATACTCCTTTGAAACCTTCACATCTTCACTCCTTCTGTGTGAAATGCCCTTATCCTTTCCTTTGAATGGAAACTTTTAAAACATATCAAATGTTACCTTCTCTGGGAAGTCCTCTCTGTGACTTCCCCCAAGCAGGGTTATTTGCCTTTGATTCTGTTCTACCATTATACAGTGTGCATAGTCCTATTGGTGAACATATGACACCATGTGCCAGTTACTTTGTAGCACATCTCTCCCACCCACAACTGGACTATGAGCTCTATAAAGCTGGAGTCTGTGTCTCATTCATCTCTCAACCCCCAGGATCTAGCATAGTTCCTGAGCCATAGTAGGTACTTAGTGTTTGTTGAATGAATGAATGAGTGAATAAATGGTACTGGTGTGAGCTCTTAATGCAGGACTGAGATAGAGACGAACATTAGTGGCGGGATCAGAAGAATCAAGTAGAGATGCCGGAGATGAATTTGAGACGGGCATGCCTGAAGAGGTTAGCAAGATCACTCCCAGAATAGCCAAGTGGGGGAGGCCAAAGTCTGAGGGAGCAACTGTGGGAGGTGACTGCAATGGGAATGTCTTAAGATCAAATCTGAAAGGAGGAACAAACAAATGTTACTCTTGTTTCTGGGCACTGGTTTCATCAATTCCCTAGCCATTAAATTCCTGGAATATGGTGGCTGTTGACATATTCCCCTTTTCCCAGAACTTCTGAAAATATGTGAACTGTGGAATAGATACCATTACCAAATAGTTATCTGGAGAAGAAATCAACCTTTGCAAATAGCATGCAACAAAGATCAAGCCAACGTTTCCACAGTGGAAGCCAAAATTGCTTAAACCCCAAAATATTATCTCGAATATTCATCCCATTCACGTGGCTGAATGAGTTGTCTTTATCATTCATGTCTCACCACCCACCATTGAATTGTGGACATTATCTTTTTTTTTTTTTTTTTTTAGACAGAGTTTTGCTCTGTTGCCCGGGCCAGAGTGCTGTGGCATCAGCCTAGCTCACAGCAACCTCAAACTCCTGGGCTCAAGAGATCCTCCTGCCTCAGCCTTCCGAGTAGCTGGGACTACAGGCATGCGCCACCATGCCTGGCTAATTTTTTCTATTTTTAGTTGCTCAGCTAATTTCTTTCTATTTTTTTTTTTTTAGTAGAGATAAGGTCTTGCTCTTACTGAGGCTGGTCTCAAACTCCTGACCTTGACTTTGTGAATGTCAAGAATTGTATTTACTCCATAGTCTTATACTCAAACATCCATTTCCTATATTTTGGAGTCACTTTATCTGGTACCTCAATATTAAAAATTCTTCAACCCAGTCAGGATCTCTAATCTAATGATCCTATCACCTTTTTGCTCCCCTAAATCCCCTTTATGTCCTCAATTCCAGGGCCAGCACTAGGGGATACAGGGGGAGCCTAGGGTGTGACATCTAAGGCGGTGTCCACTGTCAGGGTCCCACGAGAGCAGGGTCAGCACTTGCATGACTTTGTCTCCTTAAGTGTCCCCACCCCTAAGCACCCACCCTGGGCCTAACCCTCCTCCCAGTCCAGCTCACTTCTCTCCTTGCCTGTGTCAGAGGATATGACCCATCATAATAAATGTCCTCCACCTCCCTCCTCTCCCATCCAGCTACTAACCAGGCCCGACCCTGCTTAGCTTCCAAGATTAGGCGAGATGGGTTGCATTCAGGGTGATATGGTTATAGACAACCTCCTTCCTCTCTATCTGCTAAAACACTACTCTGGTCAAACCCAATGTTTGGCCCATTTGAGCCAACACCTGAGAGGCTGGGCTTGGCTGGAGAAAACACCCACCCTTATACTCATTGTTCTCATGAACACTAACCTCCCAAGGGCCTTTACTGTTCCTCAGTGATCTCTCCACATTTCCTGGTCCACCGGTTCTCAAAGTGAGTTTCCTGGTCCAGTAACATCCATAGCACCAGAAGCTTATTAGCAACACAAGTTCTCAGGCCCCACCTCAGACCCGCTGAACTGGAAACTCAGAAGGCAGGGCCCAACCCCTGCTTAATCAAGCCTTCCAGGTGATGCTGATGTGTCCTCGAGTGTGAGAACCACTTCCCTAGTCAACTTATTTTCCTACACTTGAGACGATTTTTTACCTCTCCTCTCTCCTCTAACCTCAAATAGTAGCCCTTCCCCCTTCACATTCACGCTTCTCACTTGAATTCTTAATTCACTGAGAAAAACAGCAGAGAACTTTCATTTCCCAAGAAGGCCACGCCTCACACCTGGCCTGCCACCTGCTGAAATACACCGGAGCACTCCTCAGATTCCTGCGAAGTGGGTCCCAACCCCCGTCACCCACTGGAGCACTCAGATCTTGCAGTTGTGCCCTCTCTCTCCCTTCCTGCTGGGTTAGGCCCATTAGCATCGCATATCTTCCAGTCTCTGTTTAAAAAGAAAGAAAGAAAAAAATAAATGCTCCCTTAACTCCATATCCACTTTCAACTGCTGGCACATTTCTCTGATCTCCTTTGAGCAAAACTTGCCAAGCCCTATCTTTAGTCGCTGTCTCCAATTCCTCCCCACTCCTTTTCTTATGGATCAACTCCAACCAGGCTTCCATGCCCACAACTCCACTAAAAGTGCCATTACCCTGTCCTTCCAACAGTCAAACCCAGGGTCAATTCCGAGTCCTCATCTTACCTCCTTGAGGTGCTTTCTGCAATTGACATCGTGCCATTTTGGTTCTCTCTTACTTCACTGGCTGCTTCCTCTCAAGCTCCTTTGTTCTGCACCTTCCTGACATCTGAATACTGAAGAACCCAGAGCTCCGGCTTTGGTCACTCTCCCTTCTTTGGCTACACTCTCTTCCCAGTGATCTCACCCAAGCCCACGGCTTTAAATACCACTCATATACTAATGATTCTCAAATTGAACTCTCCCATGATTTGTACAGCCAGCACTTACTTTCCATTGCTACATCACCAATATATCTACAAATGAATTAAATATTCCCACCCCCTTCCACCCCCATCCAACTCCCCCTCCAGCCCTATGCAGCTCTGTCAGTGGCAATGCCACCCTTTCAGTGGCTCAGGACAAAACCTTGAAGTCATCCTGGATCCCTCTTTCTCTCTCACATCCTACATGCATTCCTTCAACAAGTCCTTTTGGCTTCACCAATAAAATACATCTGGAGCCTGACTGTTTGTCACCACCTCCGCAATAGCCACACACCCAAGCCACCAGCATCTCTGTCCTAGATTGTCGCAATAGCCTCCTAATGAGTGCCCCCGCCTCCACTTTTGCCCCCCACAGGCTATTTTTCACACAGCAGCTGGAATGATCCTTGTAAAACATAAATCAGATCACATTACTCTTCTGCTCAAAGCCCTCCAGTGACACATCATCTCACTGAGAATCTCAGCCAGCTGCGTGGCCATGCTGACAGTGGCACACCCTGCATCTTCTGGCGTCACTTCCTCCCCCTCCCCAGCCCCTCTGGCCCCTTGCAGTGTCTGGACAGGTTTGGCACTTGCTGTTCTCTGTGCTTTGAATGTTCTTCCTCAGATACTCACACAGCTCCCTTAAGTCTCTGTTCCAACCTCATTGCATCAGAAAAAGCTTTCTCTCTCCCCCTCAGATAGAAGAGCAGCCGCACCCCAGGGAAGGCTGCCAGGGGTCCTCTGGAGGGAGACAGTGTGGTGGAGCCTGCCACCAAAAGCCGTTCTCCCTTTCTTCAAGAGGTTCCTCTTGCATGTAGCCTGCATTTAGCCAAGCCTGTGGCTACCGAGCTAGAGGCTGCGTTTCCTAGTCACCCTCATGGCAAGGTGTGACCACGTGACTATGGAATGTAAGTGAAAGTTATGTATGCAACTTCCATTCAATGGCTTAGAAAAAAATGTGATTGCCCTGCATTTCCACTCTTTGTCTTATCTGTGAATGAGAACATGGACTTCTCTGCAGCTCATCCTTGACTGTAGGTGAAGGCACAGAAACAAGATGGAAGGAGCTTGGATCCCTGCATGACCATGTGGAGTCATCTCACCTTCCTCGACTACTCACCTCAGGACTATTGTGTGACAGTGAAATAAACCTCTGTATCATTGGTCCCTGAATTTTGGAGACTCTTTGTTATGGCACTTCTGCCTTTGTGCTAACACAGACAGCAAAATATCTTCTGTGGACCTATGACTAATAGTGTTATTGTTTAAACTCTTATTATAAAAACTTTACAAATAAAAATTTAAAAAACAAATAAAATAGCAAAATAATTAACCCTGTGTAGCCACATGGTTTTAGATTTTTATTAACTTTTTGGCATATTTACTTCATCTATTTTTCCAAGAGGCTTCTAAGAAGAGTCAGGCTTTATTATAAGTCATCATCTGTACTTTTGGCATTGTAAAACTGTTGGTTATTTCAAACTTTCGTAAATGTCTACACATGAACTTCTTGCATCAGTGAGGAAATCAGAGAATAATGGTGCTGTGTTTTTTTCCTTGTAAGTTAACAATGGATGGAGAGAAGAATCATAGGAAGTGGAATATGAGGTGGATTGAGAGTTTAGCAGGGGTCCTCAAACTTTTTAAACAGGGGGCCAGTTCACTGTCCCTCAGACCGTTGGAGGGCTGGACTATAGTTAAAAAAAACTATGAACAAATTCCTATGCACACTGCACATATCTTATTTTGAAGTAAAAAAACAAAACGGGCAAAAACACCCAGTGGGGCTGGATAAATGTCCTTGGCAGGCCGCATGTGGCCCATGGGCCATAGTTTGAGGACCCCTGGTTAGTGGGACCAGGAAGTCTGAGCAAGAGTGACTGTAGCAAGGAAGGTACCCTTGGGGGTTGCAGAAATCTTGGGAAAAGCGCTGAACTCTCCTCAGTATGTAGGATAAAGACTTCAGCCATTTTTATTTAAACATTAAATATATAAACAACTACGTAAGGCTAGAGTATTTAGAGATGCCAAGATAACAGTCAGCATGTGCTTACTATATACAGTCACACCTCAGAGATATCGTGAGTTCAGTTCCAGACCACTGCAATAAAGCAAATATTGCAATAAAGTGAGTCACAAGAATTCTTTGCCTTCCCAGTGCATATAAAAGTTATGTTTACACTATACTGTAGTCTACTAAGTGTGTAATAGCAGTATGTCTAAAAAATGTACACGCCTTAATTAAAAATAGTAATACTTTATTGCTAAAAAATTCCAACGATCATCTGAGCCTTCAGGGAATTGCAGTCTTTTTGCTGGTGAGGGTCTTGCCTCTAGGTTGATGGCTGCTGACCAGTCAGAGTGGTGGTTGCTGAAGGTAGCTATGGCAGTTTCTTAAAATAAGACAATAATAAAGTTTGCTCCATTGACTGACTCTTCCTTTCATGAAAGATTTCTCTATAACATGCAATGCTGTTTGATAGCATTTTACCCACAATAGAACTTCTTTCAAAATTGGAGTTGATCCTCTCAAACCCTGCCACTGCTTCGTCAATTATGTTTATGTAATATTCTAATTTTTTTCTTGTCATTTCAACAATATTCACCCGGAGTAGTTTCCATCTCCAGACACCACTTTCTTTGTTCATCCATAAGAAGCAACTCCTCAACCATTCAAGTTTTATCTTGACATTGCAACAATTCAGTCACATCTTAAGGCTCCACTTCTAATTCTAGTTCTCTTGCTATTTCCCCCACATCTGCAGTTACTTCCTCCACTGAAGTCTTGAACCCCTCAAAGTCATCCATGAGGGCTGTAATTAACTTCTTCCAAACTCCTGTTAATGTTGATATTTTTACCCTTTCCCATGAATCACAAATGTTCTTCATGGCAACTAGAATGGTCAATCCTTTCCAGAGGTTTTCAACTTACTTTGCCCAGGTCCATCAGAGAAATCACTATCCATGGCAGCTATAGCTGCATTACAAAATGTATTTCTTAAAGAGTAAGACTTGAAGGTCAAAATTACTCTTCGACCCATGGACTGCAGAATGGATGTTGTGTTAGCAAGCATAAAAACATTCTTCTCCTTGTACATCTCCATCAGAGCTCTTGGGTGATGATGAGGAGCATTGTCAATGAGCAGTACTATTTTGAGAGGAATCTTTTTCTCTGAGCAGTGAGTCTTAACAATGGGCTTAAAATAGTCAGTAAAAAATGCCATAAACAGGGCCAGGTGTAGTGGCTCACACCTGTAATCCCAGCACTTTCACTTTGGGAGGCTGAGGCAGGAGGATTGCTTGAGGCCAGGAGTTTGATACCAGCCTGGGCAGCAGAGCAAGACTTTGTCTCTTAAAAAAAAAAAAAAAAAGAGTGCTATAAACAGATAGGCTGTCATCCAGGCTTTGATATTTTATTTATAGAGCACAGGCAGAGTAAATTTAGCATAATTCTTAAGGACCTTAAGATTTTTGGAAGAGTCAATGAGCATCAGCTTCAACTTAAAGTCACCATATTAGCCCTTAACAAGAGAGTCAGTTTGTCTTTTGAAGCTTTGAAGCCAGGCCTTGATTTCTCCTTTCTAGCTATGGAAGTTGTACATGGCATCATCTTCCAATTGAAGGCAGTTTTGTCTCCATTGAAAATCTATTGTTTAGTGTAGCCACCTTCATCAGTGGTCTTAGCTAGAGCTTCTAGATAACTTGCTGCAGCTTCTCCATCAGCACTTGCTGCTTCACTCATACTTTTATGTTGTTGAGATGGCTTCTTTCCTTAAATCTCTAAGCCAACCTCTGCTAGCTTCGAATCTTTCTTCTGAAGCTTCCTCACCTCTCTCAGCCTTCATAGTACTGAAGAGAGTTAGAGCCTTGGCTTAAGAGAATGTTATAGCTGGTTTGGTCTTCTATCTAGAGACCACTAAAGCTTTCTCCATATCAGGAATAAGGCTATTATAGTCACTAGAGTAGTACTTTTAATTTTCTTCAAGAACTTTTTCTTTGCATCCACAACTTGGTTGTTTGGAGTAAGAGGCTTAGGTTTCAGCCTATCTCGGATTTTGACATGCCTTCCTCACTAGGCTTAATCGTTTCTAGCTTTTGATTTGAAGTGAGAGACTTGTGAATATTCATTTTGCTTGAACACTTAGAGGCCATTGTAGGGTTATTAATTGGCCTAATTTCAATATTGTTGTGTCTCAGGTAATAGGGAGGCCTGAGGGGAGAGAGAAAGATGGGGGGGAAGGTCCAGTCAGTAAAGCAGTCAGACAGCATTTACACACACATAACATTTATCAATTAAGTCCACTGTCTCACATGGGTGAGGTTCCTGGTGCCCCCAACCAATTACAATAGTTACATCAAAGATTGGTGGTCACAGATCACCATAAAAGATATAGTAATAATGAAAAATTTGAAATATTGCAAGAATTACAAAAATGTAACACAGAGACATGAAGTGACCACTTGCCACTGGAAAAATGGCACCAACAGACTTGCTCCACAGAGGGTTGCCACATACCTTCAATTCGTGAAAAACACAATATCTGAGAAGTGCAATCAGGGAAAGCACAATAGAATGAGGAATTCCTATATGTGAATGAAGAATGAACCTGGTACTATACTACTGGATGCAAAACCAACTTTGGTGTTTAAATCACAGAGGACCATCCCAGACCATGAAAAATAAATGGGGCATGACTCCTCTCAGTCTTCCTACCCTTAACCTACAATTTTATCTGGTACTCCTTCACCTGGGCCTATATTGAAACTTTGTTTGGCTTTGCCTTTGCAATTACTGACTCTCAGCTTCTGTCTCTACCTCTTTCACAATTACAAATGGGGAAGCTATCCAAGGCTGATCCTCCACTTGCTTGTGAGGTATTCAACTTGCTTTATTTGACCATCTTTTCTCCCAATAAGAAGCAAGGAAATCCACCATGAGCTCTAAGGAGCAACCACACCAGACCTTGAGTATTTTTCTTTCTTGAACCCTTGCCTAAGCAGCAGTGTACACTGTGCTTCCTCATACAAAATGCCAGGATGGAATATCTGAAAGTAAGTACACATGTCCAAGAGGCAGGTGGGGGCCAGGTAACAGGGATGCTGGTTTTAAGGTTTTTCTTCATGATTTTCAAGTTTTCCTAGTTGGGGTTACAAGTCCATATTCAGATGTTCTATTTTCCCTGATTGTGAAATCTGTAAACCTCTTCCATCCCCCTGCAGAAACCCTAGTTTTTGAGATAGGTCTCCATCTGCACATGCATCTCAAGGTGGGGTGCTGAGGGCTTGTAACAAGATTTCCAGTGTGCTTGGCTAACTTGTCATAATTTAAATTCATGGGTAAAACTAGAAATTTAGATGGTATTATGTTGCCACAATGACCATGAATTGAATTGGGGAACTGTATGAAAATAGAGGAATATTCTTGGTTT
Source organism: Cheirogaleus medius (assembly GCA_008086735.1). Lineage (NCBI taxonomy): Eukaryota > Metazoa > Chordata > Mammalia > Primates > Cheirogaleidae > Cheirogaleus > Cheirogaleus medius. The sequence continues at coordinate 203,291 of VBSM01003169.1, forward strand.
GATGGCACTTTATGGTGTTGTATTTGGCAGGCAATTTCTCAAACTCAGTTATTCATATCTCATATCTATTTAAGCCAGTCTGTGGATCCTGTAGAAAAGATCAAGTTGTACAGATTGAATTCTTTCAAAATCTCTGGAGAAAGGACCTTTTCAGGGTTATGTGATTCTAACAGGGGCCTGTATCTTTCACTGTCCTGGGCTATTTTGCAAATCTGTAGAGATTGAAGCTAACTTGTGCAAGGTTGATGGTGATGAAAATGATTCCTCTTCTTAGAAATACAGATTAATTTTGTCTGATGAAGGTGTACCAACTTCCACTCAACAGACGAGGCTAGCTTTGCATCAGCAAAATTAATTTAGTATTCCTGACTATTATGTGTTTTTTTCCTTCAGATTCTCCTTTGAACCAATTTTTACTTCTCACTGGTTTCTTTGTTAAATAATGAATGAAATAAAATCTTTCATGTATCTTCATTTTATATTTCTGTAATTTTATATTTTTGTTTAAAAAATTATTTCTCAATATCCTGATTCTCCAGCAACTTAGTTCATCCCCAGAAGTGAGGGTGGCACTGAATGAGAGAAGAGCCCTGAGTCTCTGGCTGACCATTTACCCAGAAGAGACAGAGTTGACGGAGCTACTTGAAAGGGCGAGATAATGTTTACTCTTATTCCTGGACATAGAGGCTCTAGATTTGAGTTTGTTTCAGTATATTAAACTCAGTGTTATCAAAGCATTAAATGTTTGCACAGCCAAATTTGAAGGCTGCTGTGGTTCTTTTTTTTTTTTTTTTTTTAATCCTGCATTTTTAAATAGTTCACCTATACAATCAAAAAATGGGAAGAAAAATTCTGGTCCTGGAGAAACAAGATAGAAATTGAACACCAGTGTATCTCTCTCTTATCTCTTAACCCATTTGCATGTTGATTTCATTCTCCCAGGCTGGCTTCTCCACCAGTTGTGGATCTGCTGCTAGCTTCTCAATATGTCTTAACTCATATCCTTTGTGGAAGAAAACCAAGAGCACTTTTAGCATAAGCCTTTTTTCAATAATGCCGGCATAAGAAGGAGCGTTCTAACTTGGGAAGGAGGGTGGAATTTTTTATAGGGCTTTAGAAGGCAGGGTCAGCTGAAGTTCAGCTAGTTTCAAGAATATTTGTTCAAAGATGGTTCTCAGAAAAGGGAGGAATTATTCTTAGCAATTAGCAGTCATTGTTTGGACAATTTGTATTTTACCAAGAGGAGCGGGAGGAAGAGAGAGGGGCTGAGGTGACGCGCGAGTGTTGGCGGGAGGAACAGCTGCAGCGGACGAGGACTGCAGTGGAAAGTTTTCAGTTCTTCGGTGTCTCTTACACCTGCCAGTCTTAGGACCATAGAGACCCTTTCCCTCACCTTCAGCTGGGCAGATCCTAGGGAAGGGTTTTGATTGCTCTGTCTTGGAACATGTGCTTATGCCTGGACTGCTCACTGTGGGCAAGTAGGCAGGTCCAAGAAAGAAGAGGCTGTTCCTAGTCAGACCCCAAGGCAAGAGCAGGGGGAGGAGCCTCTCTTTACAGAGAGGAAGCAACCTGGCCCCTGAGTGACTTGGCATCACAGTGAGGAGGGCAGTCCCCGCCTTCATCCCCATTTGTGTCCACGAAACCCTCCTATTCCTCCTTCCAGGCGAAAGGCTCAACTTTGCCTGTGGGGGAGACTGCTTAGGGGAGGGTGATCCCGAGAACTTTCAGCCTAAGGAGTACAGAGCACAAAGCCAGCAGAGATGAAAGCCTCTCTGCTGCCCAGATTTCTTCTGAAATCTTCAGAACTGTTTAAATGATGACTGTGGTCGCTCTGTGTACCGGGGCAGATAAACAAGTCTGGCATCATCCCAGTACTGGCAGAGCTCCGTGCCTCTCCCATTCTTTTTGCTCTCTTTTTGGCAGTAAAACCCTCTTCAAGTATCCAGTGCCCATTAACCCCTTCTTCCCTACCAAAAAAATAAGACAGATCTGCCCTATGAACATAATTACTGGTGAAAAAAATTAAGCTCTGGGGAAAGGAAATATTAATATCTGTCCTCATCATTCATATTTTGCCAGAATAGCAGAATAGTTACAATCATGGACTTTAGAGTCTAAATCCCCAGAATTTGAATCCTGGCTTCCCACTTACTTGCTCCGTGACCTTGGGCAAATACTTAACCTCAGTGAGCTCCAGTTTTTCATTCAGGAAATGGGAAATAACATGTATCTCAAAATTTAAAAGGATATGCATATAAAGAACATACCATTGTGTCTGGCATATATTAAAATCCACAGTTATAGTTTTTTTGTGATGATGAAGATGATGTTGATAGTTATGAAGATAACTAATAAACACAAAATACATAAAAGTATTTATATAGAAATGCATTATTTATGTTTTCACACACCCCCCCTTACTATTTTTAAAATAGAATTTTAGGATTAGAAGAGAATCCAGATGACCTCAGCCACAGGTCAAGCTGTCACTTCTCTAAAGGGGTCTCAATTGCTCCAGGACCAGGAAAGAGGGGGATTAGAGCACAGAAAACCTGAAGAATGGAGCAAGTGAAGCCAGAGATGAGGAATCCCTTATTTCAGAGAGTTGGAACCAGGCTCTCTCTGTCTTTCAGTGGGGTGGGGAGGAGGGGAGGCATCCACGTGTGCATGTATGTATGTGTGGAGGTATGTATGTGTGCGCATCCGTGTGTGTGTGCACCTGGATCTGTGTACGTTCATGGGATGTGATGATTAAACAGTATGTGACATCGGAAATTATCAACATTGACACTGATTACAGATGCTGGCAAATTAGCACTGTAGAAAGGGGAAATGAAATTTGGCTTAGCTGTGAAAAAGTACTCCTAATTACAGTCATTTACACGAGCCCCTCACCATTTATGCTTAATTACCATGCAGCACAATCATAATCATGTGTATCATTAAATATGTGCCCAGTTAACTTCCATGTACATTGTCTTGATTAGAACGATCAGCTCTGCTCTACTTGGACGCTTTGCTCAGACTTTACAGTATGTGGCGTGGGCAGCTTGGACACTTGTTCACAGACACATTGCTCAACGTGTCTTCAGGGGCTGTCAGGAGGGACCTGATTCCCCAGAGTTCCAGAACTGCCTTCTAGGTTGCACTGACAGATGCTCCAGTTTGGGAAAACAGCCCTCTCGCCCGTATCCCAACGCAGGGGGAGGCAGGAAGCATCTGACTTTCTCCTTCTTCTTCCCTCCACCCCGAGAGCCTAGGGAGCTCACTTCCCACAGCCAAGGGGACACATGCAGCTAAGAGGATGCACCCACACCCCTAGGGGCAGAGGGATACAGAGAGAAATAGAGAAAGACATGCAGGTGAGGGCCAGAAAGAAATGTAAGAGGCTTCAAGAGAGGCAGATGGAGACAGAGACAAGAGAGGCACGTAGACAGAGAGGGACAGATATAGAAAGTGGGATAGTGACACAGACACAGACACAGAGCCAGTGTAGTGAGGACAGTGAATTCAGAGGCCTTCACAGGAGTGGTTGTTTTCCTTTGATACTTCATGAGCCAAAATAGTTCTCACAAGCAAACCCAGCCAACTGTAGTGTCCCTCACGGGTAAGGAAAAAGGAAGAGGAAGATGGAAAGAGAAGAGGAGGTAAGAATAGAGGGAGGCAGAGTACCAAAGAGACAGAGAGACATGGAAGGACCGATGAATAGGGCTCAGGAAGAGAGAAGGGGACTTGAGCAGGTTAGTGTGTCTGCTGGACCCTTGCTCAGTGCTTGCCTTATTAAAGGCTATGGAGACAGACATGAAATGTGGTGACACAGTTATGTCCTCTTTTTTTTTTTTTTTTCTGAGACAGAGTCTCACTCTGTTGCCCGGGCTAGAGTGCCGTGGCGTCAGCCTAGCTCACAGCAACCTCAAACTCCTGGGCTCCAGCAATCCCCCTGCCTCAGCCTCCCGAGTAGCTGGGACTACAGGTACACACCACCATGCCTGGCTAATTTTTTTTCTATATATTTATAGTTGTCTAGCTAATTTCTTTGTATTTTAAGTAGAGATGAGGTCTCGCTCTTGCTCAGGCTGGTCTTGAACTCCTGAGCTCAAACAATCCACCCACCTCAGCCTCCCAGAGTGCTAGGATTACAGGCGTGAGCCACCGCGCCCGGCTCATGTCCTCTTTTTGTTATGGTGAAATTTCCAAGTCCTGTAGGGATTGTATAGATATGAAAATTTACTGGGCACTTACCAAGTCTCTAGAAATAGGCTAAGTGCTTATATATATATTGACTCATTTAATTCTCAAAATGACCCTGTCTTGCAGGCACTGTCATGATTCTCATTCTACGGATAAGAAAACTGAGGCAAGTAACTTGCCCAAAGTCACCCAGGTAGTTAGTGAGATTCAAACCCTGCAGTCTGGCTCCAAATCCTGTGTTCTCAATAACCATATAACACTGGCAAAACCAGTTTTATGTAATAAATATAATAAATAATAGTTAGAGGATCCATGATTTAAAAGCATTCTTGTTTAATTATAACTTATTTCAAATTTATTTAATATGCAATTCAATCACCATTCCCAGAGTAAATCATTTTCATTTCAATCAAAACTTCAACACCTTGTCAGGTCAGCAAGCACAGCAGGACAGAATTCTAGTGTTGCGGTTAACAAGGGAGAAATGGAAGCCTCCAGGGTTTAGTTCCTTTATGACTGTCACACTGTGACTGGGCAGGCTCCAGTGTTCCCCACTGTGGGTCCCACGTGCTGCAGTGAGTTTGGGTTCTGTTGCTTTTCAGTCGAGAGACCTCAAAGGGATTGGAATTTGGTTCCTCAGTGAGTCCAGTTTCCTCTGTGGAAATGTATGCAAAATCTCCTCATCAGCTTTCTAATCTGTTAATAAATGATAGTTTTAAAAAGAAATCACTCAGTTATCATCCTTGGAGATTAATTAGATAATTAATTTAGGTAAGTGCTTATGAAATATAAAGTGCTTCATAAGTCCTAAGTATTTATGCTCCAATGTTCTCATTGGGCCTGGAGGATAGAAATTCTCTGCTGCTTTTCCTCCTCCTTCTTCTACTTTTTCTTCCTTAAATAAAAAAAGATTTCACGAGGATTAATCAGACTGGATCATAGACCTAAATATAAGATGCAATACCATAAAACTTCTCAAAGAAAACACAGGAGAAAACTCGCGTCCTTGGGTTTGGTGATGAGTTTTTAGATACAACATCGAAAGCACAATCCATGACAGAAAAAAATGATAAATTAGACTTTATTAACATTTAAAACTTCTGCTCTGTAATAGCCACTATTAAGAGAATCAAAAGACAAGCCACAGACTGGGAGAAAATATTTGCAAAATGCATATCATATAAAAGACTTATATCCAAAATATACAAAGAATTTTTAAAAATCAACAATAAGAAAACAAAGAACCAAATTTAAAAAATAGAATTAGTGTGTACACAGGTTGACCCAGGAATTGAAGCTTCTCCAGACTTTGCAGGCTTGCTCAGTGAACCCAATTCTTCTATTTTCTCTCTTCCAGCTCTTCCTCAACATGTTTGGCCCTCTGAAGGCCTTTTCCTAGTCTCTAAAGAGTTTCCCCGTTCATTTATTTTTATTTTATTTTATATTTTTAGAGATGGGGTCTTTCCCTGTTGCCCAGGCTAGAGTGCAGTGGTGTCATCATAGCTCACTGCAGCCTTCAAGTCCTGGGCCCAAGCTATCCTCCTGTCTCAGCTTCCCAAGCAGCTGGGACTACAGGCTCACACCACAGTGCCCCAGTAATTGTTTAAAAAAAATTTTTTTTTAGATATGGGATCTTGCTATGTTGCCCAGGCTGGTCTTGAACTCCTGTCCCCAAGAGATCCTCCTGCCTTGGCCTCCCAAAGTGCTGGGATTATAAGCATGAGCTACCATGCCTGGCCCATTCATTATTTTAAAATTATTTCTGTCAATTCAATGAGATCTTAGGAGGGAAAGCAGGTCGACTTTTACCCTGTCTGACATCTCAAATATCTTGAACTGGAAACCTGTTGTATTTATAATTCAGAGGAACTCTGAGTTTGTGACTTGAAGAACAATAGAAGCAAGTTTGCAAGAGCCTGAGAGCAACTGCCCAAATATAAATGAAGTCACAGAATATAAAATCTAAAAAGAAAACTGATTACACTGAGAGGCAGTAATTGTAAGTTTCTCAGGTGCAGTCCCAGGGCCTTTTACCTAACCAGTATAGGTCCTGGAAACCTAGTTACTAGATTTAAAAGCTGCCAATCTAAGTGGAGAGGGAGAGAGACAGGGAGCCTGGGTTTGAATCTGGCATAGTTGTTTACTAGCTACATGTGCAATATTAGGCAAGTTACTTCACCTTGACCAGCCTAGGTTTTCTGCAAAATATTAATAGTTACACTAATATCTCATTCAAGGGGCTTATTGCTTGCATAAATGAGATAAAGTTTGATAAGTGCCTGCCACACAGATGCTTAATAAATTCTATCTATCTTCCCTCTGCATTGTATCTCTGTTTCTCTGCGTGTGTGTGTGTGTATGTGTGTGTTTCAACTGGTACCTGCTGTCTATCTGGCCTTGTCTTGCTCCTCTCCCCACCCCACTCCCACTCTGTACTTCCTGCTTATCCAAATTTTCTCCCACGCAGCTTGTTAAGAGTCTACTTGCATGAAGTTGCTGCACCCAGCAGTTATTTCCAGAGTCTGGGTCCTGGGTGTTCTCTATCTGGCCTGTCTTGCCACCTGAGCCCTAAGCATTTATTGAGGAAATATTATGCTCTAACTCCTGTAGAAAATCCACATTCACTCGTGCACTCACTCATATATTCAACCAATGCATTCAGAGGTCACCCCTAAAATAGGCTGCTGAATTGTAATACAGTAGGAAAATGATGGCATTTTTTTCTTATTCAAATCTAGATTTGAATCTTGATTCTGTCGCTTATTACCAGAATAACTTTGAAAATTCCTTGCCCTTTGTGAGCCCTGAGTTTCATCATATGAAAAATATAATATCTTCTATACAGGAATGATGTGATTATTTTTTAAAAGTCTATGAGAACACCTAGCTGCCTAAAGAATTGTTCTTCTCTTCTCCTTCCTGAACTGAGACTCCCCATCTATTTTCACAACTTTAACTATTACTTCTATGCAGATAACTCCTAAATTCAACATATATTTATTGTATAAAAAATGACTATGCTACAACCTTTAGAGAACTCGGTGGCTGTCATCAACTGGTCCCCAAAAGATATGACCATGTCCTAACCTGGGAATATCACCTTATATGGCAAAAGATGGGATTAAATTAGGATTTTGAGAGCTCATCTTGGATTATCCAGGTAGGCTCTAAATCCAATGTCAAGTGTCCTTATAAGAGTGAGGAAGAAGATTTGACAGAGGAGGAGAAGGTGATGTGACAATGGAGACAGAGACTGGAGTGATGTGGCCACAAACTAAAGAGCTCCTGGAGCCCTCAGAAGCTGGAAGAGGCAAGGAACAGATTCTCTTAAGAGTCTTCAGAGGGAGTACAGCCCTCCAATCCCTTCACTTCAGACTTCTGGCCTTCAGAACTATGAGGGAAGAAATTTCTGTTGTTTTAAGCCTTCCAGCTTGGGATAATTCGTTACAGCAGCCACAGGAAACTACTACAGTGGCTAATTGAATGAGAAGAGTAAGTAACAGGGAGGACCCTGAGATATCTGCCAGCTTCTGGTTTGGGTGCTTGGAGTAGAAGATGGGCCCTTCAACAAGTATGGAAATAGAAGAGCAGGTTCAAGGAAGAAGTTGGTGAATTCAGTTTTGGACATGCTGAGTATCCAAACAGACAGTCTTCCATGGGTCTCTTGTACTCCTATACATCTTGCTGACTATGCTAAGAAAGCAAAGCCTTGACCAGTCTTTACCTGGCCAATTTCTCAGGCTTCTTTTTGCAGTGAGCAGCCTTGAGGGACTCCTTCCAGGACAAAGAGCAGGACTGTTCACTGCTTGCTATAAACCAGTAGGTTCCTCAAGCTCCACGTCCCTTTCCTGTAAGGCAATCCAATGCTCGCGCAGGCCTCCATCTGGCCCTGCATTTCATCCTCATGGGACTTGCCTGCAAGAGTAACTGACATCAGCATGCTGATACCCATGCTGCTTCCTGTGCTGTGAGTAATAAGGGCCTTTGTCTTTGACCCAGGAGTCTTGTTTCTTCTGCCTGCATCCATAAAACAGTAAAAGGCTAACTTACTAGCTTGAAAGTAGTGTAAAATCAGACCTCAAATGGACCCTGAGTTGAGGGGCCTTGGTATCTTCCTGTTTCCTGGAAACACTAAATGGGGAGTTGAATAAATGGGTTTGTAGTTCACCAAGGCATTTGGGCTAGATCTAACTGATTCAGAAAATCATCAGCTCAGTAGTCACAGTCAAAGCCATGAATGTAAATCATGTCATCCAGGAAAATTTTATTAAGTGAGATAGAAGAGAAGAGGAGAGGAGAGAAGAGAAGGCTAAAGAAACCTGAGGAACACTGACATTTACAGGGCTAGGAGAAGAACTCAAAGAGTAGACAAAAATGATTCAAATATTTTCCTACTTACTCAGCCTCTGTATCTCAGTAATCTTTCACTCATTGTCTTTGACTCCCTTGCCTTCTTCCCATGTCTCATCAGTGTCAATTCCAGCTAATCTTTGAGTCACACTTTGTCCCACATCCATCCTTTCTTTCCATTTCCAGCTGACATTCTAGTTTAGACTCCACATCCATTGCATAAATTCCTTGCAATAACCTCTTACTTGGTCTCTTTGCTTTTTGTGAATACCCATTACAATTCATCCTACACAGTGCTGCCAGATTAATTTTCTTAAAATATTCCTTGGGTTGACTCACTCTCCCTGGTTAGAAACAGTCAATTGTTCCCTAGTATGTTTGCAATTCCTGTTCTTTCTTTCTCTACCCATTGACCCTGATTCTTAACGCAAAACAGGAACTGGCAACATAAGGAATAAAATTTAATTATGAGAGAGAAGCAAAGGACAGGGGAAGAATAAAAAAGAAAAGATCACACTTAGGTTGTGAGGAGGGGTTGAATTTGTGGGATATTGGCTGAGTCTTGCTCAGGGATGAGCAAACTACAGCCTGTGAGCCAAATACAACCTACCAGCTGTTATTGCTAGTAAAATTTTATTGAAGTACTGCCACACCCATCCTTTACATATTATTTATGGCTGCTTTTGTGCTACAACTGCAGAGTTGAGTAGATGCAACAGAGCCTATCTGACCCTTTACATAAAAAATTTGCCTAGTTATAGTTTCAATATGTGAGAGATATTAGACTTCCAGGAATGTTGAAAAGGCTGTTTTAATAAATGATTCTTGGGATTACCAATTGGATAGATCCCTGTGGGCAGCCTTTGAAATATTTCAGTAAAGATGTGAATTACTTTTAATTGTTGGACTGTTTCTCTGAATATGTCTTCTCAGACTCTGAGCTGTGAGCAATTCCAATTAAATTTCCTTTGTGTATTGATCCCTTAGCATCTTTGTTTACACTGTTTCTCTCTCTCTCTTTCTCTCTCTCTCGAAATTTCTCCTCACATTTCCATGTATACCTTATTCCTTTAAATTTCTTCCTTCAAATTCCAACTCAAGTTCACTCCCCTTTGAAAAACTTTATCTGTCCTTTACTTCTCACAGTAAGCTCTCATCTCACATGATGAAAGCTACAATTAAGCAGTGCTCTCCAATTCAACCCTTATATACTGCTACACATTTCTGCTTAACCTTTTCATAGTGTGGAGCTTTCTCCCTACGAGATCACAAGAACTGAATCTTACGTATCTTTTCATCCCTCACAGCTTCTGGCAAAGGGACTTGCATAAAAAATTTGTTCTTGGCTGGGCGTGGTGGCTCACGCCTGTAATCCTAGCATTCTGGGAGGCTGAGGCGAGAGGATCGCTCAACGTCAGGAGTTCGAAACCAGCCTGAGCAAGAGTGAGACCCGTCTCTACTAAAAATAGAAATAAATTAATTGGCCAACTAAAATATATATATATATATATAAATTAGCTGGGCATGGTGGCGCATGCCTGTAGTCCCAGCTACTCAGGAGGCTGAGGCAGGAGGATTGCTTGAGCCCAGGAGTCTGAGGTTGCTGTGAGCTAGGCTCACAGCTAGGCTAGCGCCACGACACTCTAGCCCGGGCAACAGAGTAGGACTCTGTCTCAAAAAAAAAAAATTGTTCTTGATCAATTTGCTTATAAATAGTAAGAGCAGGAGAAATACAAGAAAACAGGTTTGACCAACTTCAAAGCCCTACAGAAATACTATATCCAAACATTTTCACACATTAATGTCTGTTCAGTTTTTAAGCAACTGAATTTATTGTGTAAAATCTTCAATCTTGTAATGAGAACAGGAGGGTGACTGGGCTACGTTTCGCCTTGCTGATTGCTAGGCTTGGTTTTGTGTTCCCTTGCTCCTTAACCCTTCCTGAAGCCACCTGCTCAAAGGAGAAGGGATTCCATAGAAATGGCCAACAGGTTGTTGAAAAAATGCTCAACATCACTAACCATTAAGGAAATGCAAATTAAAGTCAAAATGAGACATCACTTTTCATCTGTTAGAATGACTATTATCAAAAAGACAAAAGTTAGCAAGTGTTGGCATGGATGTGAAGAAAAGGAAACCCTTCTACACAGTTAGGCAGGATGTAATTAGTATAGCCATTATGGAAAACAGTACGGAGGCCCCTTAAAAATTAAAAGTAGAATACCATATGATCCAGCAACCTCACTACTGGGTCGATATCCAAAGGAAATGAAATCAGTATGTCAAAGAGATATCTGCGCTCCCATGTTTACTGCAGCACTATTCACAATAGTCAAGATATGGAATCAACCTAAATGCACATCAACAAATGAATGGATAAACAAAAGGTGGTTTATATACACAATGGAATACTCTTCAGCCATAAAAAGACGGAAATTCTGTCATTTGTTACAGCATGGATGAACATGGAGGACCTTATGTTAAGTGAAATAAGTGAAGCACAGAAGACAAATACTGCATGATCTCACATGTGCAATCTACTTACATGTGATCTCATAGAAGTGGAGAGTAGATGGTGGTTACCAGGGTCTGGGATGGTTGAGGGGGGCTGGGGAGATGTTGGTTAAAGAATACAAAATTTTGGTTACACAGAACGAATAAATTCAAGAGATCTATTGTACAACACGATGACTGTAGTTTATAGTATATTGTGTCTTGAAAAATGCTGAGAGTGGATTTAAAGTGTTCTCATCACAAAAATGATAATATGTGAGGTTATCACATGTTAATTGGCTAGATTTAGTCATTCCACAGTGTATATATACTTCAAAACATGATGATGTACATGGTAAATACATACAATTTTATGTGTTAATTTAAAAAATTAAAAATAAACAAAGAGAGGGATCTTCTCAGATAGGAGAACAGTTCTGTGGTCAAGTGTGTAGCAGTGTTTCATTAGAGCAATCTGTGGTTATGGTGAAAGTGTAGGCTAAGGCCCTAATTTTCTATTTTAGGGCACAGGTCTTCTGCTGTTGTTCCCTATGTTTTTTTATTTTTTAAAAAACTTTTTATTGATGTATAACACACATATATAAAAGTACACTTAAGTGTATAGCTCAATGAATAACACAAACTGAACATAACTGTGTAACCAGCTCCCAGATAAATAGAACATGATCCATATCAAGAAATCTGTGTCATGCTCTCTCTCAGTCACTAGCTCTCCAAGTCGCTCTGAAAGGGGACTGTTAACTGATTTTAACAGCCTTGACTAGTTTTGCCAGGTTTTGTATTTTATATAGATGGAATCATATAGTATGCACTTTTGTTTGTACCTGGCTTCTTTTGTTTGTAAGATCCATTCATAGTGTTGTGTGCAGTTGTAGCCTGTTCATTCCTATTGCTTTGTAATGAATAAATCAATATATTTATACAATGGAATATTATCCATGTTATTTTCATTAACAGCATCTTATATTGAAAACCTTGAGAGCTCAGCTGTTGGAAGTTAAGTCCAATGCTGCAACAAACAGTGTTGTTCTCAAATCTGTAATTTCACAAAAGCTTAATAGCATCAGGTGCTTAAGGATGGTGTCTCAGGTACTGTATCAGCTTCTGAGCCAGGAAAACCTGTTTTGCTTCATATCTGTTATTGGTTTTGCAACAAAATCATAATCTTTTAAATTTTATTGTTAACTATCTTTGTTGATCTTAGAACTGTATTCATTCAGCTACATCTTTTCAGAATAAAAATAGAGCAACCAAAAAGCCAGCATTTATATTAAAGTAACTTGATTTGTTACTTCTAAAATGGAGGTGCCCCTCCATTAAAGTACCTGCATGAAAGTGTCTTTTTTAGAAGTCCAGTCCATTGAGGCATCATTTACTTATAGTAAAATTTACTCTCTTTAATACAGTTCTATAAGTTTGGACAAGCATGTACAGTTTTGTAACGACCATCACAATTAAGACACACAAAAGTCCATCGCACCAAAAAGTTCCTTCATACTATTTCGTAGTTAACCCTTACCCCAAACTCTATTCCTTGGCAATCACTGATTTCATGGAAGTGTAAAAATGATTTTTCCTCTACTTTGCTAGAGACAGGTGAGCGGCACAAGGTCTGGCTCCTTGTTCTCTCTCCTGCATTCACATGCGGCCTCCCTCTGCCCCAGCCATCCTGGCCTCCTCAGTGCCTGTACTGTCCACTCACAAGTCTCCCCCTGTTGATCATTTCACCTAGAACTTCTTCTCTTCCTTCTGTACCTAGTCGACTCCCACTCATATTTAAGCTCTCAGCTTCAACATCATTTCCTCAAGAAAGCTTTTCCTAACTATTTCGAACCCCTCTACAAAGCATTGTACATATATCAAAGCAGCGATTTTACATTTGTTCTTGTATCATTTGATTAATGCTTATTTTCCTCATTAAACTGTGAGCTTCATGAAGGCAGGCACTCTGTCAGGTTTTGCTCATGGTTGCATCCTGAGCAGACAGCACAGTAGTTACTCAATAAAGACTAAGTAAATGAATATATACTTGGAAGCCAGTGCTGTTCTAGATGTTTACCTTTGATTCTTTCAAGGGTGTACTAAGGTGGATATTGTTTCTGTTTTACTGATGTGATGATCTTAACTACGTCCACAAATTCTTTGACAATCGTACCTCCAAAGAGTGGAGCCTAATTCCTCTCCCATCCAAGGTAAGCTGACTCTCATAAAAGGCATTGCTCTCTCTTGGGTCACTCGCTCTGGGGAAAGCCAGCTGCCATGTCATGTGGACACATCGAGCAGCCCTACGGAGAGGCCCACGGAGTAAGGAACTGGAGCCTCCTGCCGACAGCTATGTGAGTGAGTGATGAAGTGGATCCTTCAGCCTGTCAGTCTTCAAATGACTGCAGCCCTGGCCAATATCCTGGCCTCAACCTTATGAAAAACCCTGAGCCAGAGCCACTCAGTGAAGTCACTCCCAGATCCCTCACCCACAGAAACCATGTGAGAGAATAAATGTTTGCAGTTTCAAGCTACTAAATTTAGGGATAATTTCTTGCACAATACAGAACTGGAAGAACCGATGAGGGAAATACAGCAAATTTAAGCAACTCGTTTAAAGGTCACACAACTAGTTAGTGGCAGATCCAGGATCTAAACACAGGTCGGTGTGGCTCTGAAGCCCATATGTTCTGTACCATGCCATGCTTAGTCTGGTGTGCTTAGAATGGCAATACTAAGTGTGGCATGCTAAAGATGCTTAGGATGGCAAATGCCAAATCACTTTACAGTGCTATTATAAACTCTTTGCAGATTGGTTTATGTTATAGTTCCAGGAGGTTGCTTTCTGGATTTCCAAAGAAGCTGCTGACTGGAGGATTTTCTGAGAGAATGGTTAGTAAAAAGGCAATTCTAATGAAGAATTTAAGTTTACTGTACTATTTAAAGAATTTCTGTTAAGATGTTTTGGCAAAAGAATAGATCAAATCAGGTTTGTTATAAGTTAGAAAAGAGATAACTTAAAAGTAGCTTTTTTCTTTAGTTCATTATTATGACATTATAAAATAGTTTTCATAGTATGGATAGATTATACTATATTGCTTGATTTTACATATATTTAATACATTTAGATGTATTTATATTATGTGCTATACATACTTAATATATGTATATATTTAAATACTTATAGTTAGCATTTATGAAGGAATCACTAAAATTCAGTATCTTTCTGTTTTCTTAGTTATCATTCCAAAGGCCTAAACCTTATAGCAGGTAAAGATTTCTTTTCTTAAACAGGACACAAAATATACCAACCTTAAAACTCATATTCTCTACCTGCTGCTTTGATTGTACATGTCCTTTTTTGAGTATATTCAGTCATAATGGAACCCGGTGGCATTTAACTAAAAAGCATTTTGACGTAGGTTCCAGTCATACCGAATTAGCCACTGTAGGCTATTTTTGTGTATGGTGCCAGGGGACTTCCAGTCTATGCTCATTAGACCTAATATCTTCACCCCATCACCCTGGAAGAACTCATTTCCCTTCCATTTTCCTAATCAAATTAGTACATCACTACAATACTTTTTACTTTCTTTATAAAAGCATTTTCACTAGCTTCTTCCTCTTGAGTAGACTTTAAGCTAATGTAAGTAGAGGAGGCTCATGGTATCCAAGAGCAGGAATATTGCTGGGCCTTGCAAGCTTCGGAATTTCAACTGGAGAGATCTCTCTCCATCTCATTTCTGATTTCTTCTTCAAGTCTGTGGAGTAAGTTTAATTTAGGAGTCTTTATTCAGTGGCACAGAACACGGAAAACCGGTTCTCTCAGGAACTTTGCTTTTTTGAGTCTCAACTTATCCTGGAGCTGGAAAAAATTTAATAATGCCCAGAAACATCACTTGGGGCTCCAATGATTGCTTTTAAAGCTGATTATTAAAATCTCTTGTATAGCTCACCCCCCCTGGCCCCCCCCCCCCGACACACACCAAGGGCTTCTCAGCTGTTTTGGAGGTGTTGGCCTCTGTTTTCCATTTCTCTTTCTGGGACTGCTTCTGGGTTGGTGGCTGGAGGAGAGAGTTCAGCCATGTGAGCACATGAGTGTGGGCACACTGGAGATGATGGTGAGATGTGCCCAGTTTCCATTGGTCCTTGCTGCTATTTTACCTGACACTGGCAATAAACAGCTAGTGATGCCTGTGGCAAGGATGGGGTTTTACAGGACCCAATAAATATCTCTACTCCCCCTGGGAGGCAGACAGGGGAGTCAGGCTGAGGGAGTTGGAAACACCACAGTACTCCCTGATAATGCTGGATCACAAGTGCTAAATTGAACAGGCGGTCAATGATCTATCTCTAAACCAGACAGACCAAATCCAGCCATGGTCCCCAACACTACTGATTCCCGCTGCAGGCTTATGGGGGTGAAGTGGACCATGCTTCCCTTCTTGTAACTAAGCACGCGCAGTTCCTCCACCTGAACCTGCCCACCAGGTAAGTCCCTCTGCCTCCCCTGGAGACAGTAAACTAGACAAGAAGCCGAGAGGAATCTCAACTAAGTAGGACAAAAACAATCCAAATGAACATATGTGGATTTGTATGCACATGTTTGTGCATGATTTTATAAGCAGCAGAGTGAAAAATACAGAAGGACACTAGGTAGGTAGTTCACAGGATTACCTGGTTTGGGGGGTGGTGGCTAGGGTGCGATACGGAGGGAGGTGGAAGAGAGTGGGGAGATAAGCAAAACAGGAAAAAACCCCAAATCACTGAAAAAACAGTACTTATGATGTGGTCACATTAAGGCATGTATTTTATACATACTGCATTAAAGAATGATATTCAAAATATATAAACCCGTATGGCACGGCTAATACTGAGGCAGAATCCCTAGAATTCCCTCTGTAGAGTCAGGCGTTAACCTGAATTGTGGGATAGCCCAAAAGGTATTGGGAGAGGGTCTGGGAGGCCAGGGGGGCAAGATGGGTGCTGAGGGGAGGGTGGTGGCACTTGGGAGACTCAAGACAGCAGCCATTTGCAAAACCAATCCATAAGTGTGTCAACGGTTTGACAATACATGCAGCTCTATCAGTGCACTCCAGTTGAATAACATACTTGACTTACTCATAAGTGAAGATCAAATTCTTTTCTTTTTTTT
>VBSM01003169.1:219582-277573 GCA_008086735.1 Cheirogaleus medius
CGCCTCGGCCTCCCAGAGTGCTAGGATTACAGGCGTGAGCTACCACGCCTGGCCAAGATCAAATTCTTAAAATGTAACAGGCAAATTTTCTTTCTGTACTAATGTAATTATTTTAGGTGGGAACAGGCAGAACCCATATGAAGAAACCTATCAGTTCTGGGTGGTGGAGGATCCACTTCAGAGGCTCGCTGTAACGAAAGTTGGTGCTTGGATGCTGGCTGGACACTTTGCCAGGGCTGTGGATTGGGCCCTTGGTTCCTTTCCACACAGGCCTCTGCTTGTACTTCCTTACAGCACCACAGTTGTGTTCTAAAAGCAAGAGTTCCAAGAGATCCAGGAGGTTCAATATTGCCTTTTATAATCCAAGTGTTACACAGTGTCACTTTCATTATAGTCTATCTGGCAGGGCTGTCTCAAGGGCTCACCCAGGTTTAAGGGGAGAGGACATAGACTCCACCTCTCCATGGGAGGAGAGTCAAGGTCATATTGCTGAGAAGGCCATGTGGCACGGGAAATACAGGAAAAAATACAATCTGCACAACACATCGCTGCTACAACTGTAACATCCAGAGTTCATGCTGGCATGGGCCCCAAAGGTCTCTGCTATTTCCATGATGCCACATTTAAGGCACAGATTAGCTGGTATAACTGAAAGACTGGAGGAAGGGTGGGAAAAATTAAAAATTATAGTCAACCAAAAGAAGAAATCAAGCTAATATTTATTAAGCTCTTAATAATGTGGCAGGCATTGTGCTAGGCACTTTTCATAAGATATCTTTATTACATCTTCACCACATCTGTGTAAGGTAGTACTATTATTACCATTTCACAGATGAGAAAATTAAGGCAGAAGTATTTAGCAACCCGTCCAAAGTTACACAACTGGTAACCGGTAGAGCCAGGATGGCAACACTGGTGTGTTGGACTTTAAAGTATGTGTTCTTTCCACTACATCTCAAAGTGTAGAACATAAGCACAATCTGAAAAATGTTCCTATTTTGTTTTCACGACACAATTTCTTCTATATCCTCTAATACATATATAAAAGATTTTTTAAAAAAATTTTACTTCTCAAAAGAGAGCAAAATATTGCAAATGATAGAAATGTCTAAATAGACATATTTCCCCCCCAAATAACCAACAAAGTCTTCTCAAGGAGCACATTAGACATCTCCCTTCTTATAGTATGCCCAAATTATTATTCATTAATGCTCATGTATGAATTACTATATGGAGGATTGGATAAGAACCTCTAACTAATTATTAAGACCAAGACTGCAAGTTAATGTAAGTTGTAAGATACAAATTAGAGGAATTCAGTATGAATATTTATTAAGTACAAAAAGAGATTTGTACACTGTGAAGGAAACACAAATGAAGTCCCAATAATTTTTGCATAAAGTTACTTTTCAGAAATGTATTATCATTAAATATAACATAGGAACTCCCTGTTTAAAGAAAAAGAAAATTTCTGTTGTTGCAGCAGATATTTCCCTACAGTAGGGCAAAGATAATAGAGTGTACAATTAGAAACCCCCCTGAGCAGTTTATGGAGCACACACACCCAATCAGTAACTAGGTGTGTTTAATCTGAGCACAGGAACCTTGATTGCAATGATCAGGGAGGTTTTCACCCAGATATCTATGTACAATAAGATCTAGAGTTGGTGATGGAAGGGATGAAGACCTGTTTTACTTGGTGCTAAATACAAACAGTCAAAGGAGTGACTGTTAACAGACTGCAAGAATTATGCATATTGTACCTTACCATTAATGAACACATAAATGTGACTTAACATAATACAATATGCCATCAATATATGCAACTACAGGGAGGCCTTTTGGCACAAATTTGGAAATAATTGTTCATAACAGAGACATGCTAAGTCACCTTTAGGAGACAGAATAGTTTCCAGGCTGGTAGAACTCTGTAGTGATTTGGTATTTAAAAAATATTGTGTCCATTGGAGTTGAAGCAGCATTAGAACCATCCAATCACTGCTCAGAAGGAAGAAGCCTTAGTTGGGCTTTTCAATTGGTCTAGGCCTATTTATTCATTCATTTATTCAGTGAACTTTGAGTACCTGCTACGTAAGGTACCATCCTACATGTTGCAGATGTGGAAGTGAATAAGTCAAAATCCTCATGGTGTTTTCATTCTGGTGTGGAAGGCAGTCAACAACAACAACAAAAAAAACACCCCACTGATATCAGGTTTGTGCTTCAAAAGAGCTTAAAGATAGAGAGTGAAGGAGGCAGGTCTTTGGAGGGGAATAAGGTATTATCTTAAATAGGGTGGTTAAGGGAGGCATCTCTAAGGACATGATATTAAAGCAGAGATACTTGAATGAAAAAGAGAGTCACATGAATATCAGAGGGGAAGAGTCCTAAGCAGACAGAAGAGGAAGTAGGAAGTTTAGAGGCTGGAATAAACTTGTGCGACCAGGGAACGGGGGTGAGGCCAGTGTGGCACTTATTAGTGCTATTTGCCAAATGTTCTGGCTCTCTCCTTCCAGGCACAAGGTAGGATTGCACTATCTGGATCTTCTATGGATGGGTATAAGACCATGTGACTAATTCTGGACAGTGGGTTATGCACATAAATAGCATGTGCTGTTTATTGACAAAGCCAATGCAAGACCCTCTAGAGCTCTTTTCCTCCCTTTGGTATGATGATTGCTAATGCTCCAGAGAGTGGCTGCTCTTCATCAGCCTAGATCTAGCAGTGAGGAAGAAAACAATCTGGGAGCAGTCATCAGCTGGCTCCTAAGAACCATGCAATTATGAGCAAGAAATATTTGTATTATTTTAAGCCTCTGAGTTTTGGGGTTGTTATCTCAGTATGGCATAACCGATCCTGATTGATAGTCAGTACAACTGGTTGGGAGAGAGCTAGAGGGAGAGTGGTAGAAGATGAGATCTAAAGGATCTGTGGAGGCCAGATTGTACAGAGCCTTGTAGTATAGTTTTGGATTTCATTCTGTGTGAAGAAAAATCAATCTCTGCGGAACACTGAGCTGGGGAATGACAGGATATGATTTACCTTTCCAAAGAATCACTTAATCACGTAGGGGAAAGTCCTTGTTCATAGGAAATACACACTGACGCATTGAGGGATAAAGTATAATGTCTACAACTTATTTTCAAATGGTTCAGTAAAATGTGTTTGTATGTGCACGTGTGTACATGCACAAAGGGGGTAAAATGTTAATTGGTGAACCTAGAGGAAGGGTACGTAGGTGTTCATTGTACTCTTTCAACTTTTTTGTGGGTTTGAGATTTTTTTAGATAAAAAGTTGGGGAGAATCACTCTAGATAACTAGAAAGTGAGACAGAAGCAAAGAAGCC
The DNA here is from genome assembly GCA_008086735.1 of Cheirogaleus medius. NCBI lineage: Eukaryota > Metazoa > Chordata > Mammalia > Primates > Cheirogaleidae > Cheirogaleus > Cheirogaleus medius. Next base: position 222,931 of record VBSM01003169.1, read on the forward strand.
CATTAGAAGGCTAGTGCAGGTGAGAGATGAAGTGGTTCAGGCTGGACTGGCAACAGTGAGAAATGGGCGGATCTGAAATCTGTTCTGTATGTGGAGCCAGCAGGATTTGCTGATAGATCAGCTGTGGGATGTGAAGAAAATAGGAGTCAATGTGTCTTTAGGTTTTTGTCCTGAGCAAGTAGGAGACTGGCAATGTCGTTAATTGAGATGGGACAATAGTGGAAAGGCCAGGTTTGGGGATGGGAGATAGCAACTCTATTTTGGACATGTTAAGAGTAAGCATCCAAGTGGAGACTGGATTGGCATCTGGATAAATAAGTTAAGAAATCAGATAAGACGTCTTGGCTGGAAATATAAAATTTGCAATTACCAGCATCTAGTGGCACCCAAGGAACTGGATAGCAGCTCTCAGGAAGCAAGTGTAGGTAGGGAAGAGGGCCAGGACCGTGCCATGGAGATCATGCAGTTCATTTCATTTCTCTTGTTATGATTCCATGCTTACTGACTGAGCAAGCACCTGATTATTATTTGGCTTTCCATATAGGTCCACCCACAAAAAACAAAGATTGGTCATATGGACTTGGAATATTCTAGTTCCTGGGACAGTTCTCATTGTAGAAGTTGATCACATTCACAAGCTTGGTTTGAGTCAGACCCTGAGACAGAAACATAATCAGAGTGCTGACAAGAACCTGATGGTGAGTCTGCATAAGGGGAAGCAGACCTGGGACTGTGGAAACTCCCTAAGGAAATGCACGCTACACTGCTTGCTGGCACTCTGCCTTAGCTCACATCTCTTTGCAGCCTGCCAAGCAAGCATGGTCTCACATTTCCAGAACCAGTGAGAAAGCCCTCAGCCAGGTATAGCTAAGAAAATATTTCCTTTTTTGGCTATATGCCTTTTTTTAATTGTCAAAGTTCTACTGATTTGTCATGGTGTCTCTCACACGGTTTTTCTTTCATAATAATTTTGCATTTCCTCAGATCAGGGCCCTTATTACATTACTATTTGGGGAGCATTCTGTGAGTGCTTACTCTAGTCTATCTTTAAAATTTTATTTTTAAATAGGTAGTATTCACCTGGTTCAAAAATCAAAGTGACTAAGTATACAATGAGAAATCTCCTTTCCACCTCTTCCCAATCCTTGTTTCTCCCAGCAAAATCACTGCCCCTATGCCTTTTAGCTTGTGTATCCATTAGAGTTTAGGTGGTTACTAATCTTTTGCTATTACAGAGTTGCAATAAGTAACTATATATACACACTTATATATGGTTTGTGAGCTGTAGTTTGTCTTCTCTGACAGCTGTGTTGATGGGAAAGACAATCTCCTTCTGCGTGGGGATGAGCAATTTCTGATAAAAGCTCAGGATCAAACTGCATTTCTCTTTTCCTTCCCTTTTAGTCCGAAACATGTATACGATGACGCTTCCTGTATAACATAATCAGCTCCCCTGGCTGACCCAGTTCAAGGATGTTCAAGTTCAACTATTTAATGCCTATTGTTTTGAAGATAAAAATGGCTTATGCTGGCCTAGTGAGAAAAAAATAAGAAAGTCCATTAAAGGCTACTAGAGAAAATGGATCTGTGGGAGGTGGTCTGACATACAACTTCAGAAAACAACAAAAAACTCAGGTGAGAAGTTAATGCATATTTGTCTTCTTTTTCCCTCCCACGGTGTTGCAGATTTATTTTCCAAAGACATTGCCTCAATATATCCCATTCCACATGGTCTTCTTATAATGTGACATAGACATTCTTCATAATGAGTGGTAGGCCCTTGAACCTCAGCTGACCTTTATGACTGCTCAACCAACAGAATACAGAGGAAGTTGTCAGGTTAAGCCTAGTCACCCCCCAGAAGCATGACAAGTAATATAATGATCCAAACCTACTAAGTTTTGGGATTATTCATTAAGCAGCAGTAGAAAATAGGAACATGATCTTAACCTTAAATATTCTTTACATTTTCCCTGGTCTTGATTCTTTAATTTTCATTCAGATTTTACCATAATTGTGTGTGTTATTTTGTTTTTTTTTTTTTTGTAAAACAGGTCTACTTTTTTATTTTTTTTGGTCTGCTTTTATTGTAGGTCACCTCAAATCCTTTGTGGTTGATAGTGTAAGTATAATGTAATTACATGTTTAAAAGTGCTCTGCTATCTAACTCACTGATGTAAACTCCCTGGTGTTATTCTGTAAATAAGAATAACCTATGAAAGCTTTGTCATCATTTTGAGGGATTTTCTTAATTAAAAGAAAAAAGATTACTTTGTGTAGATCTGTTCTACATGTTCTGTTTCTTCTCCCCAAAACGGATCCTTTACCCCTGAAAGTTTATAGAAATAATTATAACCTCATTTATGGAGGACCAAATGGGCTAATTCATTCATCAATTAGGTCCTCAACAGACACTTATTGGATATCTATTGTGTGCAAGATATTTGACTAGGTGCCAAAAATACAAAAGGGTTACTGAACTCATGACTATATCTATTAAATGCTTATCATATGCAAAGCACTTGGGCATGCCTGGAAAAGTCTTTAAATGCCTTCAGTGATGGAGGAGTGTTTAAAGCAGCAGCAGCAACAATAACAACAAAATAAAGCAAAATGATCTCACAGGCAATTAAAAAAACAACACACAAAAAAAAGGGAAAAAATTATACAACCATTTTAAAGTAGGTTCATTTATCTATGAATTCAGTAAGGGAACCAGAGTTAATTTATTCTCTCCATGTTCACAGAAATAAAATGATGTATCATAGCATAAATCTTTAAAAGCAAAACTATACTTAATACAAAAGATCATGATAGGATGTTAGTTTTTCAAATACATTACTAGTCACTACTTATTTAACTGTAATTAAAGTTTTTTCTTCAGTTTTCCTAAATTCAATCCTAACCCAACTGAACAAGAATTTGTTGAATAAGTAGATTGGAAGCATGTATTTAGAGGAACAGATTAAAGATAACACTTGTTTTATTCAACAAGCAATTCTGAATACTTGGTATAAACAGCACTGTTTTGGGTGTTACAGAGAACTGCTAAAAGTAGAAGATGCTCTTCTTATCCATGGCTGGAGGCATGTATTATTTGCATTTATAAGCTTTTACAATAAAATAAGAACATTTGTAAATTCACATTAGAAATAAGAACTGTCAAATTTGTTACTATGGAATTTTGACTATGCACCAAATATAAGAAAAACTATCAAACACATATCTTTACAAGCTTTTAGGGACCAGGAGAAAATTGAATTATGAATTTCATATTCTTTCTGGTATTAACTTTTAACTACAAAGATGAAAATGAGTTCACGATACACAGTCATATTTCTGGTAACACATATTCAATGGTATATGGATGGTAAAAATCTATTCAAGTTTTTCCAAATAAAATAGAAATAAACCAAGGGCCACATAAAAGTAAAAACTAATTTAATTTATACCTTTTTTGAAAAAAATTATGAGATTTTTACTCATTGCTTTACAAATTATGAGTAGGAAAATATTTTTATAAAACAAATTAACATTTACATTGTAAACAATTAAAATAAGATGACATTTTAAGACCCCATTCAAGTCTGAGATTAAATGATTCCATGAACTAAATATATAAAGGTGCAAAAGGTGAGATGGAGCAAAAAGATATAGAAGAGTAAAAAGGAACTATAAAGAAATGTCCTTCCCCAAACCTATACAGACTAACACAGAGCAAGACCCTGTCTCAAAAAGAAAAAGGTTGATTAATAAAAATCTTCTGATGTTATAGTTCATCTTCTGAATCTTGATCATAAACTTTCTGAGGTTGTCTCTTAACACTGATTACCAAATCAATGGTTAATATTTTTGTCAAACACTGAAGAACTGATGTTAGTAGCTGGTATTTACCAGCTACTGATTCCAAACCTGTCGGACTGCTTACTAAGGGCTGATGGGTTTGCAGTGCATGGAGAGCTCGTATATATACTTGTGGAAAGCTGTAGCTTCCCTTCTTAGATTTATAAAGGATTTTGGGAATGCCTAAAAGTGCATTAGCTACTATCATACTAACCATGGTTTCTTCCAATTGCTGGCATTTTTTGGCATAATCAAGAAGATAGTAATGTAACAAGATTTCAAAATTACCACCTACTGGCAAAACACAACCTGCTGGCAGAGATGAAGAATAGTAACTCTGGGAAGTATGCATATCCAGTAACTTACATCTCACTGGTAACATGCTCCTCTTTCCAGCAATTTTTGTGACCTGTAAATTTTCATAAGAAATTTCTATTCTAGTGTTTTCTGTTGTTGAATTAACGGTGGAATTACTCTCAATTAATGGTCCACAGTTGTCAATTATTATGTTTTTTCCCAAAGATAAACTTCTAAGTGTTTCATCTGTTTGGAATGTACCTGTTGGTGTCAGTTTTGTTGTTGAACATGGAATATATGTTTCTAATTCTGCATTCGAAAATACTAAATTTGAATTTACTTTTAAATATGTTTGAGTTTTTTCCAATTTATCTTTGTTCTTTACAGCTGTGTTCTGACAGGGATTTTGTAGTGAGCCATTACCAATTTCTGGTAACTGATTACTTTCTCTATTATTCTTAGAAATAAGAGGACTTGAAGTGTCATCCTGGTCACTGGCTTCTGTCATGTAATTTTGATCAAGATCTTTAAATAACTGCCGAAGCATTTTAAATGCTCCATGTAAAGCACCCTCGTGTTGTTCAACAAGACCTTGCACTGGTCCACAAAGAACTATGCAGTGTGGTATAAACGTACATGTGCTAGCCAAGCCAAGATGAACATACCTTTTGGATCTAAGGATGAGGGGTTTACAAAATGTCACCAAAGCAGTATTAGAGATTTCACACTGTGAAGAAGCCTGTGGTAGAACAAATGGAGAAAGACCAATGATCCTCTGGATAAGAGAAACTTCTTCTGATGATAAACACTCCACCACTGATATGCCATTCAGTCCTGCATAATAAATAACTAAATCTGGTTGTTTCACACTAGATAGGAGCAATTTTACATTCTGACTATGTAAGTGTTTCATTATTGCTTTTGTCCTTTCCATAATCCAAAATTGAGATGTTTGAAATTGTGATTCTGAATTTAGAATAAACTCTGATCCAGAAGTCGAAAAAAGAGGCTGAATGGTTTCTGTTACCATCACTATTCTTATGTCACCATCTGCTGGGCAGTACACAGAAAAATCTCTGTGAAGCACAAGCCCTGCTACAATCCTGGAATCTGAAACAGGAAGACCAGTGACAGCAACATTCAACTCAACAAAACAGTCATCCACTAACTCAAATACATCAATCCCACTTTCACAAGTCATACACTTGAAAAAATAGTCACACATCAATTGTGAAATAAATTTCTGATTATTTCTTCCCACTCTTCCACAAAAGTAGGCTTCTAAGAGCAATTCTAAAGAACTCCTTGACAATGTTCTCTCTTTAGCAGAAGAAAAGATGGACAAAAAGTGTCTACTTAAGTACTGATCCATAATACAGTCTAATATTTGTGTCTGAAACATTAGAAGACTTTGGGAAATAAATTTCCACTGACAGCAATTTTTCCAATGCCTTCCATGGGTTTGAATATTTTCGCAAATCAAAGAATCCTTTTCTCTGTCTGTGATGGCATGAAGTCCTCTAAGCAAATGGCAAAGAAAGATAATAAATGTTTTAGCACCATCTCCTGTTTTTTTGAGATGACTGGAAACACAGGCCACTATCATCCTGTACAAAAAGGAAATAAAGGAACTCAGATTTTCAGAAGGCCGACTTCCTACATCTGAATCAAGTTAAAACCATGTTTTCACAGTTATAGGCATAAAATAAGAATACTGCCCCTTTGATACACATCCTTACTTTTAGCTTTTCCAAGTTCCTTTGTTCTACTACAAGATCCTAGGGTTGGGTGGAGTGAAAAATGTTCTTGGGAGTTAATAATTTGGGGTCCAGGAGTGTACCCTTGGGTAGGGCTCTAGGGCCGCGCACCCACTGCTGTCACCCGAGGTCAGTTTTTCCAGGTACTCAGCCTCAGGACGGGACAAGAGGTTCAAGGAGACTGCCTAGCGTGCCAGCTATGGGCTAGAGTGTGGGACGCGGGTACCTGGCTATGGGATGCTCTAAGTGTAGCGCCTCCAGGAGGCGGCCTCCATCCCGGCTGAGCAGCACCTCGCCAGTGGGCTTCGTACACAAAACTTGCCGCCCCTCGGGCCCTACGCAGCAGCTCACGATGGTTTCCAGCACCTCGGCCACCTGCAACGCCGCCTTCACAGACCCCGCGGCGGCCATAGAACTTCGGGTTTGGGCCGCTTCCCGTCGCCAGAAAGCGGAACAACACGATCCATCCAAGAGAGGAGCGGGGCACGGCCGGAAACGGAAGTGGCAGGGAGGAACCGGAAGCCTGGAGCCAAAGCGGAAGCAGGAGAAGCACGGCCTCTTGGTTGGGTGAGCGGGCTGCTTTTCGGCCCGCTGGGCGGGAAAGCCCTGCAGCTCTGTCAGGGGTGGGGGTTGCCGGCCCATAGTCCGCAAAGATGCGTCCGCACGGCGCTAAGAGCTGTGCCTCGAGCGGTAACCCTAAGCCCTTCCCTGGCTTCCTAGGTGAATTCATTTCCCTCTAGTAGCATCAGCTGCCCCCAAATCCCCTAGTGTCCCAGAAAACTTCCTCCGAAGTCAACACAGTAGTGGGGCCTGGGTGAAGGTGGGAATGGGCACCGCGGTAGAATTCAGCTGGCTCCCATCACCCGCCAGAAGCTGCTTATTTTCTGACAAAACCTCTGCCTTGGATTCACGCTGTCCACATTCTGCCCATCAATTGCTCTTCTCACCACGAAAGTAGTTTCTAGATGAAGGACAGATGGTGAGAGCCTGGCCACGGCCATGAATTGCAGGCTTTAGTCTGCTGCAGGGGGCTTTGTCACATTTCCAGGGCTCAGGTATCCATGTAACTCCAGCCACCATAACTCAATTACCTTTTCTTTAGCAGAAATGATGGATGTAAAGACTTAAATTCCATTATTTACACTGGTGATCAATAGTATGCTTTAAAAACAGTGGCCTAAGATTACTGGATACAATCCAAAGAACATACTATTTGAGGTATTAAAACACACACACACACACTTAAGAAGAGTATGGGCTTTGGATTCAGACCTGGGTTTACTCTGCCATTTACTTATTTGTGACATTCAATAAGTAACCTCTTTGATCCCCTCTTTTCTCGTCTTTAAAAAAATGGCGATAACATATAATAAAAGAAAAATAGCATACAGTTTTCAGGAGGTAGATAATGTTTACAAAACACAACATAGAACATATCAAAACATGTCACTATTAGCAAGTAAATGATCTTGTAGATGTTTTGGGGTTGAGCAGTGAGGGGCTGTTTTCCTTACTCCTTATTCAGATGACCATGATGGGAGAAACCTGTAGCCCCTCCCCTCCCTTCCACGCTCCCCAATTGATAGAACCAACGACAACCAGAAGCAACTGGACCCTGACAGGCCAGCAAGAAGGGGAAACGAGGAGGAGGGTGGAGGAAAACCAAAGAATGACTTCTTGGAACTCATCTGATGTTGACTTATCAGTACGGACTAAAAGGTGATTTGAAAAGGAAAAACTCTTTCCTATGGGTTTAGTGTATATGTTAGTTTAATAGTAATGCTTTCTTCTAGTTCTATTCATCACAAAGGGGTACATTACTCAATATAGATTCAAGCAGTGGTTTATTCCAAACATTTAAAAGTGAAGTGCTACTATCAGAGTTCAATTTAAGTGTACTGTGGAGACATGGATTCACACTTCTGCTCTTACCCTTACACTAAGAGTGGGCTGTCACTCTTACTGCGTAGCTTTTGGAGTCATTTAACTTCAATGAGCCTCAGATGCTTCATGTATAAAATCTAGCTAACTTCCACTTATTTTGAGTTTATTCAAGAACGAATATAAAGCACCAAGTAAAGCATACTTTAGGGATTCTGTTAAATTCCTTTCAAGCCCTTCACCATCCTTTGCAGCTATGCCCACAAAAAAGGGAAAAAATCAGGACTAAGTAATTTAGTCACCATGTTATATTGAGAGTCATTTGATCACAGTTTGCTCTTTTTAAAAATTTTATTTAGAATGCCTACTTGTATAAGTCAGCATCATTTTACAGATTAGAAAAATTCAATTCTTTTCTCTCTGCAAACATTTATAGTAGGTTAGGAATAATAGATTAGAAATGTAATACATTACAAAACAGTAGCCTATGACTATCTGTACATTTACTATGCACCTTAAGGAAAAGAATTTGACAGTGTGCTGTACTTAAACCGCAGATAACCTACTTTTATTCTGTCATACAAAACTGACCAGTGGTACTGCCTAAATTTATAAATGGCCATTAAACAATGTTTAAACTTAGATGTATATTTAGCATTCTAAAAAGTGAAAAAAATTTTAGCTGAAGTTCTGTGGCTCATCAGTTCAAATGTTTCATGGCATTTTTGTTTTAAATGAAAAATTTTGATATTGCAATACTAAAATAATTTTACATGATAAATGCATAAAGAAATTTTTCTAAATATTTTAGAAAGTATATTCACATTCATTTGTCATGGGTTTCTTGTGGCTCTTCTAAATATGTTAATCATGTTGATAAGACACTGGTCCTATTCAGTTTTAATAGTCCATCTTCAATTAAACACTAACAAAAACAGTGTGTTAAGAGTAACAAAAAGTAAATTAAATATACTAAACTCCCATGATAGGTAGAACAAAAGGAAATCAAATTACATAATATTGGCAGGTTATACATTTTAAAGAATCTCTTTTTCCACTTAGTCAAATATGATAGAAGTAGGAATGTAAACTTACTGATTTCTGTGGTTTCCCCTATTGGTTCAAACTGGAAAATTTGATGTAAATGCTAATATTCTATTTCTGTACAATTAACATAATTCAAAATAATCTGTAATGTATGGCTCATCAATACCATCATCACTGTATGTTCAAACAAAAAAACAAAAATATTCATTGCTCAGTAGAAATGCTGAACACTGGGAAAATGGAATTTTATATATTTGTTTTCTTAAATTTTGCTTAAGATATTCTTCAAAAAGTTAAAACTGCCTTCCACAAAATTTTGTGTGTATATGGCACAAGTTGACACCCAAAACAGTGTAAATTCCATTGAAAAGGCACTGTTTACAATACTCAGAATAATCTGACAAGTCTACTTCAATGATGTCTGAGAGTGAATATATTTGAAAGAGGTAAATAGACAAACCCTTATAAAAGTACAGCATTACTGTTTAAATATACTATAGCTATATAAAAGGAAATAAAGTGACACAGAGAAATGACCCTTTTGTGACAATTAAGCCTATAAACACTTTGAATCATATTATAGTTCTGTAACATAAAAATGACAAAAAATATTTTCTTAAAGGCACAAAAGCGTGAATACTAAATGACAGTTGTACTTTACAAGGCCAACTTTTCAATGGAATGCAGTTGTCAACTGAGCTATGACAAAGATTACACTGTACCTTTATAATTAATACAAAAACGTACTGACATAAAATACAAGTAAAATATCTATTGCTGAAACTTACTTAACATTTCACATGTCCTATTTATTGCCTTATCCTGGGCCAGCTACATCTCTTACTAAATGGTGGATAACTGATGGCATAGTAATTTAACAACTAAGAAAGAAATGCACATGTCAATAATTACTCATCTAAGTTTTCATGTGGGAAAATAAAATTTTGATAAACTTTTGAAGAAAACTGGTCATAAAGCTGTAAATTCTAGAAACCATTATGAGGCTCTCAGACAATTGGAAACTGTAAATCACATTATGAATCCATGTGTGAAGGAAGATCACTCTCAGGTAAAGAACATTCAAAGTCAATTGCACACTATGGCTAAATACAAAATTAATTATGTGTTTTAAAGATTCACATACTAATTCTAGTATAAGCACTGATCTAAAATTAAGCCACCAATTCCTGAGTTTTGTGTTCAGTTCATAGAAAGGAATTCATACAACTAAAAGCATTAAAAGGACTACTGGATTAGACATATGCTTTTAGTGTATTAAAAAACAGTCATGAATAACCCTGCTCTTTCTTATGAAATAGTTTTTGACTCTTTGGGTAAAAACCCATAACATCTGCCCTAAAATAATTTTTTTTTAAATAAAGAAAATACCTTTCTAATCTTAGAAGATACCCACACAAATAAGACACCATCTTGACCAAATAAAAATAACATACAAGTGGATAAGACCAAAACCCTAAGAGGTGGGTCACCAACATAAAATTTTAAGTTTTCACGGTTTAATAATGAAATTACTTTTGTGATCAGCCAATCAAGTTATATGTAATATAAATACTAATTTAAACCATAAAAAAGATCAAATTGTACAATATTTACAAACTATCATATCTCAACGAATAGGCAGTTGAGCATAACATTGGTAACAGAATGTGAATACAAAAATTATATTGACAAATATGAAATATAACCAAAAAAACCACTCACTCTAATGTAGTCATGAGAATACTGGCTATAGGTACACGTTATTTATACTTTTATCAATTTAAAAAATAACTTCACATGTACATATAGAATACAACATTATTTTGTCAACAAAACATGGGCAATGGTTCTTCATAGAAACCTAAGGGTACTTAAAAAAAGCAGGCTCTTTTTATCATTCTAATTTTCATAATTTAGCAATCATCTCTTGATTTTATATTTATCACAGCATAAACAGTTGATTGTAATTTTACTAGTGTCTCACAGTCTCTTCTTAGTCAAAGGCAAATGTGGCCAGAGCAGTTTCTCTCTATGACCTTCATTTTAATTAATAATTATTTTAAAATCTATACTTTCAGGATTCTAAGACATATTTTAAGAAAGTATTTTCCTAAACTTAACTGCCTTGGCAAAACTTGCTCTTGAGGATTATAAATATGTCTGTAAAAACACAATGTCAAAATATTAAACTGAAGAAACAAACAAAATTTTAGGAAAAACTGTGCCTGAGCCTGAACAAAAGGATATCTTAAAGAATTGTGGTTTTGCCACAGAAAGTTACTAAGAACAAAGGGGGATAATAAAGAATTAAATTTCAGAACTTGATACTCTTCTTAGATGTTCAACTTATTGCACATTTTAAAGAAACCAATTTTAATGTACACATAAAGGCCACTATACAGTGTCTTACTGCCTTTCTCTTTTTGGCTTTTGAAGTAAAATAGTAGTTATAATTTTTGTATTCTACTTATTCACTGAACACATTAGGGTCTAAATGAAAGCTACAATAAATTTTTCATAATGAAAAAAACATGAATTATCAGCATTTCATATGCCCTTTAAATGTCTCTAGAATTTGGCCTAAGTTATGGACCAGCTGACTTAAAAAAAGCATTAAAAAAAAAAAGACAGCAGTGAATTTTGACCACACTTTTTTTTTTTAACAAGTGCTTAAACTGGTATTGTAATCAATCCAAGTAGTTGCATACAAGTTTTTTAATATTGATATACACATAAGTACCTAAATATCTGTTTCTATAAACATTAAATTAAATTCTAGGGGTTAAAAAAAGTCTGTGTAAACTTTTTAAAAAGCAATTTTGCTACCTGTCTCTCTCAATATATTCACTGACCATTCACACATTTTTCTTGCTATTTCTAAGAAGACAATTGAGCTGGGTGCTTTGGAAATTATTTTAACAGTACAGTGTACTGAGTTAATCATGTCTATTATTCCATCATTTCTCAGTCTGTAATTCCTTATTGATAAAAGCTTTGTGCCTGTTTTATGAAGAAAATAGATTACTATACATATATTTATAAGATTGATGCATTTTTGTTATGAACAATGTTAACGTATCTCAGAACATACTATAGAATACAAAGACTACTATCAGGTAAGAGTACATAAGAGACAACTGTGTATACATGTGGATTTATTATGCTCACATGTAGACACATTCTCACAAAAGCTACGAATGTCCTGGCACTTAATACACAGGTCACTTTAATAACCAAATAGGATAGCTCTTGTTTCAGATTAAAGATAAAAGATATGAAAGGTCAACACTTCTATATTTATTTCCTAGGTTTTTTGTTTTAGAAATATTGTGATGTTTGAATAAAGACCAATCCAACTTGAACATTGGTCCTAGGCCAAATCTGATCTTTCTAGTTCATTGATTCAACTGTAGAGAACTTCTATTTAAACATGAAGTTTATTATGACTTGAAGCAAAATCAGGAGGAAAATGATGAAGTAGTCTTTTTGCTGCAGAAAATAATCCGTGGCAGGTGTGCTTGAAACTAAATGATTTCGAAGAGCCATAATATTCCTACAAAAATAAGCAACAATAGATTTTATAATGATTTGCCAAAAATGTTAGCACAGAACTCAAATTTGATATTATATGTTCACAGAGCATTTAATTACATTATCTAAAGTAACTAGTTCGATCACTTACTACTACCCAAAGAGGAAGCTGATTATGCTTTGTGAAGCCATTATTAGGCTTTGTTTAAATCTAAATTCCACATTGTATCACACATATTATGTAATCATATGCATCAAACATAACTGTCAAAGTTTGATGATATAGAAACATATCAACCTTCTCTGTTATAACAGTGGTTTTAAAATAGAAATTTTGCTTCTTCATTGGCTCACTATCTTTAGAGAGATAGAGGTGGAGGTGGAAGAAAATCCTAAATTCCCCAGGAAAAAATACTAAATAGATTTCATAACATTCCCAACTTGAAGAATGCTCTATAGGCATTTCATATGCTTACAAAAATACAATGTTAATTTAGTCATAAAATGAACTTACACTATCCTCACGTCACCCTCTCTAAATGCTTTTGGCTAAAAAAAAGCTAATTAGGGAAGCACCATTTCTTTTGTGGATTTCTGTTCTTAAAATGTTTTACCAGTATAAAAAAGAGAAAGAAAGGAGGCAAAACAATCAAGTAGGCTAATTAATTTTTAAATATAATTAAATTAGTAAACTTGAACACTTTATATAAGGCTGATGATACCAAGAAGCACAAGACATGCTCCCTGCTCTAAAGGAGTTCATAGTCCTTTAGACCCCTTTAGGGTAGAAGGATACACACAATAACAAGTCTTAGTGTATGAAGTACCCAAAAGGAGTATGTATAGGGAGCTATGCAAGCTGAGTTGAGGGATTAATTAACTCTATAGGGCATGGTAAGTGATTAAAAATGTTATAAATAAGGGTGGCATTTGAGTTTAATTCTGAATAAACTCAGGGATTTATTCTTTTTGCGCGGGGGGGGGGGGGATGTCACTGTGCTCAGGCTGGTCTCCAGCTGTTGAAGGAATTTATTCTTGATGGGCAAGATGAGAGGAAGGGCAATTAAGTGGATTCAGTGTGGGCAAAGGTCCAAAGATGAGATAGCACAGCATGTTCTCAGATGTAAGGAGTTTCATAGGACTAGAGCATGAGATAGGTGCAGGGGAATGGCAGGAGACAAGGCTGTATATGAAAATAGCAACTAAATTTAAGCCACAGGGTCTCCAAGAACAGAGAAAATTTCTCTTTCTCTCTTTTAAAAATCATCCAGAACATCTAGCACTGAGTGCCAAATACATAAAAGCAGCTGGGCTAATAAACTTCTTTAACAACTGATATAGCATGGGAGTTAACCAATTGAACTCATGCTAGCCTTAGCAATGGAATAGGATCAGGACCCCTTCTCTAAGAAAACCCCCTAAGTGTTAATAACTTTTAGTTGCTGGATCATGGGGTGATGTGTAGGGGGAGGAGTCTGGGACTGCAAGAGTACTCAAAGGTCTCCAGCAGTGACTACCCATTGTTATGGAAGTATTTCAGTATTTCAACAACTGGTACATTCCAATTAAATATTAGCCATACACAAAAGGGACTGTAGAGCCTTTGTTAATTGACTTTCTCAGAGACAACCCCACCTCCACACTCAATGCAGCTACATTCCTAGCACGCTACAGCAATAACATGAAGCAAATACCAATTGTACTGTCCCAGAGAATAAACAACCTCCCCCTTGCCTCCAGTACTTTAGTGCTGGAAGAATTTCATAAATGTCAGACTTCAGATGATAGAGGCTAATGTTCTATTTTAGCTTAACAATGTTATAGAAATGTAAAGTTTGCATATATTTCCTATGTAACAGGATTCTTAACTACTCCTCTGGACTCAAGTGAATAGCCACCGTCAGTATATATTACCTTTTAATTTCTTCCTGTGTTTGTTTTATAGATTCGATGGAACTTTGAATGTCTCCCAGTTCTATCCCTTTCTTTCTTCTTGTACTTGGTTTTACTGATTGAGCTAAAAAGACATTTAGAATGAAGTTGTAATCATAAACGCAATCTATAGTTCAACTTAATGAGTCCCATACCATAAAAATTTCCCTAACATTTGTTTTTGTAGCTTCGAGATTAGCATAATACTGATACTCTGTATTTTTTGAAGTTTCAAAAATAGAACATTATGAATATATTTAAGTAAAAACAAATTAAATTTTGGATGGCAGCAGTTTTTAAAAAAGAAATAATTAGAAAAAATATATATATTAACTTGGGGAAGGTAGTAGTATCTGTCCCTTGCCCATTTGCCTACATTTGAAGAAGCTGGCTTTTTGAGTTCCTTTTAAAATTTTTTATTATTTGTTAATGTTATTTTTATTCCCCTGGTTACCCACACTTTAAACTTCTTCAGTTGGCTTTGATACTTCTGCAAATTTTTATTGCCAACCAGCAAGCTATGTAGGTTTTTTTCAAATCCCTTCTCATATCCACTCCTTCCTTTCCATTTTTTGTTCAGATCTTACTTAACCTCTCTCCAAGTCTCAGCTTTCTCATTTTTAAAATAGGGATAATAATAATACTCAACCTCACACAGTTGATATAAGGTGTGTTTAACATACAGTCTAGAATATGTTATTTAATAAATGTCAGCTGATACATTACAGGTATTATAGTGCAGTGGATAAGAAGGTGAATTAAGGAGCCAAAATATCTGCATATATCATATACACACACATTCTCTTTCTCTTTCTCTCTCTCTCTCTCTCTCCCCCCCCCCTTCCTTAAGGGGTATGTGACCTTGGGCAGGTTAAGTCTGTATCTCAGTTTCCTATAAAATAGGAACTACAACACTATAACCAATACTCCCTCTTAGCACACTGGTACCATGTGTGACTCCTGCTTTTAAATCTTTATTCATTTTATTTAAATCTTTATTCATTTTATTTAAATCTTTATTCATTTTCCTCTACTATTCCAGTATGCCTCCCCCACCCCACCCCCCAAACCTAGATTGCTGTAAATCCATTAGAAATCATAATAATTCATCAGGGTTCTTCTAAGACCCTTCCCTAAAATTGAATTGAGCTCCCTCTCCTTTAAACTCTTTATCCCTTACCATTTACAAATTTCCTGTTATTTACCATTTATTCACCTTTTAGCACTATCTCTGTAGGTGAAAATGGGCTCCCCAGCTTAGTAAACTTAGTAGAGATTATAGTTTAAAGTTTTTTAAAATTTTCTCACAAGGTAATCAGACATTACCTTAATCTTTTCTTGATTATATCTCAATTGTAGTTCAAGACAGTTTATACACTATCTGACTTGAACAAGAAATGGCATATTATTTAATCTAGTAGTCCATAAGTTTTTTACAGTTTTACTTTTACTTGCCTGTGACTTCCAAACACTATAATAATTTATTCTGGAAATGAAAAA
The DNA here is from genome assembly GCA_008086735.1 of Cheirogaleus medius. Taxonomy (NCBI): domain Eukaryota; kingdom Metazoa; phylum Chordata; class Mammalia; order Primates; family Cheirogaleidae; genus Cheirogaleus; species Cheirogaleus medius. Next base: position 238,719 of record VBSM01003169.1, read on the forward strand.
CTTTTTTGAAGCATGGAACTGAGCTCAAAGCTCAAAAAATATTTCCTGAATTCAGCCTAAGGAACCATCAACAATTTTTCAGAGGCTAATAAGGCATAAGAACTATTATTACAATGTAGTTCTTATTTGCATGTCTCCCTGTTTTTCATTTCCCTTGCCTTTACCTAAGGGCGGTCTTGCAGCTTATCTGTGATCTAGGATAGCTTTAGTACTCCCCATCCTTGCCCCCCTACCAAAACTCTTATATATCTTCCTGAGTTAATATAAAAAGCCATTTCATACATTAACTGTGGTATAGTAAATATCTTTCTCAAAAATTAGACTCTTAAAGTGAAGAGCCTGCAATAAATATTTTTACCTTCACTTCCAGATGAGTCCTGGATATCAGGTTCTGGGGAAGAATATCCTTTTGCTACTTTTTTCTGTTGCCTGGTTGGTTTATGTTTCATTTTTGGGACACTAACCTGAAGAAGAAAAAAAAATCAATATTATGTGAATTTGCACTGTCTTTTGTCTGTCAAAATTGTCTGTTAATAGTAATGATATTCATAAATATAGACAAAAATGAAACAGTCTAATTAAAATTTAACAAATAAGATGGGATACACTCATGTAATCAAATTATCTTTATTTTAATAGAACACAATTTGGCACACACATCAAAAAGTAAAACATATAATGAAGAGGTTTCCCTCCCACTCCTGACCTCTATACACCCAGTGTCTATCCCAGTAAATAGGTACCCACCACTATTAGTTTGCATACAGAGATATTTTTATGCACACACAAATATGAATATGGTTCCCCAACTTCTCTGACTGCATCAGCTAGTGTCACCAGAATGTTAAGTAATAGCATTTATAAATCATTTTATATATTGTTCCCAATATTAGAAACATTCCCATTGAACAATGTTGGGTTTCCAATAAAGTTATTTAAATTACTTACTTTTAGTCATATTTGGGTAATATAGAAAGCATCTTATAATGAATAGAAATGATACTGTTATTTTGCAGAGCATTATTTAAACTTACTAAAAGCATTTAAAGTGCATGCACAAGATTCAGAATTATATCAAACCATCAACTAGGGCTAAATATTCCTTAGAATAATAAACTTTAGAGTCTATCCTATTGACAGTTTTGCAATTCTAGTCATCAGTATAAAATTTATTAATAAAAACCTAAATGCAAGAGAAGAGACTAGAATCAGAAAGACAAGGTAATGTGCATGCTTTGAAAAACAGAAAACCAGTGGTCAACAAGTCCTTAACTACATTCTTACCTGTCCACAATTCTAACAGGAATTATCCCCAATTACTTATTCCTTGGAATAATTTTGCAAAATCTTATTCATGTACTTAAAATTTCTATAATATAAAATAAGCAAGCAGGTTCTGGATTCAGCTAGAATCCAGAACTACTACTTCAAATGCTGGAGACTTAAAGTTTTCTAACATTTAGAATACAAATCCATATTCTTAGAGTAGGTTCAAATGGGAGATTGATGAAGACTAGTGAGAAACTTATTTAAAATGACAAAGGAAGTCAGCAATACAACTAGAAATATACGAAGATTTATTGTGATCAGGAAAGTCTACCTTTAGGAGGAAATGCAGATGATGTGTGTGTCTCTATCTGTTAGGGTTGTTAAAGGAAGAAACACAATTTAAAATATTTAAATTGTGATAACATATATAAAAAAATTTTGCCATCTTAACCATTTTTAAGTGTACAATTAAGTGGCATTAATATTCACATCTTTTGATCATTTTTAATTGTTTCTTTGGGGTAACAAGATCTTGGAGCTGTGTACTCTGCTATTTTGCTTACCTCAAATTTTAAATTTTGGAAGCAAATTTTAAATATTTATTGCCATAAAGATTTAATAAATTTATATACCAGGCAGATCTAGTTACTTTTTTACTACATACCATTGGAGTACGATGTTTCACTTTGGTCTGGATAACACCATCTTTTTCAAACTGTATCATATCATTAAGCGGGTCCCATGGTCGGGTACTACATAAAATTAAAAAAAAAAAAAAATGCTTGATGACTGAACAAAGAACTTAAAAACTTTCTGTTCTATTATTAGATTTTCATTAATAATTATATATATAGTTCTAATATTAAGATTTGCCCATATCTAATCTGATCCTCAGCTTATTTGATAGGCTAACCATTAATACTATCAAGTTTATAATAAATGGAACACCAAGTTTAAACTCTCACACTACATGTGTAGTTTAAGAAAAAAAAAAATCTAACAAATATTCTAGAAATAAAGGCCACAAACTATGCTAATATATTGTTTGAAATAAACTCTTTTTAATTACTTACTCTGCAAACTTGTAATGCCATTCTCCTGTGAGTGGATCAAGTTCAAATAGCTTGCAAGTCCATTCTTCATTTTTTGTTTTTCGATCTCTGGCATTTTGCCTTTGAGCTTCTTCTAAAACATACTTCTCTTGAGTAGCTTCTGTTTGGTCTTTGGCATTTATGGCTCGAGTTACCCGCTGCCAGAGTCTAATACATAGTATTAAAAAAGCAACAGAAAATCAAATCTATATAGAATAGGCTTGAATCCCCTTGAGAGAAAATAATGCTCATATGGATTTCTGGCTTTGAGAATACTTATGCTCATATGCTTAGAAATGAGTCAAGTTTTAAAAATCCAGTGCCTTGAGTAGAGAGACACCTGTTCATAAGTAGAGACTAATTTTCTTGGCGAGAGAAATTTATTACCTGGGTTATTAAACAAATGGTAGTGAAATGTTGCTGACCCAAGATGGTAGGAATATAACGAAGGTAGAGCTTAAGAATCTACACTTTTAACAAGTTTCCTTGTTGATCCTTATACATACTGTTTAAGATTTACTGGCCTCAAAGATTCATTAGTGTAATGCAGTTCTTCTCAACCTTGTATGCATGAATTATCAGGGAACTTTAATGTGCAGCCAGTTTTGAGAACCACTGATTTAACAGAAAAGTCTACTGAGGTAAAATGATTTCCCCTACTAGTGTTTTCATCTGTTAAATAAAATTGTAACATCTATTTCCTACCCTTTTGGGAAGGCAGCATGTAAAAACTGAAAAAACAAAGACTTTAGAATCAGACAGACTTGGGCTGAATCCCAGATCTGCCATTTCTTAGCTGGTGAACTTAAAGTTACTTATCCTAAGTCTCATTTCCTCATCTTTAAAATATGAATTAAATCCACACCTCAAAAATTATCATTTGCCTTGGCAAACCTTAGATCTGGATGGAGAACATCAGGTGATTATGGCTAAAACGGAATTTTTAGAACTGGTGCATACATATTCTTTCATTTTTGACAATCTCAATTTTGAGTGTAGAAGGGAAAGTACACATAGACTTGAGTCCCCATGAGAATGATACACATGGGAACTCGTAGTGAGGACAAGGATGCATAATGTGTATCAAGTGCCTAGCAAAGTATCTCCTACACAGAAGTCCCCCGTCCCAACACAAAGAGATATAATAAGAATAAAATTGGGCAATGTGTATATAACAAATACAAGTGATCTAGCAAGAATTTCATGACTTAAGAACAGAAAGTATGGCCTTAATAATTACCCAACGAATGTAAGTCCTTTGGAAGCCAGCCCATCCAGTAACATTATTCTTGTGTTTCAGAGAATGGAACAAAAGTAAATTCTGTACCACTCCCTTCACCTAGAGTTCTACATGCCTAAACCAGGTTAGAAATCAACTGCCAGGTAGAAACTAAGAATTACTAATTAGTCCTACAATTTAAGGCAAACAAAAAATGCTTTTTTGTTTTTAAGGTACTGAAGCAGATAAGAAGAGAAAGTAAAAATGGAAAGTTTTAGTTTTGAACTGCAGAAAAACAAGATGATTTGTGTTATATTTATTTGACATTCACATACACCAAAACAAGATATGGTCACATCCCACAAATGATAAACTCTTTTGTTGAATTAAAATATGAAAGAAGGCAGAGAAAAGTGCGAAAATGACCGTATTATTAAGAGATTAAAAATACTCTTTGATCTTCATGAAGTTAGCTGAAAATGGTATACTCACTTTTCTGATTCAAAATCTCCCTGTTCTTCAAATTTTACGGTGTGCCTTATTAATCTCCATTGCTTAATGTCAGGTGTTGGATTCCAGAAAACCTCTGAATTATCGGTCTTTTTGTCATTGATAAAAACTTCACTATCCTACATTTAAAGAAATTAAAAATTAATGTAAAGAATTATCTTTATTTAGAAGGGGATTATATAGCATAGTAATATATTAATACTTTCTTTCTGTTACTTAATCCTCTAAACACATTTTAAAAACAAATATAACCAGCACTTTTCCAAAAGCCCCAAATTTGTTGACATTTTTACAAAAACATTAAAATTAAATATGTAATACTAGTCAATTAAAAAAATTTATTGAATACACAGAAAGTTCATGACATTTCACAAGTTTTATTTAATAAATTTCAAACATTACATGAAAAGTCTCAACAACCATCTCCAAACTGCCAAAGTAGAGCACAGTATTTGTTGCAGCTATGAGATGATGTTGACTATCAATGGACTGAATAAATACGTACACACACATGTCTGAAAGAGCCTTTCTGAACATTAAAAATTTGAGCAAAATTTTAGAAATTTCATTTTAAAAAAAATGACTGCTGCTGTATCTTTTTCCAAATGACATTCAGATAGAAGTCAATTAAAAATTTTTGTCAGAGTGTATGTGGCCACTTAGCTGAGTCCCTAAATCCAATTTCATTCTCTCATACTTCTCAGCATTTTCTCCTTATTATAATGCTGAAAATGGCACACATTCAATGTTCACAGTGAGGGTACATCTACGTACGCCATGATCCTTTTTCTGTATTTAAGCTCCTCTTAATAAAATTACATAAATATGAAATTAGGTCAGCAGAGAAGCGAATAAAAGCCATTGCTCTCATTTACAACTATATCCTTTCCATGTTCCTCTAAAAGAATATAACTCTAAATGGAACCATGCCTCTTTCTTCTATGTGAGAGGCAGCAAGTATAAAAGCATAACCCTGGAGCCAGAGTTCCTGGGCTGGAATTCTCACTCTACCACTTACTTTGAGCAAATTATTTAAACTCTCTGTGCCTCAGTTTGCTCCTCTATAAAATGGAGAAAATAACAAACACTAATTAAATGGGCACCTATGTACCCACTTCACAGGATTATATTAAATATTAAATGAGTTACTATGAGTAGCATTCTTAAATAACGCTTTACATAGTCAGTGATGTGTGTGTTAGATATTTCTACCGCTTTAAAAATTTCGGTGGCCGGGTACAGTGGCTCATGCCTATAATCCTAGCACTCTGGGAGGCCAAGGAGGGAGGATCACTTGAGGTTAGGAGTTCACGAGCAGCCTGAGCAAGAGCCAGACCCCGTCTCTACTAAAAAATAGGGAAAAAAAAAAAAAAAATTAGCCAGGCAACTAAAAATAGAAAAATTTAGCTGGGCATGGTGACACATATCTACAGTCCCAGCTATTCAGGTGGCTGAGGCAGGAGGATCACTTGAGCCCAGGAGTTTGAGGTTGCTATGAGCTAAGCTGATGCCATGGCACTGTAGCCTGGGCAACAGAATGAGACTCTGTCTCAAAAAAAAAAAACAAAAATTTTTTTGGAAAGATAAAATATTACATAAAACTAAATATTATTGATAACAAAATACCAAAATATATGCTATTAAGCTAAAGCTTATATTGAATACTGTTGCTTTTAGCAATGGAGTAAATACGCTTTTAATTTTAAAATGTGATTATTAATTTTTTCCCACAGAATAAATTCTTTTTGTAAAGCTAATATATAATACTTACCCAGTGGCCTTCCAAAGTAGCTAAGACTTCTTTTCCCAATTTAAGTTTTCCTGATATTTGATTAACACAATCACTACTACCTAGAAATGGCTTTTAAAAGAGAAAATGCATTTTATTTTTAACTCACATTTACATATAATATAGACAAAACAAAAAGTAATTGTATAGTTATAGTGCTCTTGAAGGCACAAATGGGGAAATACTGACTCAAATTTTCATTAGAAATATTTAATAAAAAGAAATTTGAATTGTTGCTGTGGAAAAAATAGGTATTAATAAAAAGAAACTAAACGTATTCAGAAAGATCACATTGATATCAATGACTCATGTCCTGTTCTCTCTAAGGGCCTGTGTTCTCTCCTAACCCTCAAATGTTATCATTAAGAAAATGTGACATTAAGCAATAACAACTCAGTAAACCTAAGGCATTTAATGATCTATTGAAAGAAATAACACTACCTCCTCTTCAAAACAAAACAAAGTTAAATATATAGCCAAAAAACCCATCAAAAAATAAAATTAGAAGGAATATATTTTGAGTTACTATACTGCCTTACTGATGTCTCTCCTAAGGGACAAAATTTTGATACTCCAATATGATACTTAAAGGTGTTATATAGATATATGCTTTTGGCCTCTTTCATCATGATATTCAAATATTAACATCATCGTACAAGTAAAAATTTGCTAAGATGAAAGAAAAATCAAACAAAGTGCATTGTATCACATAATAATTAAGAGATTTTTTTATTAGAGCAAAATTGCTGATCAGCTAGATATCAACGCAAGAGCAATTTAATAAATATTCTGTAGTTCATAGAAATATTTTTATCTGAACATAATTTACCACCCTCCAACAACTGTGAAAAGGTCTTAAATTTCCCTTTCACTCTGAGGCAAACAGTTATTTCCAAAGATGGCCTGAATAATATCTACCCTATTGCCCTCCGGCCCACATGATGTTCTTCCTTGAGACCTTGCCACCCTTGCATTGAGCAGCAGGGTCTACAATCCTTCCCATGAATTTGGATGGTCTTATAACTCTTCAACTAATAGAAGATAGTGGAAGTGACATAATTTGGCTTTTGAGGATAAGTCACAGAAGGCAAATGCTGCCTCCGCTTTGCTCACCAGGACACTTTTACTCGGAAACACTAAGCTGCAAAGTAAGAAGTCTATTTAACTTGAAGCTGCCATGGTATGAAGAAACCAAACATGGCAGGCCATGTATACAGGGTGCTCAGATTAGCAGCCCTAGTCTTTTAGTCACCCCAGCCCAGGCATTAGACATGTACAGTGTTTCCCCAAAAACAAGACCTACCCATAAAATAAGCCCTAGCAAGATTTCTAAGCATTTGTGCAATCTAAGCTCTACCCTGAAAATAAGACCTGGTGATGGGCGTGGCTATGCAGCGTATCTGCACAACCCATGCATTTCGTCGAGGAGCGGTAAAGAAGACTAGCAGAGCAGCCCTTCTCAATCTGCCCTATCGTGACAGCTACTATCCCAGAGGTGACCGGAAAGGTGTGGGCAGCCCCACCAAGAAGGTCGGCTCCCCTGTCAGGTCCCGGCCATCCTGTGCGTGCTGCAAGCTGAGGCTTTGAGGGGAAAATAACACATCCCCTGAAAATAAGCCCTAGGGTGTCTTCTTGAGGAAAAATAAATATAAGACCCCGTCTTATTTTCGGAGAAACACGGTAAGTGATAAGCCTTCAGATGATTCCAGCCCTGAAGTGTCTAGTCACTCAGAGCCTGCAAGTCTTCCTGAGGCCCCAGACACTGTAGCAAAGACAAGCCATCCCAGTATGCCCTGCCCACATTCCTGATCCACAGAATTCATGAGGATCAGAACATGGTTATTTTTAAGCCTGTGAGTTTTAGAGTAATTTGTTATGCAGAAATAGTAACTAATACAACTCTGTCTTAGTGTATATAGCTAGAACACAAGTTGATACACACCTTCTGGTATTCTGTAAAGCAATGATTTTATTAAGAAATTTCTATCTAATCATTTTATTATTATTATTATTATTTATTTATTTATTTTCAGCATATTACGGGGTATAAATGTTAAGGTTACATATATTGCCCTTGCCCCCTATCTAATCATTTCTTAAATCTCACCTCTTATAAAATGCCAACAGTTTTATTGATTAAAATTAAAAACAAAAAATGATATCTTTGTGTTAATTTGAATCTTCCAAGGCAGCTATCTTAGACTTCCCCAAGAATTTCACCCAGCCTTGCCCTCATCCCTTAGATGCACTTATCCTTGATCTGACTTGAACTGTCTTCTTATATTTAGTTATTAATTAAGGAACCAAACTGTGCTCTTTATTCAGTATTTATAGCACAGCTCCCCTTCAATTAGGTGATACCTACTATCATTCCCTACTAACCTTTAGTTTAAATTCAAGTATTGCACTGTATCCAGTTTTTTGACATGTGATATTGACTGTTCCACCAAGCTCCAGTGTCATTGTACCATAAAGAATTCCTAAAGAAAAATAATGAGGAGAGAGACACAGTGGCTAATAATAAGCACAGTTTTGTAATCTAATCTCCTTCTAGGAGAAACATATAATTCAAGGGCATTCATACAATACAAATCTATAATACAGACATAAAGTTGGTTCTGTAGGATATAAATAGGTAAAAACTGATCACATTATGCTGATCCACATTATGTGCTGATTCCATATTTGTAAATTCAGCTACTGACTAAAATATCAACACCCATAGTGCTTTTGTGGTCATTTGCAGACATGTGCAGAGTGGCAAAAAATTTGAGCCACCCACTGCACATGTTCCAAGCTGAGGTCAATCAAGGCAATACTTTGCCTTCTTGTTTCAACTTTCATGCTGTGTAAAAAAAAAAAAAAAAGAAGTGCCCTTTTTGCAGTATATCTGGCACCATATTTTTCATATTTTTGTGCTTTTTGTTGATTTTGCTGTGTAAAATGGACCCAAGTGTAGTGCTAAAGTGCTGTCTAGTGTTTCCAAGTACAAGAAGGCTGTGATGTACCTTATAGAGATGTGTGTGTGTTAAAGCTTTGTTCGGGTATGAGTTTTATAGTGTTCTTGGCTGTTAGTTCAATGTTAATGAATCAACAACATATAATTAATGTTATTATTAAATAAGGTGTCTTTAAACAGAAACACACATAAAACAAGATTATGTACTGATTGGTTGATGAAAATGCTGTGACAAGGAGTTCACAGAAACCTAACCTCTGATTTCCCCTGGAAGCAATGGTTCAATATTTGCCAATTCAGTGTTTGTGGTGACTTCATATAAGATAACTACTGCAAATAGCAAGAATCAACTGTATAAATAAAGCAAGCAAACAACAACAAAAAAAACCAAAATAGGTTTTGTGGCTAAAAGTTGGGGAAATTATAAATTTAACAAAGTTAAACTGGTTGTGTGTATTCCTCTGTTATAGGACTAAGTTGTTGAGGCATCCTTTAATATGCAAATGTTAATGCTAATTTCCAAAAGAGGAACAGACTATGCAATGTTTCTCATACTTATTTGCCTATGGAACTCTTATTTTATAAAACAATTTGTGAGACTAATGATTTGGGGAACACACCTTAGAAAATGCACAGGGTGGAAAACTTTATAAAAATAATCATTTTCTACACCCATTCACAAGCAGTTACAATCTCATTTTCTTCACACAATAAAAACATTGTCATAAAAATTTTTTTCCCTATTGCTAGTTGGGTATGGCATGGGTATCTACATGGAATAATTTTATTTATTTCAAATGATATAAAATTTAAAAATATAGGTACTTATCAATTCATAACTAAAGATATTTCACTTCATGCCTACTTCAAGAACTACACATGAAACTCTAAGAATCATGGAGTGTAAGGCCACAAGTTGGCCACTTTTGTACTAGCTAGGCTGGCCTTGGATAAGATCTTAACCCTCCCAGGTTTCCTATTTTTGAAATGAGGCCATATTAAATCATTTCTACGTTTTCATGAATCAGTTCCTAAAATAGAGGATAATTACCAAAAAAGTTATTTTTAAGAAATGGGTTGGAAAGGAGGGTACAAGTAAAGATCAAGCTGAGTGTTTCAGCTGATGAAAAGTAGTTAATAGTTCAGACTGCCAAGGTAAACTGCCTGGACTCGGATCTTGACTTTGCTGTATCGCAGCTGTGTGTTCTTGGGCAAATAACCACTTTGCACTTTATTTTCCTCATTCATAAAACAGGGATAATAATATTACTACTTTTATATGGCTGCTGAAATGATTAAATGAGTTTATAAATGTGAAGTGCATTGAATACCTGGGTGCTAGTTGGGTGTCTAGCATGTAGTAAATAACAGTTATTATTTAATATCCTTATCTGTATTCTAATAATGAGGGAAAAACATAATACATTAACTTTAAGAAATTGCCAAATAGGGATGAGAAAAATTTTTTAAAGGACTCAGTACATTAAAAATAGTAAATTAAATTTTTAAAAAGGGTGGTGGTGTAAAAAGATGAAAATCGCTTTTAAGGATTCTGAAATAATGGGCAGTTTCATCAAATTTCAAAATTTGCACAAAAGGCAAATGCAAAGAAATTCCATTATCATAAATTAGTTTTTTCAGACTAAAGTATGTATCACAAAATGTTTGTTATGAGTGAATTAATTCACCACAGCATATTCAGCATATGACAGCAATAATCTTAAGTATATGTAAACCAAGGATGCTTTCAAACAAATCACAAGTCTGACTCCATCAATCTCAAAACATAACAAATTATGGCTATATACATTTATTAAAAAAGTGTTTAAGGACTATCTAATTCAAGTATAGAAAATATTTACCTTTACAATGAGCATATGGCATTGTCATTACATAATCTTCGCCTCTATTCAAGAAAGTTAACCTTGCTTCTCCCTCTAATATTGCAGATAATGAGTTTCCTGAAATAAGAATCTTTATTAAATTTCACAAAACTAATTCAACCAATTCAGAACAAACTGCATTTAGGACACCTACCAGACATCTACAGTGGAACGTTTTAAAAATGTCTCAATCTCAATGTGCCCAAACATGTATTCATGACCTTATATCTAAAACATATTTCATCCATATTTTCATTCTTACAAAACAAGTACTTTTAAGAGGTATAGTTATGTGCTTGTTATGTTATGAGGGTTACAAGAAATTTTAAACATGTAGAATATTCAACAAAACACTTCCACTGTATAACTTATCTTTTTTTAATATAACATTATTTCTTATCTGCAAGTCACATTACTTAGTTAAGTCCCAAGCTTTAAATATTTATGATTAATAATTCTATAGACAATTTAGAAAAATAAATATACATGAAATACCAAAGTACAATCAATGATAAAATTTCATAGCATACAAGTCTTACACATCTTTCATTAAATTTATTTCTAAATATTTTGTTCTTTGGATACTACTGTAAACAATTTTTTAAAAATTTAATTCTGCAAGTATTCATTTCTAGTATACAGAAATACAACTGATTTTTATATTTTGACCTTGTATCTTGAGACCTTACTAAATTCGCTTATTAGTTCGATTAGCTTTTCTGTATATTCTTGAAGATTTTCTATGTAGATCAAGTATGCAAATAGTTTAACTTCTTCCTTTCCAATCTGTTTGCATTTTCTTTCTTTAACTTGCCTGCTGTATTGGCTAGGACTTTGAATACAATTTTGTATAGAAGTACTATAATAACAGTTAGAGTAAACATCCTTGCCTTATTCCTGATTTAGGTAGAAATTATTCAATTTTCACCTTAAAAGTATGAAGTTGGTTATATATTTTTTGTATATGCCTTTAATCTGGTCCTAGTTTGTTAAGAGCTTTGCCCATAAATGTTGAAATCTGTCAAATCCTTTTTCTACATCTACTGAAATCAAACTTTTTCCCCCTTTATTCTATTAACATGGTGAATTACATTGCTTGATTTTTCAGATGATAAATCAACCCTGTATTCCTGAGATAAACCCCATTTCATCATGATATATTATTCTTTTAATATATGGATAATGATATACATCCTTTTTGTATATACTTGTATTTATGTATATATGTACATATATATTATCCTTTATATATTGATTTACTAATGTAAGGATTTTTGCATGTATATTCATGAAGAATATTGATCTATAGCTTTCTTTTCTTGTAATGTCTAGTTTGGGGATCAGGGTAATTCTGGTCTAAGTTGAAAAGTGTTTCCTCCGCCTCTATTTTCTATAAGAAGTTGTTTAGAACTGGTATTATTTCTTCCTTAAATGTTTCGAAGAATTCAAGAAACGTGGCCCTGGAGTATATCCTTGAAGGAAGATTTTTAATTACTAAATCAATTTCTTTGACTGTAAGGATACCAAAATTTTAAACCTCTTCTTGCATCAGTTTTTGTGATTTGTGTCTTTCAAAGAATTTGCCCACTTCATCTAAGTTGTCAAATTTACTGCCATAAAATTATCCATAATATTTATTTATCCTGTCAGTGTCTGTAGGATCAGTAGTAATTCTGCTTATTTATTCTTGATTTTATCCTTTTTCTTGATCAGTCTAAAATTAACTCTTGGATGCTTTGACGTTCTATATTATTTGTCCACTTTCTACACTGATTTCTACTCTTTATTGCTTCCTTTATTTTACTTACTGTGAGTTTAATTAGCTTTGCTTTTTCTCAGTAGGGTAAAACGTCAGATCACTGATTCAAATCTTTCTTCTTTTCTAATTAAAAGTTACAAATTTCCCTCTAAGCACTGTTTTTGTTGCATCTATAAATTTTGATATGCTGTATTTTCATTATCGTTTATAATAAAGTATTTTCTAATTTCCCTTGTGATTTCTTTTATGGCTCGTGGATTATTTAGAAGTGTTTTAATTTCCAAACAGTTGGCATTTACCTAGGCATTTTATTTTTTATTTATAACTCTATTTCTTTGAAGTTGCAAAATACACACTGTATGATTTCAGTCTTGAAATTTATAGAGACTTATTTGGTCAAATATATGGTCTATACCAGTCTATACCATAAATGTATATGAAAATAATGTGTATTTTACAACTGTTGACTGCAGTGTTCCAGAAATATCAATTAAGTTAAGGTGACTGATAGTGTTTTTCAGGTCTTCTATACCTTTGCTTGTATTAGGTTACTGTCCGATTTCCTTAAGTACTAAGTTCGACAGTTGGTATCTCAGACATTTCACTTTGACAGTTCTTGTTTTATGTTTATTGTGAAGGTACATCCTCAGACTTTCAAAGGCATGCTTTGGCTTGTGATCATCTTTCAAATATTTTTTAGAGTAATTTTTGTGAAACCATGGATAAGTCAAAAATTTCTGTTATTTTCAAATATAGGTTCTGTTGTGGAACCAAGGCAGTACAGACAACTCTAAATATCAACGAAGTGTCTAGGAAGGATGTGGCTAATGAACACACAATACGTTGATGGTTTGAGAAGTTCTGTTCTGGTGATTTTAATCTTGAAAATGAACCACATGGGCAACCTGAGACCAAGGTGGATAACGACGAGCTGAATGCTGTAGCGGAAGCGAATCCATCTCAGCCTACACGTGAATTAGTAGCAAGGTTTGATATTACTATTCCAACAGCATTGGACCATTTGAAACAGATGGGCAAGGTAAAGAAGCTGGATAGATGGGTTATACATGAATTAAACGAGTGTCAGAAAAGAAATCGTCATGAAGCCTAGCTTTCCTTTGCTGTTACAACATAAAGGTGAACCATTTCTATACCATATTGTTATGTGTGATGAAAAATAGATTCTTTTTGACAATTGCAAACATTGGACACAATGGTTGGATAAAGATGAAGTGTTAAAACACAGCCTAAAACCAAATATTCATCCAAAAAAGCTAATGGTGTCTGTTTTCGGTGGTCCAGCATTAGTATTATCCACTACAGCTTCATGAAACCTGGTCGATGGATTACAGTGGGTGTCTACTGCAACCAATTAGATGAAATGATGAGGATGCTTGTGACGAAGCAGCCAAGATTGGTCAACAGAAACAGGCCAATCCTCTTGCAAGACAAATGCTTGACCAAACAACACTGCTCAAACTGTGGCAGCTGGACTTGGAAACTCTCTGTCATTCACTGTATTCACTAGACCTTGCACCAACTACCACTTCTTCTTCCAGGCTTTGGACCACTTCTTGTAAGGAAAAATACTCAATTTTCAACAATCTGTGGAAAATGCCTTTTGCGATTTCATCACCACTCACTCTCCAGGCTTCTTTGCTGCTGGCATAAACAAGCTACCGTTAAGATGGCAAAACTGTGTCGGCCGTTTAGGTGCACACTTTGATTAATTGTACTGTTTCTCATTTTGAGATATAATAAATATACTTTTGATTCAAAATCAGACATTTCATATTTAATGACCTAATATTTCATCCAGTTGCCTATCATTTGCTCGGAGAAGGTGTTAATCTTCAACTATGGTTTTGAAATTGACTATTTTTCTCCCCTTAATTCTATTTTTGCTTAAATTTTGAAGTTCTGTGATTAGGCACATAGGCATTTATGATTATCATGGTTTCCTGAGGTACTAAACCTTTTATAAGGAAACATTCTTCTTTATCTCTGTTAAAGACTTTTTGTCTTGAAATTTATTAAAAGTCACTAAATCCTACTTGTACTTATTAGTGTTTGCATAGTTTAGCTTTTAACTTTTACTTTCCATTCACTTTCAATCTCTTTGTGTCTACACATTTAAAATGTGTTGGTCCTTGCTGTTTTATCTAATCTGACACTCTGTCTTTAAATTACATTATTTGAGCCCTTAACACTGACATAATCATGATATAGTTGGGTTTTGGGCTACTATTTTACTATGTTTGTTATCTGACCCCTCTGATTTTTGTTCTTGATCAAATTATTTAAATTTTTATTAAGTATTTCATTTTAATATTCTTATTGGCTTTTTACCTATACTTTTTGGTATTATTTTGTGTGTGTGCACATGCACGTGTTTCCTTTAGGCTAGGGCTTCTTCACAGTGGAACTAGTGACATTTTAGGCTAGATAATTCTTTATTGTAGTGGGCTGTCCTGTGCATTGTAGGATGTGTAGCAGTATCCCTGGCTTCTACCTACTGGATCTCCAAATTGTGAAAACCAAAAATGTCTTTAGACATTGCCAAATGTCTCCTGGAGGGCAAAATTGCCCCAAGTTAAGAACTACTACCTTAGGAATTACAAAAACATATCTTTAAAATTTCTCAGTCCACTTACAGTTAATATTATACCACTTTATATAAAATAGAAAACACTGCAACCTCTAGGCCCATTCTCCTCCAGGTCTAGTTGTATGTGTTACATCTACATATGTTATAAAACTCACAAAGTTAACATTTTTGTTTTGAATAGTACTATGTACTATAAAGAAATTGAAAGGAAAAATAAGAAAAAAATGTCTTTTATATTCAACCAGATATTTATTAATTCTAACAATCTTAAGTTCATTCTGGATTTAGTATATTCTTTCAAATTATAAAGGGACAGATAGTTCTGGTGTATGCAAATTGCACTATAACACAGAAAAAAGAAGGCCAACTGCTGAAGTAATCCAGAAAGTGAGCTATGTACCTGGTACTCAAAAATTTCTACAAGGGTAGAATACATACTCATAAAAGCAATTTATGCTATAGTCAGGATAGGGCAGTAGAGGGATGGAGGTGAAGTGGGGAAGAAATAAACCCAAATATGAAATATATGTAATCTTTAGAAAAAAATAAGCAATCATCTTCTGAAGCAAACAAACAAAACAAGGTGAAAAATCCCAAAGCCAAACCAAACAAACATCAAGGGAAATAAAACCTGAAAGTCAAAACGAACCAAACATCAAGGGGAATAAAAGACATCTTGAAGGAAAATTAAGGCACACACCATGTTCCTGGTCAAAATCCACTCTCTGATTTCCCTGTCACAGACTTATCCGTGGTTCACCACCCTCTCTTGGTAACCAGACCTTGGATTTCTGTTTACATATGTTACTTTTCCTATTTTTACCATAATAATTTTTTTCTTGCACGTTTAAAATTCTTTGGCTAAAATTTAATTCTTTGATTTTTCTCCATTAAAAAAATTTTAAAAACCAAATAAAAGCATTTAAGGTTATATATTTTCTACTGGTATAGCTTTGGTCATGATTTATGTGAATTGTTAAAGTTTTTATATTTAGGTTTCCTACTACAACCATATTTCTCTTTTTTTCCATTGTACTTGCAAAAATTTTTATAGGTATGTTATTTGGTCCAGGGTTCAGTACCATTACTGATTAACTCTGGGCCAAGTATTTTAGCTATACTTGGATTTTTTCTCTATTTAAAGACTAAAATAGAAAGACCGATTCCTCAGGTACACTGAGACAAAACAAAAAAAATTGCCAGGGCTAAAGGCAAAAGAAATACACACACTAAAGGGCTATAGTGGATATTCATTATGTCTTTTCATAAGTGACAGCTGTGATAAATTTATATATATGTGATTAATTTACATATATATGAATATTTATAAGAAATGAACCATACCTCTATTTATGAATGGGCAGAAAAAGGCCATTATTCAAGAAAAGATGATACTTAAAATGATATATAAATTCCTTGCTGAAAACAGCACATCACACTTATTTAAATAAAAGCTCACCAGAAAATACTACTTCCCAGGAAAGGATACAGGTTGGGACAGGGAAACTCACCATAAAACTTGGACTTAGCCAGGATGCTACCACTAAGGCAAAATCCATCTTTTCGGTTACTAACATAAAAGGCAGATATTGGTGGATGATGGGACACCTATTAAACACAAGAAAAAAAAACATAACAAGATAAGCATATTATTGTGCTATTATCAAAAGTTCAAGGCTTAAGCGTAAGAGGAAACATTTGGCAAGCAGTAAAATTAAATATTGATGGTTGTAGTAACTGGCCTCCTGACACCTAAAGAAACTCACCTGATAGTCACACCATTAAGTAGGGCCCTCTTACATTGTACCAAAGTTGGTTTGTGCAGAAATGATAGTATGTCACCTCTGAAATTAGGTAACAATGCAACTTCCAACTTGGAAGGTATGGGTATCCCTTTTTCTCTCTCTCCCTCTCTCTTTCTCTATCATTAGCTCTGAAAAGCCAGCTTCCATATCTTGAAAAACCCTACAGAGAGGCCCATGTAGGAACTGAGTTTTTCTGTCAACAGCCACGTGATGAACTTGGAATTGAATCTTCCAGCCCAGTCAAGCATGCAGGTGATGGCAAAAATGGCTGACATCTTAACTATAAGCTCACAAGAAACCCAGAGCAAGAATCACCTAGCTAAGCAGTTCCCAGATCCCTGAACCTTATCAGATGAGATAATAAATATTGTTTTGACCCATTCAGTTTGAGCAATAACTTGTCACATAGCAATGAATAACTATTTAGTGATTATTCTTCATATGGATTACTGAACTGGCTGCAGGAAACAAACAAAAGCTTTGACAAATATGTTATTTAACAATCTAAAATGTTTTCAATATATTTAAATCACGTTTTCTGAAATGAGACAAAGCCAGAAACAGTTAAATCTGTCTCAAGCTTTTCAATTTTGTGAAGAATTATGTTGCACTAAAATGCAAAGTGGTATAATCCTTAACTTTTTAAAAATTAATATAGATAAGTGGTTTTGACCTGAGAGGTATATCAATTCTCCAGGGGAAGAGAAAGGTTTTTCAAAGAACACATGGTCTCCTCATTCTTCTTACACTCAACAATCATCATAATAAAGAGCCATTGTTATTGAAAGAGAATGTCATATCCCTCAGACAAGGGAAAAGACTAAGGATCATTAATATAAATGTACACAGGTTTAAATTAATGAAAGTTTAAAATATTTCCTGTCTACTATGTGTACAACAAAAGGGTACCAATGGAGAAGGGAGCTAACAATTCAATTAGGGAAATAAATATACTGTAAAAATGTAAACCATACAAGTATTAAAATAACACTTAATGGATAATTACAAAAAGTAATTCAGAAGTTTGAGAAGGGAAAAATCACTGAGAGCTGTAGTCATCTGGATCCTGAAGGATGACAGGTCAAGGTTTGTTTAGGTGAAGAATAGCTGAGAAGAAATACTGGGGTGGGAGAATTAAATTTAAAAACAATGAGGCAAGAAAGTGCAAGATCAAGTTACCTAGTCATGAATACATAGGTCTGACTACAGCAGAGGGCCAGAAAAGCATTTAATTTGAAATATATTTGGGGCCAGGTGCAGTGGCTCACGCCTGTAATCCTAGCACTCTGGAAGGCCGAGGCAGGAGGATCACTTGAGCTCAGGAGACCAGCCTAAACAAGAGTGAGACCCCATCTCTACTAAAAGTAAAAAAATTAGCTGGGTGTGGTGGTATGCACCTACAGTCCCAGCTACTTGGGAGGCTGAGGCAGGAGTATCACTTGAGCACAGGAGTTTGAGGTTGCAGTGAGCTATGATAATGCCACTGCACTCTACCCAGGGTAACAGAGCAGGAAAAAAAATTTGGAGGACCTTGAATGCCAGACAAATGGGTATAAATTTGATTTTGAAACTGGAGAACCACTGAAGAATTCTGAACATGATCAAAAAGGTGTTTTGGAAATAAGGGTTTGGCAAAAAAGAAAAAAGAGTGGGGGAAGATAAGAAAGGAAAAATAAAGATTTTAGTAGTAATACTACTAAAATACTTAACAAATGTTCACTAATAAGAAAGGTTAAAGAACAGTGAGTTTATGGAGTTAATATATTCTATAAAAAATATCTCAATAATTTCCAGATTAGTTTTGTTTCTGTAATATGCATTTCTAATACCTGTTCAGCAATATAAAAAGTTTTGCTGTTTGTCCTGGGATGAATCCATAAACAACGGAAAGTCTCACCAAGGATAGGATTATAAGGTTTCTTCAGTCCCTAATAAAAAAACATACAAGTTTCAAATTATAAATATGGAAGATTCAAAACACTTTAAACAAGTCAAAACAGGTTTAACTGTGTCCTCTGGGAACCCTCCTTATAAAACTTCCCCAGTAAATGAAATCTATATATAATAAAATTAAATGACTTCAATCATAATCCAGGTCTAAATAATCAAATATTTTACAATTTTGCTAACTCAAAGAGGCCAAGTAATGTAACTGTTAATTAATGATTTAAAGATTACATAAAATATAAGGAACTCATAAAAAGCTAAAGACAATTAAATATCAACATTACCTTTGGCTTCTTATAGAATCCTGACAAATACCATTTCACTACTTTCTTCAAACGGAAATAAGGATTTTCTTCAAGAGCAGCCCTACAAAAGAAAATGGTAAACTAAAATTTTACAGAATATAACACAAATCCCTTTTCATGTTTATCAACCAATAACTGAATATGAGATATAATTAGAAAACATAATTCATATTTAAAATAGATGGCAAAAAAACAATGTAAACCAATTTCCAAGAATCATTTTTCTCAATCTGGTCACTTTTCTCCCCATTTTTCCTATTCTTTGATACATTGCCCAGGTCTTTGCTGAAATAGTTTTTGGAAATTCTCCAAACCAAGATTTCTGAAGTGGGGTGCCACAGAACCTGAGATGTAGAGAAATCGTTATTGAAAAAAATAAACAGATTTTGAGATTCGTGTACTGTGCGACACCTAGCATGCAAAATGATGGGCAGTGGCCAAGCAGCCCCATTAACAATTTTGTTAGAGGTTTTCAGCCATATATATCAGTGAAGGACCAATGTTCTCTTGGTTGAATCCATTCTGAGTTGTTGATGTTAGAGGAGATCAGTGATAACTGGTGGGTGCTGTAGTACATGGAGGGAAAGACAATGCTAGCCTCTTTATGCAAATTACCTCCTTCATTCTAGGATTTTACGGGTTTGTAGTGCTCCTACTACAAAACACAGAAGTTTCACATTACAAATGTGAAGAGAGGTAAAATAATTTAAATCAATCCAAAAGGTTTTAACCTGATTTTATCGTTCAACGCACCCTATGTTCTACCAACTGACTTTCCAGAGTTAACAAACTCTACCAGTATAACAGTATAAAGATGTAATTTGTAGGAGCCATGACTCACCTGTCCTACCTGCAATTTTGCTGTTGTTGAAAACACTGTGTATTTTAGAAGTGGATTCTACTGAGAAGTTGTGGGTGTTTTTGTTTATAATGAAGCTATTTATTTTGCCCTTATTTATAAAAAGGCATTTGTGTTTCACAAGCGTGTTCAATGTGGCGATTTTTGAAGATGAGGCATTTACAGGGGTGGGGAACCTGCGGCTTTAAGGTGACATGTGGCCTTGTAGGTCCTTAAGTGCAGCCTTTTGACTGAATCCAAAAGAAAAAATCCTTTTATTGAAAAGGGTGCAGCAGAGAAAGATGATGCTTTTCTCACCTCCTTTGGTGCTTAAAAAAGAACAATCTTGAAATGAGAAGGCCACAGGTTCCCCACCACTGGCTCTGCTAAGTTGAAAGTTTGTACTTTTCTGTAGTTAAACACTCTGACTGCTCTCTTCCTATCTTGGTTTAAATTCACTTACTATGCAATATTATTTTAAAATTTACATATACACTGTTCAAAGGTCAAAGCATTTATAAATAAGTGTACATGTCTTGGTATTGTCCCATTTCTCCACAGTGTTTCTAATTACCTCCTACAGGTAACTTTTTTAAAGCTTTTTAAAAAAGTTATCTTTAAGCATAAATAAGCAAATATAAATACACAGTCCTGATTTTCAAAAAAAAACAAAAAACAAAAAAGGTAACAAACTACACACTCTTCTGTACCTTGCTTTTTTCATAAACGTAATCCTGGAGGTCCCACCATACCATTTATAGAGTTCTTCCTTATATGTGTTGATGTACCATACATTATTTGACCAGTCAATTATGGCCGGATGTTTGAGTTGTAGCTAATGTTTTACTATTACAAACCCTGGTATGACAATCTCATGTATATGTGGAGTTATATCTGTGGGAGTTATCCCCAGAAGTGGGATTACTGGATCAAATGATGAATGCATTCATAATTTTGGTAAATACTGACAGATTCCTTTCAAGACACTGTGCTAGTTTGTATCACCTATGGCAGTGTATAAGAGTGCCTATTACTCCACAGACTTTTGGCAACAGTTAGTGTTGCCAGAAAAGGCAACCTTTCTATTTGGTAAAATGGGCATCTCTCAAAAAGATCTTATTGTGATTCATAGGAACCTGCCTTATACTCCAAGAGAAGTGAATTCCTAGACAGATAAGAGAACTACAGAAGATATTAGACAGAACTGGGGTATAAAAGCCTTTTGAATTTTTGTCAATGTGATGGATGAACAATTGTAACTTACTATAGTTTAAAAAAAATTTTTTTTAGAGACAAGGTCTCATTTTGTCATACAGCTGAAGTGCCGTGGTGCCATCATAGTTCACTAGCCTCAAATTCCTAGGCTCAAGCGATCCTCCAACCTCAGTTCCTGAGTAGCTGGGACTACAGGAACATGCCACCACACCCAGCTAATTTTTTTATTTTTTGTAGACATGGAGTCTTGCTATGTTACCCAGGCTGGTCTTGAACTCTTGGCCTCAAGCAATTCTCTTGCCTTGGCCTCCCAAAGTGCTGGGATCACAGGCAAGAGCCACTGCACCTGGGTATAGTTTGAATCTATATTTTTCTTATTTTGTATGAGGTTTCACATGTTTAAGGACTGTTTCTATTTCTTCATTTTTGAACTGCCTGGTCATTTCTTCTACCCATTTTTCTAAAGGTTGTTAATCATTTTCATTTGTACTTTTCTGTAGTTAAACACTCTGCTCTCTTCCTATCTTGGTTTAAATTCACTTATTATGCAGTATTATTTTAAAATTTAATTTCTAAGAAGTCTTTGCATTTTAGGGAGATTAATACTTTATGACAAAACATGCAAAAATTTCCCAGTTTATCAATTATATTTTGACTTGGCTTATGATTTTTTTTTTTTTGCAATGTTCACTGATGCAACTAATAGAAACTGAAAACAGATTTTGATTCAGATTCTAAAAATCAGATCACAGGGCCAGAAATTAGTATTATATAAAGTACAGTGCCCTGAAACGCCACCGCTGCTAGACTGGGGGCAGCAGGTGAGAACTGGAAGCATGGGCACAAAGGTGCTATTCTTTGCAAAGTTTATTGGTTCTCCAAGAAATTGTTGGATGAGAGATAGACAGTTTCTCCTCTGCGTCCTTTTTGCCTGCTTTTTAAGAATTACACCCTGGATCAGCTGGCAGCTTCAGAAGAAAAGCAAAAAGAATAAGGATTTATTGTAAAAGCCAACAACTGGCAAAGCATTCCAGTTTAGTAAGCTGCACATGCCTCACAAGCATGTAGAGAGATGAGTATGAATAAAAGCACAAGCCCCAGGATGGGACCTGAATGAAGGCTTGGGTGGGGGGAGAACAAATGATGCCAAACCACCTCTCCCTGTGTTAGTTTAGTGAACAGGTCAAGGGGCCAATAACAGCAGTGTTGTCAGTTGAAGGGTAGAAATCCTATCTTCCTCAAGCTTATGGTCTCTCAATTCAACTTCATAAATGGAAACATTATAGCAAAATATTAAATATTCTTCTTTTTAAGGGTGACTATAGATGTGGTAGAAACAGAGAGTGATGTTTCATTAGAGCTTGATTTTGGGAAAGAATAATAATTGAAAATAGCATTCTAAGGATCTCTAAAATCACAAAGTATTTTCTATTTTAAGAAATAAGAGTCCACTTACTCAGATAGGAAATCTGCATGATAGTAGTAATCTGAAAGTTTATCCAGGAAAGAACGGGGTTCCAAGATAAACGTAGGCAGAACCACCCTGGACAGGTCCATGCCAGGACGAACTTGTTTCAGCAGTGTCCAGATAAGGCTTTTGTTTTCTTCAGACACAGTTTCTGTTTGAGAAGCCTCACCTGCCTTTAGCAATCAACAAAAATTTACTGAAATATTGTATTTATTTCACACACATAGATATGTAACAAGAAGGCTAATGTTGAAAATATGAATTCTCTTCACAACTACTCCCAGCATTCTTAAAATAGGGAAACAACCCTTTAAATAATAATTAAAGTCTATAGCTATAAAACTTAGGTAAAAAGGGTAGTTGAAAGAGACAAAGTGGACAATATATACAAAAGATCCACTATAAAAAAATCACACCTTATTCTTTTATATTGCATTTACTTTCATGCACTGGCAATAACAAAGTTATACACTCATGTTTCCTTGCAATTTACTTTGCACCTGGCAATGACATTAAGCAATATCCTATGTCAAAAGCAAACCTTAAGAAAATGTAAACTTTAAATTTAACAGAATATGTTGGTATTTGTGAGTTTATGTGTTTAGCTGTTTATAAATCTTGATATATTTCATATATGTGCAACTTTTAAAATGAAATAGGTATCATATAAATATTCTTTTTCAGGAAAATAAGCAGTAGGTCAAGCAAATAATACCTTCAATTTCATTTGAAAATTCCCAAGAATTAGATAACCAGAATCTGAAAATAAACTTTTACCTCTCCAAGTTCTTCATGGCTCTGTTCAGTGTAGGTTGTCTCCTTTAAAGGCTCAACAGGCTCAGGTTCAATATATGAGTCATCTTGCCTTTCTGATGTATCTGTGTCACTTTCTTCACTTTTCCCCATCACCTCATTGTCAGACTCATCATGTTCTTGATCATTTTCTTTATCAGATTTATCAGAATACATATCTTGGTCCTTAAAATGTTGTCGTTCAATTTCACTATCATTTAACCTTTAGGGAAATAATTATTAGGAGGAAGAATAAAGGAGGTTAAGAATACTTAATTTATAAATAATGATATATTAATATTTATTGAGAATTTACTATATGCTGGCCACTGTTCTAAGTGTTTTACATAGTTTTCACTTAATCTTCAAAATAACCCTAGGAGATAGGTAGGTAATATCATTTCATTTTACAAATTAGTAAACAGAGGCACAGAGAAGTTAAATAAAAACCTGGAGAAATTTTAAAAGACGACACTCTAACCTCTTTGCTTCTCTACCATTAGTGCTAAAATCTTCTAAAAGCAGAATTTTAGACTACCACTTGGTAGATTTTTTTTCTTATTTTTGCAAACATCATCACTTGAATCATCCTCGCTGTCACTTCTGGTCTAAAGAAAAAATTCAAGTCAAGATCATCAGGTTCTTAGGTGAACTCAAATGAATTATGACTTTCTATTCATAAAGGTTTCCAAAGTCACTCCAAATCAGCCCACAAATAAGATGAGAAAATGTAAAAGGTAAGTAACTATACTGAATTTGTCTGAAAGATTTAATCTTGAGGAAAAGTCCAGGGAGAATTGAAAATGAAAATTTCAGCTTGAGAAAATGAACCTATAAGCCTACAATCCGTAAGTTCTGCTATACCTACCCTATTCTCACTTAAAGTGAATAGAGTGAATAATTTGTATAAAGGGGGGAAAGTCTTGGGAAGAGGTCCCAACAAATACCCATTCCTGTATCAGTTGCCACTCACTCTATCCTATTCCATCCAGGCTGCAGATATTGGGATTAAGATAAAGCCCTAGATTGTAGGTTTGCAAAGATAAAATTTTTGTAAAAGGTCAGGTAATGGAGTTTTTAAAGAGACTTTTGTTTTGTTTTGTTTTTTAAATAGAGTTAGGCAAAAGGATAAGAGAAAAAATTGTTTGATTCAGGCTACACAGAGGAGAGCAGCAGTCTAACTTTGAGAAAATCAACCTCGATGTCAAACGGGAGTAAGTAAACTGAGGGATAGGGAAAAGGAGGAAAAGAGAAAGTCTAATGTTTTTACTACAAAGCAACAAAAGAGACCTAAACCTCAACAAAGTCTTTGTACTACTGCCTGATTTCCCTGGATAATTTTTTTTTTTTTTTTAGTATTAACTACAATGAATGCTTCAGGGAATAAAACCACAAATAGGATACAGTTCCAACTCCAAATATTATATAAAAGAATTTCACAAATGCCAGGTAGAGTAAGTCCAGTGCCATTACAAAAAAAAAAAAAAGTGTTATTCTGTAACAATAGAAAGACAGACTGTATTTCATTGTTATGAGGCAGGAGCACATATATTTGAGACCAGTCTTGAAGAACATATAGGATTATGACAGAGGGAAAGAGCAAGGAGGAACAGAAATCATTCTTAATGTTTATCATTCATAATGGAAGGTATTCCATGCACAAAGACAAGGTGGATAATTAGCATGGTTCTACGTAGGGAAGATAAAGTAAATGACATTGGACTCAAGGAAATAAATTTCTAAACTTGATGACAGCAGCTAAACAAATTTTAAATAGGGCCTAAGGCCATTATAATGGGGAGAAGATAGACTAATTTTAATCCTAGATACACTACTAAAATTCTAGGCCTGCCAACTTAGTAAAAAAACATAGCAAATCATTACCAGATTAGTGGCAGGATCTACTTACTGAAAGTTGTCACCACTGTGGAGATTGTTAGCACGTAATAAACCATACAAAGTCACATGTGTGCTATCTGATGAAATGCTCAGGTCATGCTCCTTCCCTTCCCTGATCATTGTACGTTTAAGAAGACTAGAACATTTCAAAGCCAACTCCAAAGCATCCATCCAGCACCTTCCTAGAAGAACACAGATTCATAAATAGTATAATTTTAAAAACTATGAAACTAGTATGCATCTTAATTTAGCCTTGTTTCCTTTAAACATTTCATTTTTTTTCTTTGAGAAACATACACTGGAAAAGTTAATCTGAACATAAAACCTCACTAGTATTTCTTAATGCAATCTTTTAGTTTTACAAATGCTTTTTATATACTAAGCATCTAGAAACCACTAACAGTATACAGCATGCATTAGAAAGTACAATCTAAAATAAATGTATTTTATTTTTCAAACCTTAAAACATTAACATGCAGCAAAATTTCAAGGTATCCAGCAAGGTACACAAAATATACTGGAAGGGTTATGGTTTTACTATAAATAACTATCTGAAATAATGCTTTGTTGTTGACAGGTCTATCCTCAAGCTTGGCATCCATTCTACTTATATGTATGAAAATTTTTAAGTCAGGGAAGTGCTTGTATAATGCTACTACTAACTGCCATATTAGTTAAGAGAAACATTAATAGCTTTATTTTTTAAATTAAAATTTAGAACTGCATTAGCAGAAAATTTTCATATATATTTGTTCAGTGCTCTTAAAATTCATATATATTTGTTTTAAGATCTGCTGGGAATATCAGTCAAGTAAAACATTTTCATACCAAAAGCTCGTGCCTTTATTTTAATTTAAAAAATAATTATTTGGTAAAAGTAAACCTTGGAAAGTTACAAGAGTCCCTACACCACACATGTCTAAACTATGAAACATGAAAGTGAGGAAGAAATTATCAATTATTAAGATTATAACTACGTTTTTCTCTTATCGTTGCTTTATGAATTAAGTTCTAAGTGTGGAATAAAAAAGTTGGTACTTGAATATCTTCTTATGTAAAAAGAAAAAAAACAGTGTATATGTCTCATATATGCATAAATGTTAATATTTAATAAAATATAAATAATAATATTAAATGTATCTCTAAAACAATAAAAATGAGTTACCACAAAGACCACTAACAAGTAAGTTAGTATGTCAATGGAAGATAAAAAAAAAACTCTCAGCTGCTAACTCATCACTCAGTCATGTAATAGTTTCTTCCTATCAGATTTCCCTATTTGTCTACCTTATTAATAATATATTTAGTGTTCTAAGCAATTTATGATTACAATGCTTCTGCCGCAAATGCCATACTAAAAACAGATTTCCCAAGGATAATAGAAAGTGGTATATAAAATAAACCCTTAACATTGAAGACCAAGATCCAATCCATCAAAAACTATATTTACCATCTGACTCTGAAGTAGCTCGTATGATCAAATAACTGCTAGGTAGGGGCTGAGTTATGGATCCAACTGCTTCACCTTTTGGACCCTTAATAACAAAATAAACAAAATAAATGGTGTATAGTAAGTATTATGAGATCTCAACTGTATTATTCATTATTATCTGTAATAATATAAATCTGGCATGGATTATAATTGAAAACTAAACAACCTTTAATCATCCTTCTTGAGAATGCAAATGTTAAGTAGGAAGGAAAATTTTCTTTTCTAACAAATATACTTTCTTGGCATAAAATTGAACAAATAATAGCTATCATCACTTAAATATTATCTCTACATATTGCTTACATATTAAAGGCACCTAAAATTTACCATACTAAAACACCAAATTGTAATTTAACAGAGAATTTCCATCCCACAGTTACTACTAGCTAAGAAATACTAAATTTCTAGAAGCCTAAAGAAAACAGCTGGAAATAATATATAAACACATAAAAAATTCAAAAGAAAAAGAAAAATGAATTTTAACTGGGTCTAGAGAAAAGTGAATCTCCATTTTATAACCAATGATATATACTTGTTTTTAAAGATCAATTATAAAAGCTAATTTTATTTTTCCAGAAACAGGAAAGAAAAGGAATTTTGTTGTTGTCATTGTTGGCTAGGGTTATTCATCTTAGAAGTATATAACATCAACAGGAATTAGTATCACCAAGGCTAAACTTAGGTCCTTAGGTAGAATAGACACAGATCTTTTTTGAGAAGAGGTTTTGCTATGTTGCCCAGGCTGGTCTCAAAACTCCTGGACTTAAGTGATCCTACTGCCTCAGCCTCCTGAATAGCTGGAATTACAGGTAAGTGGCACCACGCCTAGCCAACATCGTCCTTATGTAGAAAGAAAACTAAGCATTGAATTTATAGCATAATTTTGATACAATAGCATACCTTTTAAAGTTGTTTTGAAAGGGTTCTTTAAGGTTATTAGGTCAAAGAATAAAATGGATTTCAAGAATATAAACATTAGAAAGTAAAGATGTAGCTTTAAAACAAAAAAGCAAAAAAAAAATCAATATGGCTTTTACAAATACTATAACGCCCTGGGAATTTTCAAACAGTTTTATAATTTATGGGCCAGTTCTTACAACCAGTATAGAGTAGGATGTAGAGTCCTGCTTGGGTTTCAATATTGGCTCCATGCTAGAAAAATTACTTTAGTAATAACTTCTTTAGGCTTCAATTCTTTATCTGTATAAAGGGAGGAAACTATATACTTCTCATAGGTATAAGAATTAGATAAAAGATTCAGTGTAAAATGCTCAAAAAAGAGTACCTGACTAAAAAAACTTACGAATGTTAATTCTTAATCATAAACACAAGCTTTCAAAATGTTTAAACAATGTCCTAAGTAGGTTTTGCTTGTGGGGAATATTCTGATGTTTACACAGTTTATCCCTCTCTTTCTCCAATATTTGGAATTTAAATAAATTTGACATTAAAATATTTTTAATGATTTAAAAATTCATTATAGTTCTTATAATTCCTAAAAGTAGTAGAATAAAATACTATATAAAAAAAGGTTTCAAAGTCATTTTATTCACATGATATATAAATATCAGAGGTTCTATGGGTTAAATTATTTCCCCTGTGGGAAGTGCCTAATTCCAGAATGGAAGTAACTCTGCTTTTATGCTTGCTATGACTTCATATTACTGAAATTAAAAGTCCAGATATTTTCCTAGGTGTATGTACATTGCCCAATTAAGCAATACAAAACAAAAACAGGTGAAGCTACTTTTAGTTAGCCTCAGTTAGGTGGTTTTCCTTAAAGGATTTCTAAACCCTTTATTCAAGTGTAACTGACCTTCTTAGAAACTATTAAACTAGGCTCATTTATTCAGTTACTATGTGCTACACGCTTACTGTCTGTAGAATTCCTTGGTAGTTAATCAAATAAGGCATTTCCACTTCTTGCTTATTTCTGCTTTCATAGCACAGGAGTGACTACAGTAATGCTTTTTAGTTATGAAAGTAATAGAGCTCCATCTTTAAAGAAATCTGCCTCCCTTAAGACTAAGTAGGACTGCTTCTGCTTACAGGCTTCCCATCACATATTTAAATCACTACAGGAAAAAAACACAAAAATAAAGGGCAGTTTCCATTCTAAGGAATCTCACCATTTTGATAAAGAGGAAAAAACACCCACGGTAATATGATACAATGTTACAAAGCAGACTTATTAATAGCAAACATAAATTGAAAAAAACCTTAGAACTAAATGAATGCTCAAGGATGAAAAAAGATAATAAGATAGCAATATAAATTTGAGAAACATTTTCTGGAGAAATTTTTAAAGTTAGATCTTAAAGGTAAACAAAGTCTTTTGGCACACATTTCATTTTGGGTAGAGACAGAATGGGGAATAATGCATTTGAAAGCAGAAATAAATTTATAAGTCTTGCCTGGCAGAGGACAGAAATCACTTGAATGATTTATTTCAGTTCTACTCAAATTTTGTCATCTTTACCTTTTACCTATATAACAAGTGCTTACATACCTTCACTGCCCAAATAGATTGTTCCAAAGGATGGAAAAGTTTGAAACAAAAGCCATCCTTTTTTGATGGACGCTCAATGATTTCACAGGCATTCAGAAGGACCGTTCCTACCCACTGACCATTTTTTTGGGTTTTATAGATCAGTAGCACCCCAGGTTTCAACACACACCACAACTTGGTCCAGCTCTTTAGAGTACCACGAATCTACAGAAAGACAAGTTTATTTTAAAAATAAAGATCTGTTTTTCTCTTTCTGTTCTATAAAATATAAATTGAAAAATAGCAAATAAAATATTTTAACCTAAAATTTCCATGATATGTACACTTCAGATTTAATAGACTTTTTTTTTAAGACTACCATACGGCAAGCACTGCAAATAGACATGAAAATGACATGGTTCCTGCTTCTAAGGAACTTAAATTTTAGTGGAAGAGTAGGCCAACAGTTTCAAAATAATGTACTAAGTAGAATAGCTTTCCTACCTTCCCTGACCAGGTCAGGGACCATGAAAACACACTTTCCTAGTATGAGATTCTTCTTATTGTAACATTTATCATAGCTATAACTTTGTTTTTGTGAGTATATGATTATTCTGTCTTTAAAAATTTTCCCCCTCACCACTGCATCAACAGTACTCAACAGTGCTGAAAACACTGCTGGCACAAACCAGGCATTCCCTAAATATTTGATGAGTGGTAGGAAAAGAAAAGAACCTCCTCCTAGCCCTTAAAATTACCTTCTCTAAACATTTTGTTCTTAGTAATTATATAAAGTGTGCCACATAAATGTCTCAGGGAAAATTTTAAAACACAAGTTACATGAATCTCTATTCTCACAAAATGTCCCTCATCCTAGGGTTTAATGCTATGTCGATGGTAAGTCTAAAACTAGTTTTAGCTATCAATTTCTATTTTTGTAATCTATTAAAATTGTTTCTATGCAACTCACTGAATTCAAAATACTGAAAGGACGTTAATATTTAGATTAAAAAACAGGAATTACCCTCACTTTTATTTATTGTAAAACATCTGTTCTTTTTTAATGTACTTACATTAAGGATGAAATAAATACAGGGCTCCCTAACCCCCCAAAATAAGCATACAAAAGTAATTCTAAACAAGAAAAATTTAGAATGGGGGAGTTTGGAGCCCAGTATGAAGAAAAGAGAAAAATCTTTAAGAACAGGTATGTGTATATTTAAAAGAATAGTAAGACATGAGAAGTGAAAGGAAGAGAGTTACCCTGAGATAACATTTTGGATCATGGAGATGTGACAGTAGAATACGGAAGGCAAATTATTAGAAGGGAAGGTTAGGTTTAGAAAGTCAGACAAGGAATGTGTTGGGGACTTATAGAGGGTAGGTTTAACTCTGAAAAATCCAAGTAAGATCTGGAGTTAATATACTTCTAAGTATATTAAGACAAAGTATGTCAGAAGGTGTTTTTAGCAAAGACGACCCTGGTATTACTTGAATTGTCAGAGATACTATTACCAGACTCCCATTTTAGTGAAAGAACTAATATCACAGATCTCATAAGGGTTATTAGGTTCAAGTTCTGTTGTCTTACCAACTCTTGTGGAACATGAAAAGCTTTCAGTGAATGCCAGGTACTAAAACTTTCTGTAAGTCAGAGTCCTACAAGATCACTCTTTAAGTTACAATCAGTCTGAAAGATTCCTACCAGCTATCCTTCAGATAAAAACGAGAAAGAAGATAAATAGTGACTGGGATTAGAGAAAAAGAAATAAGAGTAACCAGAGCTCAAAAGAATAGGGTATGGAACAGGAATATGTGTGTTTGTCTGATAATTAATAATTTTCAAATGATAATTTTTATATTAACTTTGCCTATTCTCTTCTCAATAATGTATATACCAAGTCTACAGTAATATTTAACAATAATTTAAATAGTGGACAAAACTTTTTTATACCATATTATATTACACAACATATCACACAAATCAAGAAGCCTTTTTAAAAGAACTGTTATACTGTACATATTTAATGCTATTATTAAGGGAGACATTAAGGTTCCTTCTCCCATTAGGATTGGAACATAGAACCTCTGGGCTACAATTAGTAGTTTCTTTGACAGGGAAAAACAGTCATCCTAGAAGTTTTGTCTGGTAGGCTTTAGGTATACTTTGGGCTTTCCCATTCCAGAGGCAAACATTCAGCAATTTGAATTCAAGAATCAATACACTGACCTTCAACCAATCGGCCATAACAATAACAGAAGGATCTGTGATTGTACTGAGTAACTCCTTTGTGGCTCTTTTCTTTTCTTCTCGGTAATTTTTCTTTTGCACCTATTTTATGGAAATGATAGAAAAATTAAAAACTCAATAAAAATGAACAATCTTTCAATTTTTTAGGTCTATGGAATGTAAAGTATAAAATTCTTAACCTCTAGAATGCTAGCATCTTAGGATTAAAAAAGTATAGTTTTTTTGTTTTAGAGCTGGTAAAGTTTTACACAGTCAAGGTTAGAATATAGTTTTTCTGATCATTAGTCCAGTTCTCTTTTTAAAGAATTTTACTTCTTTTAAAATATATAATACATGAACACTTGTATTATTCATGTGTTATTTACATGTATTATAAATTTACATCTGATGGTAAAAATCGCAAACACCACAAATCTAAAAGCTGTCTTTATTACATCCCATCCTATTCCAATCCTCAGAATTGACCACTGTTAACCTTCTGGAACACACTATCCTTTCAGACCTTTCCTATGTACATAACCTATAGAAATACACAAATTTTGTGAGGTTTTTATTAACACTTAGAAAAAGTTCCTCCATTCAATATTTTTAAGAGTTTCCATGTATATCTACCTTATTCTTTTAACTGCTACACAGGATTCCTACTATGAATAAAATAACAAGAGAACTATAACACAAAATCTTCCACCAGAAAGTTGCATTTAGAGGTAGACTACCCACAATACATAATAAAATTTTAATAATTCTATACCCAAAAAACTTTAGACTTTTGATCTTTATTAATATATTAGAATTAAGGGATTTAATATGAGACTGCAAATGCGCACAGAACCAGGCATGGAACACAAATGGGTAAAACAGACTAGTCAGGGACCAGCGCCAGTTGCAAAGCATGTGTTTCTTAAGCTCCAAGTTCTGTGGCCATTTAGGAAGGCAGGCTCAATACTACATATTTCTTAAGAGAAATCATAAGTCTGGACTTGTAATTGTTGGCTCAAATTTTTAAAACATCATGCAGGTTGAACAAAATATATCTGCCTTTGGGCCCACGACCCAACAGTTAGCAAACTCTATAATTAATTTCAAGAGGCACCAGAGTTTCCCATCAGGTGTTCCACAACACACCGATATGCCTGGCTTGGGGATAGCTGTGTAGAGATATCAGGTGCTCAGCCCCAGGTGAGGCCTGGATTAGCCAGGTGAGGACTAAAGTAGCCTGCTGTGAGACAGTCATCAAGCAGCCTTATCAGGTGACCCCAGTGTACCACACAAATATCAACATTTTCTATGTGTGCCTGTCTGTCTGTACCTCTGGATTTTTTTTTCCTTTCTTTGGAAATACACATATATGTTTCTTTATCTTATTAGCCTATTTCCAAAAGCACATGCAAAGCACAATATAAATTATCTTCCAGAAATAACTGTGGAAACTAACCTTAAGAGATTCTTTTTTTGTGAGCTTGCTTGAAGTTGAACTGTCCTTCTCTGAGCCATTATAAAGTTTAGATTCAGACTGAAGTCATATAGAAATGAACAGAAGGGAAATAATTAAAACTTTCACTTATTCTACACATCATATAAAAATTAATGTGAAAGCTATGTTTGTGATTCTTCCCATTTATTGCTAGGATTTAAACAAATGTCTATTTTCAAATACCAATGTTCTCTATATAATATTCTTGTTTAAAAATAAATCCATGCTAAACCCACAAATACACAAAAGTAAAAACTAATCAATAATTTATAATGTGAAGTTAAATAAGATCATTTGTAAATTATTATGTTCTATTTTTCCAGGGTATTTCTAAGAATATATACAATTATGTATTAGTAGTTAGGACAAAAGTAGGCAAAGCAATAAATACTATTTTTTAACAGTTGAACAGTTGAACTATTCTAAATTCTAAATTCTAGCAAGTTGGTGCATACATTGCCCTGTTGCTACTCTTCCTCTAATAATAAGAAATAAAAACATCTCTAGAAACTAGTATTTAGGTTATTAAGTATGGAGTGTCCGATTTCCTTAAGTACTAAGTTTGACAGTTGATATCTGACCTTTCACTTTGATACTTTTTTTTTTTATTGTGAAGATACATACTCATTCTTTCAAATGCACATTTTGGCTTGTGATTATCTTTCAAAAAAAATTTTACAGCAATTTTTGGAAAACCATGGGTAAGTCAAAAACTCATGTTATTTTTGAATATGAGTTCCGTCGTGGAACCAATGCAGTGCAGACAGCTTGAAATATCAACGAAGTGTTTCGGGAGGATGTGGCTAATGAATGCCCAGTATGTCAGTGGTTTGAGAAGTTCCATTCTGGTGATTTTAATCTTGAAAATGAGCCATGTGGGTGACCGGAGACCAAGGTGGATAATGATGAGCTGAATGCTGTAGTGGAAGCAAATCCATGTCAACCTACGTGTGAATTAGCAACATGGTTTGGCATTACTATTCTAACAATAATGGACCATATGAAACAAATTGGCAAGGTAAAGAAACTGGATAGATGGGTAACACATGAATTAAATGAGTGTCAGAAGAGAAATCTCAAAGCTTGCCTTTCTTTGCTGTCATTACATAAAGGTGAACCATATCTAGATTGTATTGTTACATGTGATGAGAAATGGATTCTTTTTGACAATCACAGCATTCAGCATGATGGTTGGATAAAGATGAAGTGCTAAAACACAGTCCAAAACCAAATATTCATCCAAAATAGCTAATGGTGTCTGTTTGGTGGTCCAGCGCTGGTATTATCCACTATAGCTTCATGAAACCTGGTTAATCAATTACAGTGGATGTCTACTGCAACCAACTGGATGAAGTGATAAGGATGCTTGTGATTAAGCAGCCGAGATTGGTCAACAGAGACAGGCCAATCCTCTTGCAAGACAATGCTCAACCACATGTCGCACAAACAACGCTGCTCAAACTGTAGCAGCTGGACTTGGAAACTCTCTGTCATCCACCATATTCACCAGTCCTTGCAACAAATGACTACCACTTCTTCCAGGCTTTGGATCACTTCTTGCAAGGAAAAATATTCAATTCTCAACAAGCTGTGGAAAACACCTTTCGTAATTTCACCGCCACTCACTCTCTAGGCTTCTTCACTGCTAGCATACGCAAGCTACCATTAAGACGGCAAAAGTGTGTCGATAGTTTAGGCACATACTTTGATTAATTGCTCTGCTTGTTTGAGATACAATAAACTAAACTTTTGACTGGAAATTGTAAATTTCATATTTAATTACCTAATATTAAATCACTCTAATTTTTACAGCGTGTATTCTAGGAATACAACAATATTCCCAGGATATCACATTGTTTACTCCCATGTTGATAGCATTTAACAATATACTAGGAATATAACAATATTCCTAGGATCTACTTCTTCTTACTTATGCAGTAGACCTAAATTATTATTAATGTCTTAAACTTGTTTCCAGACTTTCAGTTTATACTTCACATTTTTATTTGATTTTCATAAAGAACCTTGAAGAATGGCCACAACAGGTGGTTTTATCTCCATTTTGCAAATCATGAAAAGGAGGCTCAGGAAGGTTGATTTGCCAAACTAGCAATCATTAACACAGCAGGGATTAGAACCTGGGTCTCCTAATCCAATGCTTGCTTAAAGAGACCACATTCTTTCTCCAGAGTAGAAAAGTACAACTCTAAAAGCTGTTTCTGTTTATCTTGGAACAACAAAATTAAACATATTCCTTCAATATCCTAAGATTTTTATTTTTACCTATTGTTAAACATAGGAGAAGGTACTTAAATTCTTAGCAGTACTCCCAGTGCCAAGAAAGTTTATAGGACTTGATCCAAATGGTGGCTTTAGATAAATGAGGCATTAATATATAAAAATATTTTGTAATTTACTTTGAAAATTATAAAATATTAATACTACAGATATAAGAACAACAATAATAAGTTACTGTGACTACATCAAATATTCAGATATTTTGGTTTACAGAGGTTTTTTAAAGGTCCAGGTAAATATATTTTCCAAACCAAGTAACAGACAACTTAGCAAACCTACAGGCAAATAGATAAGATGGTTGAAGAATCAAGTTAAGAGATCTGGGCTCAGAAACCCCTTATCTTTGTAATAGGACTCCTTTTATCCCGCTAGACACACTACTCATCCTGTAATTCAGGGGTCCTCAAACTTTTTAAACAGGGAGTCAGTTCACTGTCCCTCAGACCGTTGGAGGGCTGGACTACAGTTTAAAAAAAAACTATGAACAAATTCCTATGCACACTGCACATATCTTATTTTGAAGTAAAAAAACAAATGGGCAAAAACACCCACATGTGGCCCGTGGGCCGTAGTTTGAGGATGCCTGCTAATTCCTTTTGTTGAGATGGACAATTAAAAATTCATTTAAAAATGCTATTTTGTTTGGGATAATATTATTAACTGACTTTTCTAATTCACTCATTCATACAATGAAAAGGCCTAGAAAAAGATGCATGAGAAAAAAGGAACTGCGTTTATTAAAAAAAATGTTCTGGGGGTGAGGAAGGTGTAACCCATTGTGCTTACTGATCTCAATTATGTGTTTTAAGAAGTAACAGTTAACCCCAAATCCTATGACCAAAATGACAGTATTGATGCTTTTTGTATCAAGTGCATAAAAGTATAAAGTTAAAATTCTCTGATGGTCTCAGTTTAAAGATACCAATCTTGGAAGAAATGACAAAATGTTATTACTCAAAGTTACTCAGATAACAATAAAAATCTTCAGAAGTCCATGAGAATGAGGTTTAATAATAAATGTATAAACTTTATGATTTTCCTGAAAAACAGAGTGGGTTACAAGTTAAAATATTTTAGGGCCAAACTAGCAACTATAGATTTCTCCCTTTCTTCTTTTTTTCCCTTTTCTTCCTGGCTTTACTTATTTATCTTTTGTAATAGAGACAGGGGCTGGCTATGTCACCCAGGCTGGAGTGCAGTGCTGTTATCATAGCTCACTGCAGCCTCAAACTCCTGGGCTCAAATGATTCTCCCACCTTGGCCTCTCAAAGCACTGAGATTACAGGCATGATCTACCACACATGTCTGCAACTACAGATTTCTTTAACAGAATAAATCAAAATTAAATCTAAATTATGAGAGAATTAGTAAATTTCAGCTCTTGGAAAATAACACAATGAGTATAATTTTACTCATACCAAATAGTTACCATCTTAAGGATTCCACTCATTCACTTTAATTCTGTATTCGAAGTAGGAAAATAAATTCTTAAATACCTATTATTAATCAGTTACTTTGCCAGGTACTTCCTGTATCACAATCTGGGAGGTAGATCTTATCTCCTTTGCAGAGAAAAGAAAACTGAAGCCACTTTGAATTCTAGTCTTACTACTTGGTAGTTATTTTCACCCCTGGAGAGTGACTTAATTTCTCTGAGCTTTGATTCTGTTCACTTATAAAGTGAGGCCAATAATACCTGTCTTCTAGTATTATGAGAGTTAAAAAATGGCACAAGTAAGCTCTCAACAAAAAGTAACTATTAAGCCAGGCACGGCAGCGTGTGTCTGCAGTACCAGCTATTTGAGAGGATCCCTTGAGCCCAGTAGTTTGAATCCAGCCTGCCTGGGCAACATATTCAAGACCTCATTTCTCTCCCTTTTTTAAAGTAGCTATTAATATCATTGTAATTAGCATCTAAAAAGTCATAGGTAATGGATGAGATTTAAGATTCAAACTTGCTCTTTTGAATCTAAAGCAGTGCTGCCCGGTAAGGAGAACTTTCTAAATGACAGATGTTTTATATCTGAGCAGTACAACATGGTAGCTACTAACCATATGTGGTTACTGAGCATTGAAATGTGGCTAGTGTAACTGAGGAGTTGAATTTCTAATTTTAGTTAATTTAAGGATACACATATGACTCATGTATATGTTGTACAAATATTCAACTTTTATCCTAAGTACTTTACACATGTGATAGATGGACCTTTTTATATAATGAAGAGGCACCAGAGTTTCCCATACTTGAAAAGTGTGAATAACATTTCTGTAAAAATCATACATAAAAACATTGTGCAATCTTCTCAACCACTCCCAAGGAGCAAAAAATGTAGGGTTGTAAGAGAAAGGGTCAACTGCTGAGAATAAATAGGTTTTCTTATAGTCATTGAACTTGGAGCCCACAAACATAAAAGCTCTTCCTGCTTCTAAACCTGACCAGAAGGAACAGTCAAAAGTCAAATTCCTTGACAAATCACAGAAAATCTCGGGAACTACAAACCCATACAGAAACCATTGCATCATACAGTGTTTCTCAAATTTGAATATGTAATCTTAAATAAAAAAGGCTCAACAGACCTAAGAATGTATGTTAGTATCCCAGTTTGAGAAATATTGATTTAGGAAATTATGTCTTATTCTAAGAAAATGACTTTCAATTGCAGGTTATTACTACAAAGATCTGACCTCTACCTGGTAAAATGTATACATTGTGATTGTCATCCAAATAAACCCAAAACACTTGAGAATTTTTTTTTAAAACCATGAACGCTGAGACTATATCTGAATGGAACCCTCAAGACTCCAGTGTAAGAAGTACTGCTCTGGCAAACATACTAGAAACAGTATTACTCTGGAGAGAATGTTAGTTACCAACAGGTCATATTTCTAAGTAACCAACAGCACTTAGTTCCCAGTGGAACTTCACTTTTTTTATACATACTCCATGGTTTAGCTATATCAACATAAAAATATCTCATAAAAGCTTGACAAGATCTCAGTGTTACTTCTCTCATCTTAAATATTAGAAAAATGTCATAATCATATATTTGGGGACAACAATACACTTACCTTACTCTTTGACATAGAAAGTGAAGATTCATCTTTATTTTGAGAAATATCTTCCTTCCCTCTTTCAAAACCTGTGAAAAAACATTATCCATTTCAGTATTACTACTTCTGAGCATATATAGTCATTAATGTTAAAAAAGTAAATATATTTAAGTCATACAATTTCAAATATACATTTGCTATATATTAGTGTAGGAAGACTGTACATATACTTTTAAACTATTACAGCCTAAAGACCTCTAAACAGTCATATCTAGTATAATCTTTCTTTAGAATTAAGGCTTAGAGACACAATTAAATCTTTCCCTGAACCCACCAACATCAAGCAAAATATCTCTTTTCTGTGGTCCTAGAGTACTGTGCATGAATTCAGCCCTCATAGAGCTTTTATTCTGCTGAGATGGTTTTTTTTTTTTTTTTTTTTTTT